>CM056563.1:2280938-2742517 GCA_029721515.1 Synanceia verrucosa
CACCACCACCACCACCGCCACTGCCACCACCACCATTACTACCACCACCACCGCCACCACCACCATTACCACCACCACCACCACCGCCACCACCACCACCACCACCGCCACGACCGCCGCCACCACCATTACCACCACCACCACCGCCACCACCACTACACTGCCACCACCACCATTACCACCACCACCACCGCCACCACCACCATTACCACCACTACCACCACCGCTGCCACCACCACCACTACTGCTACGACTGCTGCTACTACTACGACTACTACTACAATTACTACTACTACTACTGCTACTACTACTACTGCTATCATTACCACTACTACTACCACTACTACTAGTACTACTACTAATAATAATAATACAGTAATACTTTGAGTTACCACTGAGAGAGAAACACAGCTTTTTTTCCAAAGGAAAATACTGGACATAGAAGTTCCAGAATGAAACAGAACAGAAAATAGAACACACCAGCTCAGTTGTGTTCTATTTTCTGTTCTGTTGCATTCTGGAGCTTCTATCCTCATTTGCATATTTGGTTGCCTGGGCAACCACAGTAACTAAGTTTTTTCAAAAATCAACAAGTGCATTATGTATTACTTTCAAACATGATGCATGTACACACACACACACACACACACACACACACACACACACACTGCTGCTCCAAATTAAGAGTACTGCTAATTAATTAATGTCTCTGTAATGGTTAATCCACCAGTATGTGTTTTTGCCAGAAAAATATAGCAAAGTACATTATGATTTTTTGATGGAGATGCCAAATTAAGTAAACACTTATTTACTGTCATTCCTGAACAGATTTTTTTAAGTGATTGTATGCTAATCTTGATTAATTTCTGACAGAATTCCAGTGTTCTGGCTCAAATTTGGGTATAAAACAGGTAAATTCAGTTTAAATTCCTCACCCCTGTTCAAACTGGTGAAGTGAACTCAGTGAGAAAGAAAGAGTCTGAATTTAAGCTCTGAAATGATGCTGGAGGCTCTTTGAGACAAACAGGACAGGTGCTCTAATATATTTGTTAAGCATTGTATATATGTTGTAATAATATTATCATCTGAAATTAACCATTTTGAGTGCTTTTAACTTTTCTTGCTTTTGGTAGATTTCATGTTGGTATGATTGTATATTAACTGAATGCATGACCTTTACTTGTAAAGAGTAATTCTACACTGTGGTATTACTTTTATTTGACATGACAAAAGTATGAGCACCTCACAACAGGGGTCCCTTGACCTCTGACCTCAAGATATCTGAGTGAAAATGTGTTCATGCCTCATGAAACTTTACATCCACAAACTAGACCTATGACATTCAGAGGACGTATGGATTAGGAATATCAGTAAAAAGGGAGATTCCGAGCAGTTTCTAAAACAAAATGCTCCATTCACCAAAAATTTTGATTTTTTTGTAGAGACCTCCAGTACAGCCTGGATCAGTGAACAGAGGACTCAGTATAACCACTGGTCATGGAAGTACCATACAGTGATCCTACATGTCTAAATTTCATTTTGATTTTTACAGTTTAAACTGAGCTCACACCCTAGATCTGCTCTGACTGGCTTGTGTGCACAGAGTCAGTGTTATAAAAAAGACAGACATGCAGGCAGTTTATTCTGAGCTGAATATTCTTTCTGCTGTGTAACATTTGAATGTGAGCAGTTGGTGATTCGTTATTTATCAACAGAGGGGACGGACTCATTTTCCCTGTTTGTTTCGGCTGATACTTCAGCACCATGATCAACACCACGGATTCATCAATTCACAGTTAAGATCCTGATATTTCAGATTCTAACTTGTACAAACGTCAGCAGACTCGACTAGACGAGACTAATGTTCATCACTTTCTGCTACGCTAACGGGATGGAGGGGGGATGACAGGTTATTGATCATTTTGGGGGGGTGACATCCACCCTCACACTCATATTACTCAGGCCTACACCAGCTAACAAGCTGCTGGTGCTTCCTTTACATCATTTACATGATGAGACATGATGTGTGAAAGTTGAATGAGAATATTTCCCAAATGTCAACTTACATCCTTTAAATGAATAATTCATTCTCAAAATAATGTTTCTCAAATAATGTTTTCAGCAAAAAGGGACAATGGCAAAATAAAAGGCGACAGTGTAATAAGTCAACAATTATTTTTATATTTTATTGAGTTTGTACGGTTTTGGTTCTGTAGCAAACACTGAATAACTCTAGTGTAATTGTACTCAATCCAGTAACAGTTGAGAGCAATGACAGGCACACGTTTTGTGCAAATTTAACAGCATTGGAACAGCTCCTACATTTATACAGCAAAAATACATGCCAGAGGAAAACAAGACTAAACCAGTTCACATTAACAAGAGCTAGGAAGACGTCCCTCTATGCCAATCCAAGCTAACACATGAAATACACATTTCACAACTGAAAACATTTTCTTCACGCAAAGTGAGAAATATGTGCCGTTATCCAACTCCATGGACTGAATCCCTGCAGCCTGCACTCTGAAGGATCCAAACATCATGCATCGGCCTTGCAAACTAATTATGCTCACATAACAAACTGAAATACTAAATCAAGGTGTCAAAGAAAAGATGTGCCTCTTTGCAGTTGCTTTAAGAAAACCCCCTAAATGCTTCATCTTTTCTGCATGTCTGGCAGTACACTGGCAATGCAGAAGGAAAGGTTGGGAATAAAATCAATTTAAAAGTATCACAAGCCACACAACAACACAGCCACCTGAAACACAGGGGTGTTGGTAGCCTTGGTAGATGTTTTATCTAAATCACCTTCCTCACGCTGTTAAACATCAGCTCTGACCAGAATCTACATATGCAAAAGTTTAATAATCTATTTAGCTTCAAGGTGAGCTTTTGTTTGTCTGATGGCAGTTAAAGGAAACTGTGGTAATTATCCTCCCAACATGCACAAACACTGAATTATAGGACTGAAATGTTGGCAGGTGAGTTGGGATATTTTGGTAACCAGTCTGTAGCATTATGCCTCGGACATTACAGGCTTTAGGTCTGTGTTTGTGAGCTGTATTTGCTCCGTCATGCCTCACAGTGAAACATTAACAAAACTAAACATCCCTGGAAATGTGTGCACTCCCTTGTGTTGGTTCCAAAAAATCCAAAAAGTGTTGGATGTTGGGGGGGGGGCGCTAGAGAGCCCGAACAAGATGGCAGCATAGTGTGATAGCTCTCTACAACTTCGCACAGAAAACAACCCCAAATCTCTGCAAACTTGAACAACTACACAAAACAAACTATGCCTAAACCCCCAGCAGCGAAGGAGTGTGTTATCTTTTCGAACGCCCGTAAAACAAGCTCACGAAACGTGAAGATGACATCACTGAGCCCGACCGAGAGCACCGAAGCTATCAACATGGCTAATATAGACGACGTGCTAACTGAGCTCAAATCGCTGCGCTCCGAGTTCAGCTCGAAGCTGGATGGAATTAACAACCAGTTGGGGGAGCTGACAAACTCTATTTCGGTGATGGAGAACAACTTGGGTGAAATTAAGCGAAATGTAACAATGAGCAACGAATCGAAGAGGCAGAAGCTCGCATAGCCGCTGCAGAAGACATATTGGAGAAGACGGAAAGGGCTCTCCCTAAAGCCAGAGCAGTGGATTAAACAGAGCGGTGACAACTTCAGATCTCGCCGCCGGAGCGGTCACGTGGTTCATGTACCCCTCAATAGTTCCAAGCGTAGCCTGCACTGTCCCTGCTCTTCAACGGGACAGACTGCAGTGAGTGCGCATTTAAGAGGTAAATATTAAAATTAACCGTAATAAGTCAACATTTGCAGCTCTTATTAGATTACTGTGTACACGTCAAAGTCACTTGCGTATATTGAGTGCCTGTATGACAAATAAAAGTGAAATATGACAAGTTTGTCTGGTTGTGTTTTTGGAGGGAAAACTTTGCTAGCTTCACTAACTGGACAATAAGGAACTATATCGTAACCTGATGCAAAGTGATCTCTTATTTAGCATCATAAGGCTATTCTCGAACACTTTCTGAGATTGGACAATGATGATAAATTATGGTTTTCATTCAGAGATTTTATGTGGGGAATTTAAATGAATGTCACAACCACGTGTGTGTATGTGTGTGTGTAAATCTGGTAACATACCCATCAGTCTTGTGAAAAATTGTGGGTTGTCCCAATTTGGGGCGTAAACATTTACTAGAATGACTGGTGTGTGATATAGTTTACCCGTAATTATGACAAAACGGCCATTGACGTCACTTTTCACACTAGTAGAAACAAAAGGGAGTTTTTTTCTGACAAGGATAGCAACTCCCCGGGCTTTTGAATCGAATCCTGAATGATAGACCTGGGGAAGCCAGCTTTGTTTCAACCTGTTACTGTGTGTGGAGCGCAAGTGTGTCTCTTGTAAGAAGACAATGTCCGGTTTAAAGGTTGATAAATGAGTAAATACTCTTTTACGTTTAACTAAATTGTTGAGTCCCTTCACATTCCAGCTAATAAATGTAGTAGGGCAGAGTCCAGCTGTGCGGACTATACTAGGCATAGTGGTCATATCCACAAAGGTAAAAAACAGTCATGGTGAATGAACCACAATACCATAATAAGATATAGATGTAAATCTGAATCTGAAACTGCAGCTGAAGAAAGAAAGAAAGAAAGAAAGAAAGGAAAAGACAAAAAAAAAATTGCCCTTTAACTTCTCTCCTCTCAACCAGGAGATAACCTCACCCCCCCACCGATAGAGCATGTGTGTGATATGTAAACCTGTTAACCTTACAAAACCAAGGTCGCCCAAAAACAGGGAACGCCAATGAGAAAATATTTATATCTGACAAGCTGTAAAATCAGAAATATGATCATCTGTTCACAGGGTAAGCACTCCTCAAGTTTGTATTAAATCACATAAAAAAAGATGACAGTGATGCACAATTTGCACAAACGTCTCTGCGAGTGTATTCAACGTTCTTAAGCCATTAATATGGTACCTTAGGATACTCAGCCAGCACCTTGTTGCCCATCCGCTACCAGATGTTTCATGACGTAGTCTTTAGCCGCAGCTGGATCAGTGAACATCTTCTCACCCAGAGGGGATCCTCAGCTTCGCAGGGTAAAGCATCCCAAATCTTACGTCACGGCAGCCACGGAGCAGTCCTTTCACCTCTTTAAAAGCCCCCCTCCTCTTGGCTACTGTGGATGGCAGGTTGGGAAAAATGAGGATGTTGTCACCATTGTAGGTCAGAGGGCTGTTTTGCGCAGCCTTGCGGAGCACTTCCAGCTTTTCTTGATAGTAGTGAAATTTAACAATAAACGGCCTGGGGTTCTTTCCTCTTGTGGGAGCAGGCTGGAGGCTGCGGTGTGCCCGGTCCAGTGTGGGAGCGGGATCTAAGCCCAAAACTTCTTGCAGTAGGTTTGCTACGGAGATGGCAGGCCGTGTCCCACTTTCAAACTTTTCCCTTACTCCAAGTATTCAAATGTTGCATCTGCGCTGTCTTCCCTCCAGGTCCTCAGTCTTCTCAGTTAGGGCTGACACCGTATCTTTCAAGTCATAAACAACCCTATCAGAGTACGTGTTGTAGCTTCCTCCACTTTTTTAATCCAAAAGAATAATGATCAACAACCAATAATACTCAAATGAATTAAATTAATCTATCCTATAACGAAACAAACAAGCAACTATCAGCACTAGATCTACAAAGCAACAAACAAACATATGTGGATGTTTAGATTAGATAATGTGGCGGGTATAAAGATGTAAGAAAATGCAACTACAGCTAATGATACTAAGAGCTCGACAACGTCACCCTGGGAATTTCACCCAGGGAATTATTCTCTAACGAAAGGCACACAGATTCATGGTCACTTAGAGGGCCAGAGGCATAGTTCAAAATTTGAAATACAGTTTATTCTCATATGTTTAAAAACAAATCTCATTCATACCAGAAGAAAAAGAAACCACCACCGGCCTACAGCAACTGAAAAGGGAGAAAATAACAAATTAGTGTGGTTGCACACACACAAAAAGAAAGAAAACTAAACAAAACCATAAGAGCAGACAGTCACCGGCTTAAACCATATATCAAATAACTGCCCAATATAACCAAAGAAATAAAGAAATCAAAACACAATTACCTAATTTACAAAATAACTCAGTTAACTCAATTTACAGAAGTAGAATTACATGAACCAAATCCAGAATGACATCAAATACACACTCAAAAATATTAAAACAGAACACACACATACAACCACCCGTTCATCATTCAGCATGAAAAGCAATGACACAGGATCCACACATTCATTCATTCATTCAGCATGAAGATCAACAGCCCCCAGTAAAAAGAGAGGGGTGATCGTGCCCGGCCTATTGAATCCAGCCGACCAATTGTCCCATATGCCGAGGTGTCAGCAAAACTTCTGACAGCCACAGAACAACGCCGTAACGGCAGGCAGCAACCTAAGTGTTCTTAATGCGGGTAAACAAAGCAGCAGAGGCCCAAAGAGGTGGCTACAGTAACACCTTTTAGTAGCACAAACAATCACACACTCATAGAAGGAGAGAGGGACAAAGAATTCCCGGCAGCACCAGCATTTACCACCGCAGCACAATCACCGCGGCGCGGCCAAGGAGCGTAAAGAGAGCAGCTCACAATCGCCCTGTGGGGCACACAACTTCCAACCCGGAAATAACGCAGGTGACAACGGGAGCGCAAAGGACGAATTGGCAGGCGGACTACCGCTTTTATACCTGCCCACCCCAATGCGTAGCGGAAATAAAGAACAGAAACCATGGCAACCAGATAAACAAAAAGAGAACGAGGGGAAAACAAGGCAGAAAATTCTTCGCCTGCTACACTCAGTTTCTGACTGGCTGAATAAACAAAGAGTGGGGGAGGACACTGACCATAAGAAACTCCACAACACACATGGGGGGAAGTTTTATTGTGCCTGCACCCTGCATTCCTGTGCCTGACACAGATAGCCACAGACATCCAGAGCCATGTGTTCCCAAGTTGTATTTTTTTTATCTTTACTTAGAACAGAACATTACTTAAAGATTTTAATAGTCAACTCTGCTTTAATTGTTCCGCCTATGGTTACATAAGTAAAGTCTATTATGTCAAGGGTCAATCCACATACAGATCCTCCTGCTTCTTCTTCTGATAAAGACCAAATGTGACACATGTAGCATAATTGTGAAATAAGCGGACATATACAGCTATACTTCGACTTGCCTGTTGTAGTACACACTATGATTTTATGGTTCACCTGTGTTGTTTAATTTGTTGATTAATTTCAATTCAATTGATCAGTTTGTTCTGCGTTTTCCTATCATGTGTTTGGTGTCATTCAACAGATGAGAGAGAGAAGCTTTCAAATAGAGAAGAATTAATAATTAGTAAAACACAGTAGTGTTAACATTAAAGGTCACCTGTTATGTCAAGTCAAGTTTATTTGTATAGCCCAATATCACAAATTATGAATTTGCCCCATTGGGCTTTACAATCTGTACAGGATATGACACCCTCTGTCCTTTACAAATGACCCTCGCATCGACTAAGGAAAAACTCCCCAAAAAAAATTTTATATGGGATCTTTAAAGAAGTTAAAGAAAGACTAGAAAATGCATTTCCTGCTAGAAATGTGTGGGAATGGTGATAGCTGGAGCTACGTTGTAAATGCTGAATGCTACTCAGCTTTAATTAAATTTAAAAGTTGAATATTGAAAATTTTAGAATTTAATTTAAAAGTTCAATGTTGAAAATTTTAGAATTAAATTTAAAAGTTGAACGTTGAAAATGTTTGAATTTAATTTAAAAATTGAATGTTGAATTTGTATTAAACTCATGTTTTGAATGTTGTTAATGAAGAAACAGGATGTGGGATTCAAACTCCCAACTCTGTGGTTTGGAGACTACCATCCTACTCACTGTGCTACAGCCAGGTTAGAACAATGAAGGGAGAAGTAAGGTGACTTCCCAGCATTCCTCTCTGCTTCCTGTCAGGAAACAGTTACTCCTCTGTGTGTGTGGGTGTGTGTCTGTGTGTATGTGAGAGTGTGTGAGTGTGACCGATAATGTCATCAACTCTCTGTATCATTAGCATTTGCCAATCAGAAGCCTGTATAGCCTGTATTTCATCACCTAATGTCTATCTCTGCCACTGATTATAAGCCGACCTGTCGAATTACCTCTCGTTAAAAAAAAACTCTGAAGAGTAGAGCTTAGATTTTTGGATGTGAATGATGCTATGTTCATGGAGGTGCATGCACATCAACTAATTCTGCTGTCCACCCCTGCATGGCTTCGACACCCCGTGGGGCACCCCAGAAAAAAGTCTAGGCACACCCCTGCTCTATCTCCCACACTGGCTCTCACTGACTGCCACTGATTTCAAGCTGAGTTGGACCTGTCGAACTCCTCTGAATGAATCAAAACTGTAAGGAGTACGGCTTTGGGGTTTAGACGAGAGGCGGCAGGAGTGGTGTAAATTTGATGTCTCTAGCCCACTCAGAAAGCTGACAGCAGCAAGTTAAACACAAGAGGTTTCACTTCTTTCTCATGTCTTTTCCTCTGAAAAATAACATTGGACTCTTTGGAGGGATTTTGGGAGGTGCTGCCTTAATTAAGGGTCTGGAGCCAAAACTATAAATCTCACAGACACATCGTTACGACTAGGACAAAATTTCCAACGTTTTGCTGTAAAAATGATGTCAGTGGGGTGTACGTAGCCCTCACAATCACGATTTAAATAGATTTTCTTCAGATGATTCAGAAGCTGCCCTCCACTCTAGGTGTGTACTTCTCCCACTCTAGTGCACGCAATAGACACCCATGTTAAACTCAGATTTTTTTTTTTTAAGTTTTCATGGTCTGAATGAAAGTGAAATGCTGAAGAAACTATACATTTTATGCATTTTGAAAGTTGAATGGAGTTTCTAGGTGAAAGTATGGCAGAAATAGTGGCATTTCAAAAAGTGTAAATTTGAGAGGATTTGAAGATTTTCTTCATTGAGTTGCATTGTTAAAAAATTATATGAATAAAGATGAATATTTTAAAAAATGATAAAGACTTGAAATGAGAAAAGATATAGCACACATGTCCTGGAAAAGCTGAATAGTTTGATAGTTGAATGGTTTCTGTCGCTGAAAGTATGCTGAAGTAGTTAAAGTCCAAAAAAACGTACGGAAGAAATTGTTGTTGTTGTTGTTGTTGTTGTTGTTGTTGAAGTAGTTGAATAAATAAAAGGATAACAATAGTGGGACTGCTGAACAGCATTCCCACTAACAATAGTGGGATTTCCCACTCAGTGCCGCCCCTCCCTAAACGCAGATCATGCAGTCTGCGTAGGGCCTCATCCTTCATGAGGATTCGCGTGAGACGAGACATTTGTATATATGCGCAATGGATGCTGTGCGCTACCGCGAGATGCGCAGCGCACACAGCATCAAATCAGCTCGAGGAAGGAGAGAAGAGAGCTGTAATCAGCTGCAGTGATTGACAGCACTCAACATCTGACCAATCAGAGAGGAGGTCCGGCACGCACCTACAGAGCCAGTGAGGAGTTGTCATGTCGTCCAAAAAACATCATGAGTCGGGAGTAAAGCAGGCAGATATGTTGTTGAAATCAAACTTTTTTTTTTTAAGATGGTTAATAGATAACCATCACTGAATCTTACTGGTCACATTGAATTAATATAATTTATTGCTTTATCAGTCTTTCTTTTGCGTTAAATCATTTATTTTATTATGGTCACATTGAATTAATGCCATTTATTCATCCACCAATCTTCCTGTATTCTATTATTACCTATTTTATATTCTATTATTTTCTGTTAGTAGTCTGGTCATTTAGTTTGTCAAATAAACATCTCATTTATAAAGAACTTGGTTATTTGATTTGTGTGTGTATATAAAGTAATTGAATCACTGTACACTAGGTCAAGAACTCCGTAGCACCCTGAGATTAAGAGACTCTATTAATTAATGTCAAATTCACAAGTTTTTCCTGTTTTAACAAAACTGGGTGGTGCCCTGATAATTTCTACTATTAAAAGTAATAGTGAATTATACCTGAAGCTGAGAGTCATCACGCTCCTTCACCTTTTATGACCGTTAATGGTTTATGATCAATGACTCAAAAGTTATTGTTTATAAATACATAATTTGATATTAATTAATGATTGACTATTAAATCTGCTCTTGAGTATTCATGCTACAATGCTCAGTGCTTCTTTTTCGAATTGGGCATAATTTCGCTCACTTGGTTAGAGGGTCCTAGATGCAAAAGCAATTGGTTGCTCTTCGCCCGATGGAAGCTCATGAGAAATTACTGCTCTGACATCATATGGACTGGCATCACATGTAAGTCTGGGGATCAAAGTGTGTGAGGCATTTGCTGTTTAGGAGACGCTGCTTATATTTTTTGGATGAATCCTCACATTGTGGAGCCCAAAGTAGTTAAGCAGCCCTAAACATTTACCTTAGCTCGATGACATTCTGGGGGGCTGGTGCGTTCACTATGGCATCCACTTTTGGATGCAGCCCCTCTGCATCTATTCTGTACCTAAGGTACTCCACTGAGTCCTAGAGGAATGCACACTTTGATTGCTTTATTTTCACCCCATATCTTTCCAATCTTGTCATGACTTGATGCAATATTTTCAGGTGTTCTTCTTTGGTAGACGCTGACACCAGGATGTCATCCATAAAGCACACAACCTTGTTCATTCATGCAGTATTTGGTCTACAGTGTGTTGAAACATGGCTGGAGCTGTAGAAACACCGTAGGCTATTTGTGTGTGTTTATGGTAAGGTACTGCTTTGACTCCAGATCTAACTGCAGTTGTTGATAGGCATCAATTCACAGTCACTTTACAGTCACCACACTATCTCACTGCTATGACCCTCTTTGGTACGACAACAATAGGTGAAGCTCACTCCTTTCCACTTGAGTGACAATGCTGTTCCTCTCTAGCTCTTTTTCCACTGCTTCCCTTAATGCATAAGGCACTGCTTGTGGAAAATTGGCTTGGAATCGCTTTGGACTCTTATGGATGCTTTAAAGTCTTCGATCCTTTGCCTTCCAATGATGCCTTGCAGTTAGAGCTGGTCATTTCCCTTGTTGTCATCAATCCTGAAGATTGTTCCCTAGTTTAGCTTGATCTTTCACAGCCAAATTCTTCCCAGCAACAGTGGTTTATTGCCCTTTACTACGACAAGAGGCATTTTCCACTCCTGTCCTTCATGCTTCACTGGCACTAGGATTTTTCTAAGCACAGGTATTGTGTCTCCTCTGTATGATCACAGACAGATGGCTACAGGGGGCAGATCTTTAGTTGCATATAGAGACTCCGAAATCAAGGACACTGACGTGCCAGTATCCACTTGAATTTTAACTGGTTTTCAACAACTATAGTTCGGTGACAATCCCATATTTTTTCCTTGAGGAGTGTACACTGTGCACAGGTCCAGTTCATCTTCGCTGCAGTCGTCTGAGTCATCCGTGTCGCCATTTGAGCTTTATCACTTTCTTTTCTTGCAGACTCTTTGAAGATGTCCGACCTTTCCACAGCTGTGGCAAGTTTCAGTGCAGTAGTACCATTCATTTGGTTGGTGATTGTCTTGACTGCGCATCTATAGCATTGCTGCTTTTTCTCTCTGGAGAAACGTTGTTTGGCTCTTGAATCCCGCTGGAGACTTTGACATGAATTGTTTTTGTGACTCCACTTATCATTTGCAGCACTGGAGACCATTGACTTCTCCTTTTGGTTTGTCAACTCTCAATTCTCTGGTGTCTTTATACGCTAACTCAAGAGACAGGCCATTTTGAAAGAAAGACCCTTTACTGATTAAAGTCGTTTGTGATATTCCTCCCCGGAGAGACCACAAACAAAATGATCTCTCAGCGCATCACTCAAAAACTGTCCAAACTCACAAGTGCTTGCTAATTTCTTCAGTGCAAGAATGTGTTCAGTCACTGTTTCATCTGCCTTTTGCTGTCTTTTGTAAAATCTGAAGCGCTCTGCAGTCAAAATAGGCTTTGGCTTAAAATGCAGAGACAGGGCACTTGTGAGGTTTTGACATGTTTAATGTGAAATATTAGTTGGAGCAATCAAATTCTTCAATAGTCCACATACAGTGGGACCTAACATACTCAGAAACACATCCACGGTCTTTTCTGCTGGGATGTCGTTAGCAGGCGGCCATCTTTCAAACCGTTCCAAAGAGGAATCTAAATCCTCTTTCTTACTGTCAAATTCCAGCACTTTTCCTTTATAATTCCCCCACGTCTAGTAGAACTCTTCAATTGACTCTTTGCTGAACGATTTTAATGTGCAGTCCATTTCCTTGTCCTTATCTTCAAAGACCCACTTTTCATTTCAATTACAATGACTCACCACCGGGTGGCTCTCTGGAACACCAGTTAGCCAGTTGGCGTCAGTAAGGACGAGTTCCAATCACTGGAAATCTTCTTTACTTGACCCTGTAGTGGATTCTTTTACTTTGTGACTGATTACACACCACATAGTTCATATAGAAAAATCATTCACTTTTAATCACAAATATTTAACACAAACATGCTTCATTTATTCCCAAAATGGTATGTATTATGAGCTGAGACACAACAACAATTCCTCACCAAGATCACCAAACACCCACTTTAGCGGTCCAGACGTCAAAGAACAACAAGCAGTGGCACAGGGAGTCTGTAGCTACCTGGAGGAAAAAGGCTCCTTGCGGCAATAAACTCACACACACACATTTCAAGGTGAAAAACGAACCTTGAGCTATGACAGATGCAGAACATCAATTCTAAATGTTTTCATGAAGATATTTGGTGTTCTTCAAAAACACACACATTTCCACGACTGCTCTTTGTTTGGACAGATATTTCTGTAGACTATGACCACACTGTGCATTAAAGATCCATCCATAGATTACCCTATGGAATCTTGTCAATAAAATGAATATAATAAAAACACAGATGAAGCAGTGCAAAAACAAAAAATAACACTGTCAAGCTGAAGTGATGCTTTTGTTGTTGACAAGCCAGTAGTTTAAAGCATGACATGTCAGCTGTAAACAATTCAAATATATGTAACATGTACATAAAGAGACAACAATGCGCTATGTTTACATTCAGTACATTGTAACCTTATGAGAGTTTACCTCATATAAAACTCTGAACAGGGTTGTTTTGTATAATCTAAATAGCTCAGCTCCAAAGCGTTTACTCCACAAGCAGAGCCTCAAACCCAGTCAGCAACATACGACGACTTAAAGCTGCTCTGCAAGAACAAACACACACTGAATAAATGGAGAGAAGCAGTCAAGTGGAATCTATCCAACAGATTCACAGAGATTGTGCGTTATTGTTCAGACCGTTCAACACTGCCTGAGCCTGTGACATCATCAGCATAGCCGATCTTTCTGACCAATCAGTTGGCACACCTGCTGAAGGTAAGACTGAGCACAGGAAACCAAAAACATTAACCAGAAGTAAGTGTCCAGCATTAAATAGCACTGGGCGGATGGAGCCGAACAGGGTGAAAGAAACACCTGACGGGTTGACACTTAAACAATAAATAGGTTGAGACCAGCTCAACGTCGCGTCCATCGACAGTGAACACAACTAGAGAAGAATCACTGCTGATGATCTTACATTCAGCTGGACAAACCAAGTGTGCTGCTCCATACCAGTAGGTCAACATTAGCAGTGTCCCAGTTCCACACTGCTGCTAATTTTGATTGGATGAGTCCACTTCGCTGACACTTGCTTTACAGATGAACCTGGGGATGTTTTATACTCTCCTTGAAATAAGAAAATATATAGTATTGCTGCAGGTCGAATCATTTCCTCTTAGTGTAAAAAAGTATTCTTTTTTTTAAATACTAGCTGTAAAAACAGTATACTACAAAGGATTAATAAACAAAACTTTCTGTATGCAAATAGTATATGGTATGGAACTGGGACAAAGTAACTGCCATGCAGAATCTTTGTTCAGGCTGTAAGAACACCCAGAAGCTCATCTGAATGGGCTGTCTATGTAATCCAGAGTGACAGGAGGAGCTGGACTTCCTGCGTCAGACCAGTCCGGCATCCTTGGCCATCTTATAAAAGGCTCCTCTTTGAGCGATGAGCTTTGAGGGGGAGTCAAACTCTGCCATCTGCCCATTGTCCAACACTAGGACCCTAGAGGAGTCAGAATACTCATGAAATGCACAAAGTACAACTAGTCCTACAGCTGCTTGTTACATTTTACACATTAACACAAAAACAAACAACTGATTATTACTACTTTGAACTAAAGCCTCAAGTCTGCCTCATGTACACAGAGAAAGTAACACTAGAATCCATTCATTATTTTTAGATTAACAAAAACAGGAATAAAAAAAGCACAGATATGTAAAATAATGTGTAGTGTACAGTACCTGGTGTAGTCCATGATGGTGTTAAGGCGATGAGCTATTGTCAGGACGGTGCAGCCCTCAAACTGAGAGCGGATGGTGGACTGGATCAGGTTGTCTGTCTCCATGTCCACAGCAGCAGTAGCCTCATCAAGAACCAGGATCTTGGTCTTTCTCAGAAGAGCTCTGGCCAAGCAAAGCAGCTGCCGCTGACCCACGCTGAAGGGAAAATACTGACATGTGAACAGACTGGAGGCAGCAAACAGAGACTGCTGTACACACACACACACACGCACACGCACACACACACACACACACACACACGCACACGCACACACACACACACACACACACACACACACACACACACACGCACACGCACACGCACACACACACACACACGTATACATTCAGGCTATAGTGGCATATTCATTCCAATAAAGCGCTGCAGAAAGGATTCATTTTTGACGACAATCAACTTCCTTTCACAACATAAGACACTTAATGAGTGCATATAATGTTTTGCATTTTGGGGTCATTTTAGGTGAGTGGCTGTGGAGGAAGCAGTATAGATAGTTGTCTCTTAGAAAAGCCTGGTCAACTTTCTGCAGTTGAGGTAAAAAAAAAAGAGTTTTTGGTGGTTGGCCTGTATATAAAGCAGTTCTACCTGAGGTTCTCTCCTCCTTCACTACACTCGTGGCTGAGTTTGTCTGGCAGGCTTGACACAAAGCTCTTGAGATGGGAATACTCCAGAGCCCTCCATAGCTCCTCATCAGAGTAACTGTCAAATGGATCCAGGTTCATTCTGAGAGAGCCTGAAAACAGCACTGGGTCCTGAAGAGAGGGGAGACAGTCAACTGGTCTGTACATGCTCTTGTACATTTCTCAGACAAGTCATTCATCAGGCAGTGTGGGAGTGACACGTCTGTGTAGCTGCACAACACATAACTGGTTTTGTTCCCTCATGGTATTGGATCAGCAGCTACATGATTGGCTACCACCAATGTTGGGGGTAACTGAACACAGATTACATCTATGTGTAATGAAGCAATGTAGGATGCAACTGTTATTAACGTAATAATCACATTACAGGTACTAATCAAAAAAATCATGTTGTTATTTTACGTCCTTCAACTATCTGCATAACAGGAGGACAGAAAAATGTCTCTTTTACTGTTTCATCAACTTTCATCCTGACTTTGACTTTAGAGCACTAGCTTCTGGACGAGGAGACGGAACAAAGATGGAGGAGCTGGTTAAGATGTTTTTAGAGGATGGAATTCATTCATTAATAAATTAATTTGCATCCCTGGCAGAACACTCTGCACTGACCTGTGGTATGATGGTGATCCTGGAGCGAAGCTCATGGAGGCCAAGCTGAGCGATGTCCACCCCGTCAATGAAGATGTGACCCTCTGCTGCCTCGATGATCCGGAACAGTGCCAGCGTTAGGGATGACTTCCCTGCTCCAGTGCGCCCCACAATCCCCACCTTAAGGTAGATGTAGCAGCAAATGTTACTTACACACACACACACACACACACACACACACACACACAGTCAACTGCCTCCAGTGTAGTGAAGTAAAGGCTGACCTTCTCTCCTTTGTTTATGGTGATGGTGATGTTGCGAATGGCAAGATCCAGATCATGGCGGTAGCGCAGGCCCAGGCCTCTGATGTCAATGCGGCCATCAGTGGGCCACCCTGGGGGGAGGCTCGAAGGCTCGTGTTTCCACTCTGCCTGGTGAATGTAACAATAGAGCTAGGTTCACACTATCCTGATGTTTTAGCTCACAATGGTAGAGCTCATTTTATGAATTTATTTAGAAGAAGAAGAAGAAGAAGAATTCCTTTATTGATCCCTCAGTGAGGGAAATTACATTTTTTCACTCTGTTAGTATTTTTTTTTTTTTCAGTTGCACATTACACACACAAGTTATGAACAAACAAACACATGCACATGCATTGGAGGAGAGGCGTCAGAGTGAGGGGGCTGCCCCTTATCCAGGCGCCCCGAGCAGTTGGGGGTTCGGTGCCTTGCTCAAGGGCACCTCGGCAGTGCCCAGGAGGAGGAACTGGCACCTCTCCAGCTACCAGTCCACTCTCCACATTTGGTCCGCCCTGGACTTGAACTGGCGACCCACCGATTCCCAGCCCAAGTCACTACAGACTGAGCTACGGCCGCCCATTATTTAGTATTTATTTAGTAAATAAATCTGTAACAGTGCATCATATTTTAAAAATGTGGGGCTGTGACAATGTTCAGCCTCTATCTATCCAAGTTAGGGATATAGTGCAAGAAACAGCTCTGGCAGACGTGCTCTGCATCTCTGGGGCACAAATGCTGCCGTTCTTCCTACATCCAGTGACGCCACAGTGACAGTTAGTCAAGTCAGTCTCAGAGGGCTTTACAACCAAGACACCACAAGACACCCTCTGTCCTTGACAAACGACCCTCGCATTGACTTTTTCTTTATTTCCCTTCATACCTCTTTCTCGGTGTCACTGTACTCTTTCACTTTCTCCACAGCCACTATGTTGGTCTCCACTTCAGACGACATCCTGACCAGCCAGGTCAGAGAGGTAGTGAGCTGCACATGGGACAGACAAACAGCAATTAGGAAAAAAAAGCTACATATACACTGTAGGTCCACTACCACTACAAGATGTCTGTCTCAGGTCTGTGTTCTCTCCCAAACACAATGAAGGCAAACAGGGTTTTCAGTTGACCATAAAAGAACCAAACTTCATGAATGTTTTTTTGTGACAAAGAAGTATCTGTTCCAATCACTCTATCAGAGAAAAATCAGAGTTGTAGAAATAACTGGAAACCCAAGACAGCCATGACATTATGTTCTTTACAAGTGGATGTAAATGATCCTCCGGACTCCAAATTAAGTCCTTACAGCTGAGCTACTGCTGTGCTGTCCCTCAAGTTCATAGAAGCAAACACGTATCTCATCTATTTAGTTTAATCTGACACTGAGAAGCTGATGAAGAGCAACGTGAAATCAGCTCTGCTGAAATCACCTGATTGTCCCAAGACAGAATAATTTCCCTTGCCTTTTAATTGCCATATACAAAGGAATGAACCCAGCAACATGTTGCAGCTGCAGCATCTCTGTGCCTCTGAAGAAGATGTAACCTGGGGTCAGGTGTAAGTATGAGTGTTTACCTGGAGGGCATAGGAGATAGACAGGCCCATAATGCCTGGGCTGAGGCTGTCTCTTGCTATGACAGCAAATAAAGCAGCAAATGACACAATGCAGTTTCCTACAAACTCCAGGCGAACAGCTAGCCACCTACACAAACAAAGATTCATTGGCACAATGAGGAAGGAGACCAGTGGTGCATTAAATGCAACTAAAGATGATAAATACTATTTGAAGGGATCAAAATCTATAGTCTTAAAATGTGTTGTGTTTTCTTCACTAAAGACAGTGTATCACGTTTAGCATGTGAGTAGTCCATAACCTGTTTGCTACGATGCTGGGGTAGTAAGCCTTCTGGTTGTGGTCCACCCGCCGGTCACTCTCATGGATGAAGCGCTCCTGTTCACCAAAGGCTCGGATGACAGAGGTTCCCAGTAGTGTCTCATTGAAGTGGGTGTAGATCGGTGAACGGCTGACTGACTCCAGACGCTTCAGCTGACGAGATGACGCCACATAAAACCTCTGGACAAGAAGGACAGAGACCAGCGGTCAGAAATAAATATAGTGCAAGTAAGATGGTGACACTTCTATGAGGATGTCTGCATCTTTATCAGATGATCATTTACCTATAGTGCTCCATGTTCAGGGGACCAAAATGTACCGAAAATATTTGAAAAGAAAGGAGAAAATGGTTGTTTTGCCTTCTGAAAATGTCAACTAACCTGCACAAAGAAGTAGAGCAGACCGAGAACAGGAATGATAATGGCTACCAGCGGTGTAGCAATCAGGATGACAACACAACCACCCAACACATTGAACATGGAGCCCATGAACATCTTGATAATGCTGGGGATCAAAGAGTCTATGGTGTCTATCTCCTTGGCAAAGCGGTTGACCAAATTGCCACTGGGGGTTCTCTCAAAGAATGACATGGGTGAGCGCAGGACATCATACAGCATAGACTGATGGAGGCAGCGGGATGCCAAGATGCCCCCGATGGATGTGGAGAGGGAGTAGCCGAAGACTGCCACACCTGCAAGGAGAAGAGACCAGACTCAGTCTGGACTATCAAGTCATTTGAAGTGGAGTCATAAATCATTGGTGTACAAAGTTTTGTGTAGCTGCCTCTTGCCTCTCCTTACCCTGGGACAGGCCGAGAGCACCGTACACCCCGAGTCTCATCAGTCTGTGAGGCTGAGTGCCGTTGACCACGGGGTCGTCGGTCCACAGACTCAGCCAGTAGTTGGAGAACAGGGAGACCAGGTGATGGGCCAGGAACAGCAGCAGACTGACGAAAGACAGAAGCACTCCAATTGCTTTGAGATATGCCCAGAACACAGACAGTTTGACCTGGGGAGGGAGAGGAGATGAGCTAGATTCAGGCCATCACATCATATACAGTACACAGACACATGATGGTGGAGCATGTCAGGCCTACCTGACCAGTGCTGGCCTTGTCAGCCTCTGTCAGCTTGCCAGTCTCTGGGTTCTTGACTTTCACCTTGTCCTCCTTACCCGTCTGGGACAACTTGGACACACTGCTGACACGTGGACTACTACGCATGCATGGCGCACGAACAAACAAAGATGTGAGATTATATAGGGAGAAGCACCAACAGCAAGCAGACACTTTATTAATGCCCAAAGGGGAATTCAATGTTTCCACTGCTGTTGCACACAAAAGTCTGAAATACACACTTCAAACTGAAACTTTACACATGCACTCAAATCTCAAACTGCCTGCCATATACAAGCAGTTTGAGGTTTGAGTGTCTTGCTCAAGGCCACAGTGGGGTAGTGCCCAGGAGGAAGAGCTAGCACCTCTCCAGATACCAGTCTATTATCCAATACGCTGAAATACACATATAAGTAGAAGTCTGCATGTCCCCCGTATGGGGCCGCAATTTATGGCATTCCTAAATTTTCTTGTACTTAATTTGTGCAAATGCAACATATTCATTTCAATAGTCTTCTTCGTTCTTCTTCGACATCTTTGGTAACATTTTTGTGAATTAAACTTTCCCACTAACAGGGTGAAACCTGTAGCCTCATATATGCTTATAACCGAAGCTCAAGAACTCCTTTTGAAAAGGTGGAAATCAGTAATTTTGATGACAACAGTTTCGAGTGTTTATTGTCATATGTACAGTAGGGAAACACAATGAAATGCTTCCTTTGCCATCAGCACTGAACGCTGATCAATAAGAGATAAAAAAAAAACAACCTTTTCTTGCATGAGACCCATTCTCTCACATTATTGCTCACAGATATCATGTATTTCACCCCCTGCAAGATATTGTGTGTTTAGCTGAAGCCTGTATATGTGATTTCTCTGTCATAGAGTTCCATTGTTGTCCTGTTTTACTCACCCAACAGCAGCAGCTGAACTACCATTCTCCAGTCCTTTGGTTCCACTCTGTGCCACAGGTTCTAGATGAGTGAAGGAAAACTAAGCTTTTATGGCAAACCCACTGATTAAACCGCAGCAAACAATTAATATCCAAAACACTGTTCATGGTCGTGGCGCACATTTCTCAATCTGAGCACTTCAATGAGATAAAATTATCAATAGTTACCAACTGAAGCCTCTCCTACATTACAACATGAATGACCCTGTCTGGAGCTGCTCCAAGAGTGATATAGTATGGCCACGAATTATATAGCACCTTTCTAGTCATCTGACCACTCACAGCACACATTCCCA
This sequence comes from Synanceia verrucosa, assembly GCA_029721515.1. Lineage (NCBI taxonomy): Eukaryota > Metazoa > Chordata > Actinopteri > Perciformes > Synanceiidae > Synanceia > Synanceia verrucosa. Next base: position 2,301,226 of record CM056563.1, read on the forward strand.
TTACACTAGCCTTTTTCTTTAAACCAAGAGCGCCATCTAGAGGAGTCAACAAATATGACAAGTGCTTCACAAGGCTTCATTTGTCCATCACTAGTGTGCAGTATGCCTCACCATTGTTGTCAGTGAGGTCGACAGCAGCGTACGTCAGCTGAAACTCAGCAAAGGCTCCCTCTGTGTCCATGAGATGCTGGTAGGAGCCCATCTCTGTGATCTCACCGTCCACCATGACAAGGATCAGGTCAGCCTGGGGCAGGTAGCTCAGTCCATGAGTCACCAGCACACGAGTCTGCACACATTTGACATGTGGAAAAAGTCACACCAATCATTACTGTGCTGATCCCAAGTCAGCACAATCACAGTCACTTAAAAACCTTTCAAGCTAACATGCATGTTGACATATTTAATACCAAAATTAACCAACAGTTTGTCCTTAAAAGCTCAGGTAGGCAGTTTATTCTTATTTACCTCTTGGCTCCATTCACAGGCATTAGAAAATCAAGCCTATGACGGAAGACTTTTAGAGTCTGTCCTGCAGTGAAAAAGATGCTATTCCAGCATAAGAGATGTAATCAGAGATGGAAAAAATTTAATATCAATGTTTTCTCTAGCCTTTCCCCTTTTTTGTTACAGTCATGCTGCCTTCACGTGGAATCAGCAGATGTTAAATGGCTAAAATCTCAGTGGACGACAGCAGGATGGTAAAATTAGGTGATGATAAGTGATGGCATCAGACGATTCCTTCAGAATTCAAAGTTAAGAGGAAAATACAGCTGTCATAAACAGGGCTGGGTATCACCAGGTACATCCTGATACTGTCACAATATTTTGCACATGATAATGATAATATTACGATACAGCGATAATTTATGTATTGTAAGAAATTTCATCCACGATACATCACAGTCACTGAAGAATTCAGAATTTATTGACTACACTACATCCATTTCACAGGAATAACAAAACATTGTCAAGAAGTCAAGAAGGTAGTAGGTTTGATTCCCGGCGCGGGGCCTTTCTCTGTGGTGTTTGCATGTTCTCCTCATGTCTGTGTGGGTTCTCTCTGGTACTCCGGCTTCCTCCCACCATCCAAAAACATGCATGGGGATTAGGTTAATTGGTTAATTAGGGTTAGCTGACCGTAATTGACCGTAGGTGTGAATGTGAGTGTGAGTGGTTGTCTGTCTCTATGTGTCCTGTGATGAACTGGAGACTTGTCCAGGGTGTACCCTGCTAAGATAAGAGGTAGAAAATGGATGGATGGATGGATGGATGGATGACAATCAAGTAAGGTTAGTTAGTTTAGGTTGGTTAAGCTGGAGATCATACACACCTTGTCCTTCAGCAGTCCCTGTGGGCCAATGACTTGGTCAAAGATATGTTTCCCTACATGAGCGTCGACGGCAGACAGCGGGTCATCCAACAGGTAGACAGCACGGTCACAGTAGACAGCCCTGGCCAGGCTCACCCTCTGCTTCTGACCTCCAGACAGATTTACTCCCTGCGCAGGAGACACAACAACAAGTTAGTCAGAAGAATGAGTAAGTGGCAGGTTGAAGCTCCCTTGTGTACAGGGTACGATAGCTGTACGGCTGCATGTCTGCTGCAGCTAATCTAGAGATTCAAGGTGTTCAGTCCCATGAGCCGCCCTGTTCACTGTAGACACTGAGACTGGAAATGATGTCTTGACCATGTTTACATCACACCAGCATCATTGCTACAATTAATTTCTTTTTAATGCAACACTCCCTTCCTATTCTTATTTCAAAATAAAAGACTGTTATTCTTTGGTCACTTATTAACACAAGACATTTGGGCAGTGTTGGGGGAAAAATGCAGTGAAAAATGGACAGCAGCAGCCGCTCACACAGGTAGTGTGGCTGCAGATAAACGGACTGTGCGAATATGAGGCAATACCTTCTCTCCAATCTCTGTCTCATCTCCAGCAGGGAGGATGTCGAGGTCAGGCTGCAGGGCGCAGGCCTCCACCACACGATGATACCAGGCCTCCCTCCACTCCTGACCAAACAAGATGTTGTTTTTCAGTGTGGAATTCTGGATCCAGGCCACCTGGGGAACGTAGGCCACCGAGCCCTGCAGGGTGACACAAACCAGCACACACACATTGTAGATATCATGGCATTCTGTGTAGCTGATGAGTAGTCAGACATCACATTTAATATCGCCACAGCAGACACCATACTGTGAACAGCTTTTTGACAGAAGTGACCCTCGCCACTCACATTAATGGAAAAAGCAGTATGATATCATTACATTATCATTCAGTGTTTCACTCATCACTTTACTCTTGTGATAAATTGATAAAATAAAACTATGATAAAATAACACTAAATATAAAAAATAGATAAAAAAAAATAAAAAACATTAACACATTCCACACATCTGCATAAACACCACAGTATCTGCTCCTGATTGGGTACAGAATATATTTCTGTGCTTAAAATCTGCCTTTGCTCACTCAGGAATGTGGCACAAACATTGCACTATGTAAGATACATAGCACTATCTGAAGAAGAGCTGCAACAAATTAACAGTTGTCCAGGACTCCTGCTGCATTAAATGATAAGAGCAGCACATATTGAGTGTTGGTGTGAGAAAGCCAGAGAGCCACCTTGACAGCCACACTTCCTTCCAGCTTGTCCATCTCTCCGAGCAGGGCAGAGAGCAGCGAGGACTTTCCTGAACCCACGTGTCCCACCACGGCCACCAGAGAGCCTTCTGGGATATGCACATTTAGCCTGCAGACAGGTGATGACATACTTAAAATCTCAATATGTATTGTTTACACATAGTTTACTGTGTACAGTAACTGTTAAAAACATACATTTAATTCATTTTCTTTGCTGCTTTGCGTGAGATTGTGGGAGGAAACATGTCAGCAGACAAAATAGTGGACACTGCTTTCCTCACAATTACAACCTTGAAATAATCTGAGTTATTTTATTTTACAGAAGGCATGGGACAGACAAGAATGAGCCTCGGCTTCAGTCTATTCCGTTTATGTTTACAGTTTGTTATTGTGGTTTTTTTTGTGTTCTTTTGTTGTTGTTTTTTTTCTGGTTTATTGTGCGAGACTCATTAGTTTTATCATGTATGATAATGCCTTGTCTGTTGTATGCACATAAGTTGGAGTACGTTTAACGTAATGTAACCGAAATAAACTACTCATTCATTCATTCACTTGTACTTGTTTTAAGCATTTAACTGTACGTATAAGCCTGGAATTTGAACATGGCATAGTTGTATTTTTTGATTAATGAGGAAAAATGACACATACCTCTTGAGAGCTGGTGATTCAGATCTGGACCAGCTGAAAACTCCATCCACTATGGAGATACTGTGTGGGGCTGGAAGGAAGAGAGAGGAAGTATATTAATATAATGTGGGTGAAATATCCCCATATATGGATGAACATGAACCATTACAAAGAAAAGCAGAAGATAAAAACGTACAGCCTACTGCTGCTTTGTGCTCCACGCTATCTTCCTGCAGTTCCTCATGTGAAAGAAACACTCGGAGACGCTTCAAGGACACACTGGCCTGAGGAGTGATGCAGAAATACCAGGATGCATAAAAGTACAGATTCATACTACGACTGTGTAAACACAACAGAAGTATTCTATGCTTTAGGTTAACATTGTAACAAACAAATATCAAGTGAGGACAACTCAAGATGGTGGAATTAAGTTTTTGGACACCCCGTGCGGTTGAGAAATATTGCATTAATAGTCTTCAAGTGTGATTACTTTTTTTACAGTCACAACCAAAACACTAAACAAATCCTAAAAAAAGCCATTAAGCCATTATTGGTTCCATAAAAAGATAAGAAATGTTGAGTATTGGGTCATTTTGGTACCAGTGATCGACTATGAAGGTTGTGCTTTTCATTGAAAGACAAGTTTTGTTGCCATGCTTCGTGTTCATATAAAGCCAACACATCTGACAGTTCTTCAGAAACAAAGTGCAGATGCAGTCCTTCAGCAGTTGGATACACTGTGCAGAAATACAGGAGAACCAACAGCCTGAAAGACAAACCAAGATCTGGGCATCCCAGGGTTTCTTCAGCCAGAAATGACCACATCCTGATCTGCATGTGCAGGGAAAACTGCCAAATGACATCACAGGAGCTTCAGCAGCAGAGGTCAATCCAAACTGGTGTCCAGTTTTCTACCAGCACTGGACGTGGACGACTTTTAGGTCATGGCTTAAGGCCCTACAAAGCTGTAAAGAAGTCACTGATCAATGAGAGACAGAGGTTAGCTCAGCGTTGTTGGGCCCAAGAACACAAGAGCTGGACAGCCAGGAACTGGAAGAAGATTCTGTGGTCATATGAGTCCATTTTCGAGCTTTGTCTTCCCCCTACTAATGTGAGGGTACGCAGAAGGCCAGGCGAAGCATTAACTCCAGCATGTACAGTACCAGCTGTCAAGCATGGTGGAGGCACCATCATGGTTTAGGGATGCATGAGTGCCGTTGGTGTTGTCATCTCACTGTCTGTGATGGTACTCTGAATTCTGCCATGTATTGTTCCATTCTTGAAGCCCACATGCTTCCTTCTGTGCAGTCAAGGTCAAACCTGGATGTTTCATCAGGATGATGCTCCTGTCCACACATCCAGGGTTAGTAGAGCTTGGCTGCAGGAGCACAGTATCCAGGTCTTAGAGTGACCGGACATGAACTCCATTGAAAATGTGTGGTGGATTATCAAAATGTCTATTTCAAAGCGTAGACCAAAGAATTTAGAAGAATTAAAAGCAGTAATTCAAGAAGAATGGGACCTCATGAGGAACATGCCAGCCAGGATTAGAGCTCTACTGTGTGCTCATGGCAGGAATACTAAATATGAATTTGATGATGTGATGGTTCATTTTTTGTTCAGTTTTGAACATATTCTCTGTTATTTGTTGACTTTGATCCTGAAATAATGAGAACTGACAAATTAAAACTATCAAGATTTGTATTTTTTTTTTCATGTAAACAATAAACAAAAAATGTAATTTGTATTTGTTTGTGTTTGTCTAATGCAGCCACACCTTTGGAAACACAAAAACGATTTTTCCACAAATATTCCATGATAATATTTGAGATTATGTAAACATTTTAAGGGTGTCCAAAAACTTTTTCTTCCATCACTGTATATCAGGGGTAGGTATTGGCAAGGAATTCACGATACAATACGTATCACACTTGAGTCACTATACAATACATTATTGCCATTTTGCCTCATATTGCGATGTTCTACATAGATCACTGAGAAGTTAAAATGTAACTTAAAATACAAGTTGTATATATATATCAGTAGATATTTATATATACACATATGCATATATATTAGAGATGGTGCTGATGGATCGGCCCGATATGAAATAAAAAAAAAAAAAAAAAATTTGGGAAATCCAATCAAAGGTTAAAATCACCAATCCGATGGCATTATACATACACGTGAGATAGATGACACACGCTAGCTGCAATACATGCAAGTGTGCCTCATGGGGGAAACAACCTAATTAGTTTCAACAGTACCAATTTAATTTGGCACTTGAAGTCGTTTAAATATATTTGGACATTTCCATATTCAGTAATTCATAATTATATTTGTATTATATTTGTAATTTTTATACTTTTCTGTATTGAGATTTATTTACTTATTTTTCATACTTATTTCTTATTTTTATACTTATTTTATTCTTGTAAACTGAAAAGGGAGAAGCTCTACAGTTTGGTTGTACAATGATATAATGAAAATAAAAATCATTCAATTCTTCTGGTTTAAACAGCACAACTTGAAACAACTGTACAACGTTTTGTCTCTTAGTTTGAAACATTTATCCACAATCAACCATTCATCTATCTGCATCTATCATCAACAGCGACCTCCAGTGATCATAGCAATTACAAGTCCATGATATCACAGTATTAATATATCATCATCTACTATTGTCTAAGTAAAGATATAGAGGAGTAATGTCTACCTGTGTTTGGAAAGCACTACTCCTGCCATATATATATATATTTCATTTTGTACAATAGTTCCAGGTTCTGGTTAGACAAAAGACTATCGCCCCCCTGAAAAGTTCCTATGGGAGAAGGTATAAATGAACTGGCTTCCGGTGTTGGACATTCAGCTTCAGTGGAAAATGTGTATATGGCTGAGTGAGCATGGCTGAGTGCTGAGCTTGTGAATGGAGTCACACCAACCTGCACCATACTACTGATGACCATTGGCAGCATGTTGAGAGGAAAACGCAGGATATTGAAAAGTGCCAGTGACACAAAGGCCTTCTGGGCATCAAGCACGTTGTGTTCGTCAATCAGCACGTACACAGTGAAAGTGGACAAGGCAACCTGTGTAGAGGTAACAGAGAGAGAGAGACATCTTCAAGTTATTCTGATGATGCCAGTGAAGTAGCAGAAAACGAGAAGTATTATTTTTTTCTCTATGAGTAAAGTGTAGCTTATTTTGAATTTTACACACTGAGACATGTGTGCTCTTGTCATTCAGTTACAGTCCAGTGTACATAAAGGCTGATGTCAATATCAGCTGAACATCATGATGTCATGTGCAGGTGATAGCATGAAGGAAACTGTGCATCTCACTTGTGAAGCATGTGAGACCTTCTAGATTAGACTCACCAGGAAAGGTGCGCAGACCCAGGTGAAGGTAGACATTGCACCCAGGTAGGCAGCTTTCTTCAGGACCTGCAGCTCACTCTCACGGATTTGGGACACCTTGTCCTTGAAGGCCAGCTCCCAAGCATACAGCTTCAGCACCTTGATGCCATTCAGCATCTCATTCATCAGCTTAATGCGACTGTCCTTACTCTTCATTTGAGCTACCTGCTCAACACACATAACATACATATGTAAGCCACACAATGCTCCGACACAAGACTGATCTTCAGTGCTAGGTTCAGTAGGACTTTGGTGACCCTACACTCACTGAACACATGACCTGACGGGTCTTCAAGCCCTCTGAACATTCAAAGGGGCAATAACTGGAAGTAGACAAGATGTTTTGAATGGCTACGAGGACAGTGAAGCTTTGTGTGACTATGTGCATCTGTGAAAAAGTCCCACCTGGTAGGTTTTGGTTTTCATGGCGATGACAGCATTAACAGGAACCATCAGAACCATCACAGCCACTCCAGCCAGCACAGACGGACCCAGGTTCTGCACAGCAGCGCATAGAGAAACATTTCCACGAACGTCATGACAAGGGTGCTGCTCCACCAGAGGACAGAATCCTATTACTGCACACTGCTGTGTTTATGTAACCTGACTCTCGCCAGCTGACTGTCGTTCCACCTAGCTCCACACATCCTTCTGGGATAGCTCCATTAGAGATGTACTTCAGAAGGCGATGACGCTGATGAGAGCGACGCAGGGAAATCCAAAACAGCTAAGTCAAATCTGTGAAAATCCCATCCGGCAGTCGGGATTGGCTCAGTCATTTTTTGCTCCCTTTAAGTGCTTCCCATTGGATGTGAGTCCAGATGGATGTGTGGAGCTAGGCAGAATGACATTCACTGGCGAGAGTCAGGCTAGTGTTTATGTTGGCAGTCCAAAACCTGCATGGTGCTGTTGGTTATGAAAGTGAACCTGAAGCTGTCTGACAGTCTGCAGCTGCTTTGTAATCCTACCTGCCACAGAAAGTAGAGGGCCAGTACCACCTGCAGGGGGGCAGACCATATCATGTTGATGTACGTGATGAGGTCCATGAAGCGCTGGGCGTCCACAGACATCAGGTTGACCATCTCCCCCACTGTGGAGGTGCGGCGTGCTGCACTGCTGATAACCAGTGCCTAAAAGAGCACATCCAAAGAGTCCAAAGCATGCAGGTATAAGATTCAATAAACCATAATTTAAAACAAGTTTTAATCAACTTTGATTTTTTGTTTATACTCAAAATACCATTATGATAACTGAGTGAAGCGACAAGCTATACCAGGGTGAAAACAGTTCTTCATCATATTTCTGTGGTCTACCATAGCACCATAAGGAGAGAAAATGTTGTACCTTCCTGTACACAGCTCCAATGATAGCCGTACGCAGACGCATGCCTGAGACAAAGCAGACATGAAAGTACTTCTGGAGGATGAGCGACTGCACACAGGTACATATGAAGAGCAGAGCAGTGTAGAAGTAACCCTGCCAGGAGGGGGCGTTGGAGTTGTTGATGAAGCGGATCAGCAGCCTGGATGGGATCAAGTGATGAAAGTCAGGGGGTGTTCCAGAAAGTGGGTTTAGTGAACTCTGAGTATGTTAACCCTGCAATGAGGGAATCTCTGGCTTTTCAGTTCCAGAAAGAGAGGTCAGTAAAACTCTGAGTCAATCACCATGACAACTGACTCTGTGAAGCTAACCTGCTCACTGGCACCTTTTCTGTCAGAAACCCTGAGTTTATCCTGTTTCCTCCTACTGCCAAGCCTCAAGCAGCTTTCATGGTGCCCGTATCTGACAGACATCGACGCACAATTAATTCAACATGCTTTACATAATACCTTACGCTTAGATGTGCCGTCATTCTCCAATAAATATCTGTCTCAACAGTACCGTTTTTAGACTCAATCATTTACCTCAACAACTTTCTCCAATCACACATCAAATCTGACACTGCAGACGTGGGGTGTCTATGTATATGTGTGAGTGTGTACATATAGAATATATGACAGCGCACGTCCGTGGTGTGTGTGTCTCTCTCTCTCTCACACACACACTTGTGTGTGTAACAAATATTAGTACTATATTAGTCAAGATGACATAGCATAAAAGTATATATACAGTATATTTCTTTGGGGGGGTTAAATTACTAGTGGTCTACAGTACACGAAATAGCCACTGAATGACAGATTTTTTGAGCTACTTTGTTTAATAAATCAAATATCAATAAAAACTAAAGAAAGGTACAACCATGACTAAATAAAATATACTTTACCTGTTTGAATGATGTTTTTATAATTAATGTTAAACTGCTTCCAAGTCTGTTTCTCCCCTGTGGGATTACACCTACATGATAATCAGATTTTATTCTAAATCACTCCTCCACTTTTCACCTGTGTGCTACAATTTAAATTAAGTGTACCTCCAATTCTACAGGTGTAAAAATATGTTGATCGTGCCTTTTTTTTAAATCCCTGGTTGCCATGGTGAATCACCCTCCAGAACATGATGGAGCAAAAAAGTGCCTTAAAGAAGACTTCTCAGTCAAAAACACATTAGTTGCTATTGTTTTTTTTGTTTTTTGTAATAAAAAGTTATTAAACTTAGATTGACATTGACTTATGCTGAATGACAACATTTTTACCAAAAGATAAGGTACCGGCTGCAAAACATAGCAAATCAAAATAGTCAAAAAACACACAAGTTTTGTCTTGTGTTCCGATGATTATTTCAGAATAAAAGCCTTGTGTTATGATGAAATTCTGTCCAAAATATTTTTTAAATAAAATTCACTTTCTATAGAAATACATTGAGATATTGAAACTGTTGTAATGTTGTATAATGTATGGTGAAAAGATAATTTTTACTATCTAACAGTGCTGCTCGCAGTAGGCTCTGACCTGTTAATATGAAAGTGCTGCTGAGGTTCCCTGTGTGACCCGGCCATTAGTCCATAATGATGTGTTTGTGGTTTGAAAAGATCTTTTGCCTGCCCTCATTATTTCTATTTAACCTTAGTTGTACTGTACAAAAAGGTGCATGTCAGAACTTTAGAAGTGTCAATAATTCATTTTCATTTCATAGGAATCTGAATTTTCACCCTAAAGAGTCTAAATGTTTGGTTTCTCACCGCAGGATCTCAGGCCCGGCGAACATGAGGACGTCCTGGATGATCTTATAGAGACAGGAGATGAGGAAGTAGGGTCCAAATGTTAGGCACAGCGCCCAGAACAGGGAGGCCTCCTTTGTTTTCTGGGGAGTTTTTACAATCAGGATTTCAGACTCTTCCACAGCTCGACCCTCTTTGTCTTCACTGTGTGTGACTTGCTTAGGGGAGTACACAGTTTTGCGTTCTGTCCTGAAAAAAGAGAATGGAAGGAAAGGCAGCCCGCTTCAATAAAAAAAAAAAAAAAAATCTAAATAAAATACCTGGTTGAGCTGGTCATTGTAAAAACAGAAGGTAGTGCTCCTGCTCAGACCATGAGTCAATCATATGTCATGTCGGTATATCTTCTTGCACCAGTTGATTTCTGCTATGCTCCTGACCTTTTGACCTTTTGGCACTCTGTGTTCCAGCGGCGCACCAGCTGAGGAACCACTCTCTGGGAGCGGTCCTCAAAATTCAAAGACCACAGGTCCTTCTCCTCCAGTGGGCGTTTGTAGCCCGTTACCATCATCCTGGTGGTCACAACAGGGAGAGAGGCATATAAAAGCAAGTAGGCAATACAAAGGATTCAGGAGTGCAACCTGAGACACAACTCACACAGGAACCTGCACAAGTGTATCTAAGTTATTATGTACCACTTGGACCAAAGAAAACATACATATAGTCCGTTGACACGTGATTCAGTATTAAATCAGGCAATTTACATTGTGATGAGACATAAATAAGAAACCCATGAGCCTCAGCTTCTCCATGAGAAAACACGAGCTGTGAGCCATTAAAAACCCTCCAATAGTGATAGAAATCATGAAGTGCAGCTCTTTGTTCAATGAAAATCTGAGCAGCGTTTTAAGACTCACATGCCATAAGAACAGTGAAACAAGTTTTGCTTGCTGTAATCACTCCTCCTTTTCATCCTGCCCCTTTAAAGATTGCTTCTTGACATATTTCCAATGTCCTCATTCGTTTATCTGAAGGAGACTTCAGCAGTGCAGATCCTTACAGGTCAAGTACACAGTTGTCCCGTAACAGGAATGATTGCAGCAAGCAAAAACTCTCAAACTCAATGTACATATAACCAGTGTTATGCTAGTTATTGGAAAATAGTAACTAGTTACAGTTACTAGTTATGTCAGTCAAAAAGTAACTCAATTCCTTTCTTCATTACTTACACCAAAATAACACCTAACTTTTTAGTTCCCCTGGGGAGTGAGAGTTTGCCTTATGATGTGTTCACTGGAAGTCAGAGCTTGGAGCTCAGATCATCTTAACCTCAAAGTCTAGTGCTCCAGCTCTTCCAGCCTTACAGATGTACAACAAAACATGGAGCTACTGTTTACATCAGCAGCAGATAGCATGAATTCTATGTCAGGTTGGTGAGATTAATCTGACTTTATGAGTTGGAGATCTGAGTTCACGGGGGTTCTGATTTAAATTCTGACTTCGGGCTTGGAAAATGTGTGTGTAACTGGAACGCACCATGAGTCTAATCACTCAAATGTCGGGTTCCCAGTGCTGCTGCAGTGACATTAATCCTCTGTTTTACCAGCAGTGTTTGTCTTATGCTGGAAAGTGGGGGGACGGATCAGTGTCCCTATGAATCTGAAGGGGACATGTCCATCCATCCACTGAGCCAACTGAGAGCATGAATGAAAGCAACGAATTCATCAATCAGGAAATCATTTACCAAGTAACAGACAAATGCACAATATTGCAACAGTAACTGCATTTATTTGTTTAAAAAGTAACAGGTTAGAATATTCGTTACTGTCAAAAGTATTGGCGTTACAGTAACACGTGACTGCCCAACACTGCATATAATTATATCAATTTAACTCTCCAGCCAGTAGGTGCTTTTAAATCAGCATCAAAGTTTAACAAGAGATGTGATTCAAGTAGCGTGCTTCTACCTATGAATGAATATGAGTGAGTGTCTGTTGTCCACAGCTGTTTAATGAAAAGTCGACCTATAGCTGGAACAGTATCACAAAGTTCATACTAAAAAGACTATCTTTACAAATACTTTCAGAACTCCAAAATCTGGAGAATGGAAACAGCGAGTAAAGAATCATGGCATGGCACCCTGGGACACAGAGTGTCTGCTCACCTGGTGATCCACCAGAAAGTGATTCTGGAGAGGAAAGGAGCTCCAGGCTCAGGGCAGGGATTCTGAAGATGAACACATGACAGTTAGACCCAAAACATGTTTCTGCAGCTGAGATGCTGATCTCACAAGGAGATGATGATCAGCAGATGGAGCTGCAGCAGTGGCTGTGACCTTCATATAAACCTTTTTCATGGCAGATGTTTTGACACAGCACAGCAGGAAAAGCACATGTGAAACTACTTTAAGTAACTTAACTTTAATGTGTTGTCAAAGTCTGCACACACAAAATGAGGACGTCCCCCAGTGGGAATCAGCCATCATTAATGCACCAACTAAATATACCTGTGCTTCCCCTACTATGATGAGTCAAAATGTCTGCTATGAAAAAACAAAATAAGAAACACAAAACACTTCTTTGGAGCCAGTGGGCCTAACATTTCCAGAGAAATCATAATTACTACAAAATAAACATAAATATCTAGAGACGGTAGATAAAAGATGTTCCTTATCTATAGGGACTTGGTTTGGGAATCGGAAGGTCGCTGGTTCAAGTCCCCATAAGGACCAAATATGGTGCTATCTGAACCCCTTGTATATGGGTTTCAGTAACAGTGTGTCATGTATTACACAAACACACACAATACATGTGTATAAGGTTTTGTTTGAAATTGTGTGTCTGTATTACCGACCTGTGTGTGCAAAAGAGTAAAAACAACAGTGATACTGGGTGTGAACAGTTAATATTACAAATGACTATCAAGTAAATATGAACAGAAACCTGTACCAGTTTCCATCTCTCCATTTATCTATGACACTACAGTGGAGGTGGTCTCACCGAGTCTTTGACGGCCTGGGAAAACAGGGGTTGCTGGTCCGTCAAACAGGACAGGACCAAAGAGACCAGCAGGGCAGCATAGTAGGTATAGAAGGTGATGTACCTCCACACACACACCGTTGATGGCTTAAAGAAAACAAATCATGACTGTAACCCATGGAAGTTGGTTGGTTTAAAATGACTGTCTCCTCTGAAGGTAACAAACAAATATCTACTAACATGGTTACTTTGTTCAGCCCTGCCCATCAAGACTGACCTGATCTAGGGCCTGGAAGATCTTGGACCTGAAGGTGACCGTGGCACAGAGCAGTGCCAGCAGCCAGAAGATCAGCATCACTCCAGATGACTGAACCCCTTTCATGCGCTCATACTGGATCACCAGGGTGGCCAGCAACTGGAGCAAAAACACATTTTAAACACATTCATGCTCCATTCCTGACAACACATACCAACATTACTTAAACCATTATCATATCTCTTCTTGAATGTGGTGTAATCATGAGCACAGAACATATTGCACAGTCAGATGGAACACAGTCCTTTGCTCCAGTTTGGGTTGCAGCTCTAACGCCTTCTTAACAAGCTCAAAAATGTCTTTAGTGGTCCTCTTTCGACAGATGCCTTCATCAGCATACATCAGCTTCTGTGAGGGCAGATGTGTACCAACCAGGGTGAGTTATAACAATGACAAACCCTGGTTCACAGCCAAGCTCTGATGGCTACGTCTGCAGAAGGAGGAGTTTAAGAGGATGAGAACAGGTTTAAAGAGGTTAAGTATAGGTGTAGCGAAGAGTTGCAAAATGCTAAACGACTGTAGACTTCCTCTTAGACAACAACACACACAGTGGCACCTGCCTCAGTCCTGGCTCCTGGTCAACCATGTGAACGATCACTACTGTCACTGGGACAGTCCGGACTCCATCCCCCACTACAATCATCAGCTCCAGCTCACCAGCCCTACCCCTTCATTCTTATATCTGCATGTTTATGTCTTGCACCAAGATACCAAGTGAAATGCCTTATATGTGCAAACTTACTTTAAAGAAACTTGTTTCTGATTCTGACAGACATATCTCGGACATTCTGATCAACAAAGTGGACATTCTGGGCCTCCCCCCTCTCACATTCACCTGGGCTAAAAACTTTTTGATGAACAGACCCCAGACTGTGAGACCTGCCCCCCACCTTTCCTCCACCCGCACACCACAGGGCTGTGTGCTGAGCGCCCTCCTGAGAGGGGGCATTAGCACACAGTAGAGCTTTAATCCTGGCTGGCATGTTCCCCACGAGCCTTTCAAACTGCTGAGGGGTTATCTTGTCTCATTCTTCTTGAATTACTGCTTTTAATTCTTCTAAATTCTTTGGTCTACGCTTTGAAATAGACATTTTGATAATCCACCACACATTTTCAATGGAGTTCATGTCTGGCAATTGACCTGGCCACTCTCAGACCAGGATACTGTGCAGCCTGTGCTCTACTGGACCTGTGTGTGGGAAGGAGCATTATCCTGATGAAACATCCAGGTTTGACCTCGATGGAAGAGTGCAGAAGGAAGCATGTGGGCTTCAAGAATGGAACAATACATGGCAGAATTCAGAGTACCATCACAGACAGTGAGATGACAACACCAGCAGCACTCATGCATCCCTAAACCATGATACTGCCTCCACCATGCTTGACAGTAGGGACTCTACATGCTGGAGTTAATGGTTCGCCTGGCCTTCTGCGTACCCTCTCATTAGTAGGGGGAAGACAAAGCTCGAAAATGGACTCATATGACCACAAAATCTTCTTCCAGTTCCTGGCTATCCAGCTCTTGTGTGCTTGGGCCCAACAACGAAGTTGAACAGTGAAGTTTGGTTCTTTTATGACTTTATTGTGGGTTGACTGAAAATGTGACCAAATCCACTATTGCTTTATTGCCCAGCCCTAATTTGGCAGTTGAGTTATTGTGCATCTCAAGTGATGTTATGCTGCGTTCGTGTTGTATTGGAAGTCGGGATTCGGAACTGGGAATGACGTCACCCCCGAGTTGATGGCGTTCAAGTAAACAAGTCGGAAAACCAAGATGGATGCCTCCAATGAAAAGTTTGTTGTGCTTGCTCTGTCAGAATGCAGTAAGCTAATGCAGCAACATGATGTGCTGAAACACAATGGCTAGGCACATGAAGACAGAAGGTGTGCGTTTGTTCTCCTGCGTAATTATGTGTGGGGAGAAAAAACATTTGACTCTACTGTAGTCTGTAACGTATAACACTACACGTCGAAAATCCAGGGTGCTGCCATCTTGGATTATGACGTTGTGATCAAGTCGGGGTAGGTGAAGACTTTACAAATTTACGAGTCGTAAATCCGACTTCGAGGGGGATTTCAGTTGATATTTACAACTCTGAACTCGTAAATTACAACTTACGAGGACAACTCGATCGCAGCATGACAGAGTCAAAATACACAAGTAATGTAACCACTCGTGCAACTAATTATTTTCAGCAGTGAGTAATTTAGTAAAGAAAGGCATTACTTTTTTTAGTAACTGCGCCAACACTCTTTCCTATGTGGAACCTGTAAGCTACACTTAACACAACAAGAAGTTCTCTTTAATTACACCTTAAATCATTACGCTAACATGAAAAAACTTGATAAAACTATTTAAAATAACTAGAGTAGCCATTTCCAGAAAATAAAGCTATAACCACACTATTTTAATAAATCCAAACTAAACTTTTGTCTACCAGAGATGATCTATAAAAATAACTCACCATGGTGAATCCCAGTAAGGTTGGACTGATGAGGTGGACGGGTGCGATGCTGCTGCCATGACTTCTTTCCCAGAAAGAAAAGAACACATCTGACCAGCAGATAATCCACAATAGAAGGCCAAACGCCTGTGAGGAGAAGGACAACGTCATGAAAGATAACATAGGATGGATGGATTATTGGTATAACTCCATTGTGCAATGTTAGACACCAAGAGAAAGGCCATTGGAGCCTTTCAGCCTTGGAGCAAGTCCTGTCAAATGATTGATAATGTTGAGAGAGAGAGAGAGAGAGAGAATTTTTTAAGACCTGCAGAACATTTTGTACTATGTCTCTGAAAACACAGAATAGCTCAAATGAAAGAAGAGACTCTCTAATTCATCATGAAAAAATGTTTGTTTTTACCTTGTTCCATTCTTGTTTTATCAGAGGTAGAGTAGAGGACACTTTCACTAAATTCACCACTTTTTGTCCAGATTCTTTGTGGTGTCTCTGTGGTGTATAGTGTCTCTTTATGTCCTGACTACAAATCCCAGAAGCCCCAATATTACTCACAGGCTGTGTGAGAGTGCCCTCTTGTACCTGCTGCCGAAAAATCACTTTGCTGTATGTATGTGTCAATGGCACTCAAAGAGTTAAATGGTGTCAGCTGACTGCAGACCAGTTGACATCATGAAGACTCTGGTCTAAGAGACCAACTCTGGTTGGCTGGTTGTTAACATACATACAATCATTGTTAATATGATCTGAAAAACTGCTAGGAAATGCTAAATAACCAAACTTTAAATGTACAATAAAAATGGTGGCTGTAGTACTTTTAAGATTTGAGAAACGAGAGATTTTGAAAGAGTAACTGATATGAAGCAAAAGAGAGGGAAATAAAAGTTCAAAAGACATCTGTATGCAGCGTGGCCATTATTTCACTGGACCAGTGTAGTTACAGTAGTGGTCAAAAGTTTACATACACATGTAAAGAACATAATGTCATGGCTCTCTTGAGTTTCCAGTTATTTCTACAACTCTGATTTTTCTCTGATAGAGTGATTGGAACAGATACGTCTTTGTCACAAAAACATTCATGAAGTTTGGTTCTTTTATGACTTTATTATGGGTCAACTGAAAATGTGACCAAATCTGCTGGGTCAAAAATATACATACAGTAATGCTAATATTTGGTTACATGTCCCTTGGCCATTTTCACTTCAAATAGGTGCTTTTGGTAGCCATCCACAAGCTTCTGGTTCAATCTTTGACCACTCCTCTTGACAGAATTGGTGCAGTTCAGTTAAATTTGTTAACTTGTTTCTTCAGCATTGTCCACATGTTCTCAGTGGGGTTTAAGTCAGGACTTTGGGAAGGCCATTCTGAAACCTTAATTCTAGCCTGATTTAGCCATTCCATTACCACTTTTGATGTGTGTCTGGGGTCATTGTCCTGTTGGAACACCCAACTGCACCCAAGACCCAACCTTCAGGCTGATGATTTTAGCTTATCTTAAAGAATTTGAAGGTAATCCTCCTTCTTCATTATCCCATTTACTCTCTGTAAAGCACCAGTTCCACTGGCAGCAAAACAGCCCCACAGCATAATACTACCACCACCGTGCTTGACGGTAAGCATGGTGTTAAAGGCCTCACCTTTTCTCCTCCAAACATTGCTGGGCATTGTGGCCAACAGCTGGATTTTTGACCAGAGGTGTTTTTCGAGTTTACATACACTTGTAAAGAAGATAACGTCAAGAGAGCCATGACGTTATGTTCTTTACAAGTGTACGTAAACTTTTGACCATGACTGTGTAGTAATCCTACACTGTTCATCAGCCAGATGATACTTACTTTGTCCTGCTATTTTGGAATTTAGTCATCAGCCACTGAGGACATTGACGCAAAGCACAGTTCAAGTAATTTTCTTTTTTTTGGATGATCGAGGCCTCAATGGAAATCTCTTTCACTGAATCATAATAATCATCTGAATGAAAAACTGAACTGGTTTGACAACAACATGGAAAGCATGACTAAAACAGTAAACTAAAATAACCAGAATGACTCACAGTTTTAGCTTTGTTGATGTGACTCATACATATGTAGCCACGGTCGTGACTGCGGAGGTAGATGAGGTAGATGGGAGCACCTAGCCACATGTAGAGGCATGGCAGCCACACCAGGACAGTGTTCTGGAAGCACTGGGTGAAGTCCGGGTTAGGAGTGTCCCATGTACGGTTCCAATCCTGGGAGAGGGAAGAAGACTATGTTTTTCAAAAAGCACTGAGATGTTGCTAACTTAATCTACCTGAGGACCTGAACGCCAGCTGAAAAATTATATTATGGTCACATGTAGTTGCCCTCTTCTTATGACACATTAACTTTTCAATCAGAAACCTGCTTAGTATGGCTGGTGTGGCATTGTATGACCATACAGGAAAAGTGCAACCACAAGATATGAGCTAAAAAAAAAGGTTGAAAGTGTCCCATAAGAATATTAATTACTTCTATTTCTATCTATTATTTCATCTTTTTGTGGCGGTATACAGTGTGTCCACTTCTGTTTCTGGAGGTTTACAGTGTGTCCACTTCTGTTTCTGGAGGTATACAGTGTGTCCACTTCTGTTTCTGGAGGTTTACAGTGTGTCCACTTCTGTTTCTGGAGGTTTACAGTGTGTCCACTTCTGTTTCTGGAGGTTTACAGTATGTCCACTTCTGTTTCTGGAGGTTTACAGTATGTCCACTTCTGTTTCTGGAGGTTTACAGTGTGTCCACTTCTGTTTCTGGAGGTTTACAGTATGTCCACTTCTGTTTCTGGAGGTTTACAGTGTGTCCACTTCTGTTTCTGGAGGTTTACAGTATGTCCACTTCTGTTTCTGGAGGTTTACAGCAGTGTGTCGGGTGTCTTTAATGTGGTGGGTGTGTGTTGTTGCATGTTATAAATTATGTAACCCCCCTATTTCGCACTGTGGTTTACAGTATACTCACTTCTTTTTCCTGGAGGTTTACTGTATTATGGAGGACCAAAACTGACAAAAGTATAAATAAATAAATAAATGTATACATAAATACAGGAATAAATAAATAAAAGAATGAATAAATACAGAAATAAATAAATGCATGAATAAATAAATAAATAATATTATTTCCATACTTATTTATTTCCACATTTATTTCTAATTCAGGATTGGTAAACTGAGTGATCCAATCAGCTCTAGGGATTAGGGATGGCTACACGTCTCATTGTTTTCCATTGACTTTGGCAAGGCCACTTTTACTTACAGCAGTCAGGACTTAATTTACCTTGGGCTAAGGTACAATTTGTCCATAACAACTGACTTTCACCACCAAAACAACATACCGGAGGACATCTCGAGACCACCAGTATTTCCGTGGAAGGTCAGCCCACCCAGAAGGGACTGAGGTGGCGCAGGGAAAGGAAGCAGAGGCGAGGATGCCAGTCGGGCCCAGCTGCTCATTAGCGTAAGGACACAAAAATGTGGAAATAAATAAATAAATGGAGAAATAAATAAATGTGGAAATAATTATTTTTATTTGTTTATTCACACATTTAATTATTTATTTCTGTATTTATTCATTCCTGTATTCCTTTATTTATACTTCTGTCAGGTTTGGTCCTCAATACTGTATACCCACTTCTTTTCCTGGAGTGTAAACCCACTAATCAACTGCCACAGACCAGTGCTGCTGGTGCGTCACTGTGTTCATCATTTCAACGCTGCAGCTGGTAGAAGAGGAAACATGGTGACATAACATGACAGATCATCCCTGACTGCATTAGCCCGCAGTGGTCGCGTGATGACATGATATGAAACTACATTTATTTGTTTACATATATTGATTATCTTGTTCCCATTTCAGTTCTTCCTTTGCATCTTAAACACAGAGAAGAAACAACACGTGAGAGAGACGCGCTGCAGTGCGTCACCGGCAGTCTACCGTGAGGCAACATGGGACACCGGGAAGCGGTCAGACAGGTTATTCGGTGAAGCCAGGCTACCGTCAGCGCTTTGTGGTAACTTACCGGGGCTGTTAGCATGTACAGGGCAGCCAACGACAGAGTTTTAAAATGAAAGAAAGACACGAGGTGGTAAAATGAGCTCACCCAGAATGGATCGGAACTGTCCACACTGCAGAACCGGTCAAAGCCCATTAATGTAGGTTCAAGCCCTGTGTGTTAGAGGTGTTTCAAAAGCAGCTCGGCTTTCATAACCCGACTGCAGACTGACTGTGGGGCAAAGCGGAAGTTTGGCTCTTCGTCTTCGTCTTCTTCTTCTTCTTCTTTTTTTAATGGCGGCTACAAACCGACGTTTGAAGTGCATGCCGCCACCTACTGTATCGGAGTGTGTAACTTCATGACTTCAAACTGGGTTCATTTAATAAATAAAAGAAAAATAAATTACATAAGTCAATAATTAAAAAAACGAGGCTATAAATAATCATATTCTGGACATTAAGCCGGTTTCATATATAAACTTAAGAACCACCTTTTGAACCTGCACTCCCTTCCTATTTTAGCCACACGATCCCTCAGCCTCTTCCTTTCTATACTAAATTGCCTACACCCAGAAATGTGTTCAACATTTTCCCTAAGTCCACAAGTTTCACATTCATCTGATTCACACTTTTCATGATAAACAAGGTACTGTTTAGTCCTGTGTGTGCTAGTCGCTTCCTGGTGAAAGCGACATTGTCTTTCCTGCATTTCCCTTTGAACCTTTTAACTCTGACAGACTTTTGAATTTTGTGATAATCGCTACCCTTTGTGTCATTATTCCATATTTCCTGTCATTTTGTCATAACTCCCTGATGGATTATTGATTCTCCTCTCCCTAAACAAAGCTCTAAAATATCATTTTCATTTTTGTTTAATGCACTTTTAGCCACTTTGTCCGCTATCTCATTTCCCTCGATACCTACACGTGCCGGGATCCAGCAGAAGTGGACATCTATCCCAAGATGCTGTTTAATAAAATCACATACCCGTCTATGAGAAGATCTTCTCGAGCTGTTTCTCCAGTTTCAATACTCTGCATTTCAGCTGTGGAATCTGAACATATAACTACTTTAATTGGTTTAACCTGCTCTACCCACTGTAGTCTGATTATTATCTCTACCATTTCTGCTGTGAATATTGACAGCTTGTTTGACATTCTTTTGGCAATACCTTTATCAGATTCTGGGATGTACATGCCTGCTCCTACATGCTCAATACTTGGATTTTTAGTTGTAACAGCTGCTTTTCAGATGTTTCTGAGCCAGATACCCAGTGTTCAGGTTATTCTCTGTCCACTCTGTTTTCTTTTCTAGTATTTGCAGATCAGCTTTAGGTTGAGGAAATATCCATGGGGGAATGCAACTAATTATAACTGCTGGGCTGTGTTGAAAGGTATCGAAATTGTACTGTTTCACCGGTTAATTTCCCATCCAAACCCTTTGACAGTAAAAGTTACGTATTCCCAACAAGTTTGCAAAACAGATGAGGCTATATTTCTGTTTCCTTCTCCCT
This sequence comes from Synanceia verrucosa, assembly GCA_029721515.1. NCBI lineage: Eukaryota > Metazoa > Chordata > Actinopteri > Perciformes > Synanceiidae > Synanceia > Synanceia verrucosa. The sequence goes on from CM056563.1 coordinate 2,322,278, forward strand.
GAATTCTTATCCAATATGATAATAATAGTTTAGTGGGCATTATTAATGGGCGTGGTATTAACTGCTCCGAGACAGAGTCTTAGCACTCTGTATTGCATTCTGTCTAGTTTTTGTAAATGACTTTTTGCAGCTACATTATACACCATACATCCATAATCCAAGGTGGCTCTCAAAAGGGCCCTGTATATACAGTATGTAGTAGTGCCTCTTGGACCGCTCCCCATGTGCGACCAGCCAAGCATCTCATGAGGTTTTTCATCTTTTTTACACTTAGTCTCAACTTTTCTATATATTTTTCCATGTATATTTATCATCTAGCCATAAACCAAGATGCTTAAACTCTTTGATTCTTTCCATGGGCTTACTAGAAAGAGTTAACCCCTGCTTGTTGTCTATGATCAGCATACAACATGATTTTGAAACAGAGATTTTAAATCCCCAATTTTAAGACCATCTCTCTACCTATTATTGCTTTCTGGATGCTTTTCCGAACATTTGACAATTTTTTTCTCCCTTTTCCAGATTGCTCCACATAGTGAAGAATGACTCCCTACCCACCTTTTTATGTGTGTATATATGGGCAGGCCCCTTTATTTTTTTTTCTTTTTATTCCCATTCCTTTGTGTTGTTGTTTGTGTTCTTTGTGTGGCATGTAGGGGAAGGAGGACCCAGGAGCGGAAGCGATACAGATAATTTCAAAGGTTTATTTCACAGGTGCTGGTGAGTATTTCAAAAAATCCAAAAAGAAGACAAGACACGGGAGTGAGTGCTGTGCTGTGAGGGCAACAGGAGGCACTGGAAAAAAAGAGAGGAGAGACACAAGTTAATCACAAGTTCACAGGATGATACTGGGAGAAATCTTATGAAGACACAAGAAAAGGACAAGCTGCTACCATGCTGCTGTGGTGGGTGAATTTCCACCAATGGGGGATAAATAAAAAACTATTCTATTCTATTAGATCACCTTAAAGGAACAACAGGACTGAATCTTGTATCAGTGGCAGTTTGTTCTCTGCAACAAAATCATTCTTTTCCATTGCTTCTTATTATATCATCAGGAGTAAAGGCAAACATACAAACACAAGCACAAACATAGCCTCACTTCCTCCTTACCTGTCAGTCCTCCCTTCCAGTGATTCACATCAGCAGCTGCCAGCCACATAGCCATCGAGTGACTACTGATGGTATGATCTCCTTGAGAAGAAATATTGAAATTAAATATATAAAATATTGTAGAATTGTTAACATTTTGCTAATTAGCCATTGGTAGTTTCATAAACTATTTAGTTTTACTATTGTTTCAGTTCTCTTCTTTGATAATGCATATGTGTAAAGTGTTTTGTCATGAATACGTATTAACCATGCATTTCTCTGTAGGAGCTATCGGCTCCAGATGTATTATCATATATGGATCATATGTGCCACATATTACAGATGATATTGATGATATAACGTGTGATTTGCACACCTGACATATCAAATCAATTAAACAACAAATAATCAGAGAAAATCCATCAATGAAAGAAAGGTGTGTCTGTGAGAGTGGATCAGAAAGCCCTCATCCAATGTACCACCACATTATCCACGACAGATACTTTCCCAGACTTTAAAGTTGGAGTCCATGGTTGGACAGAGCTAGCAAGATTTGAAAGTAGCACCTCCTCTCAGCCTCCTCTAAGCTCCTCCCCCTCCCATCAGCGCTCTGTCCAAAGCCACGCCCCCTCAAACTTAACATCTGACAGTAAGTAGAGGAGAGATGATATGCTACATCACTACAGCTGTAAAACGTCCCGTTCAAAGCCAAAATATCAACGTCATTTTGTCACCTTTATAATGCAGACAGTGATGACTATGGCTGTGCAATATGGCCAAAATGTCATATCCTATAACCTCTTCAATACAAGCGGCACTGACGACCAGTTTACAAGCACACATAAGCTAGCATGATAAGGTAGCACTTAGCTAAAGGCCCAAACATACTCGGCGGAACGGACACGGAGTGCACAAAGCTCAAATTTTGCGACGGTCACGGTCTCTGCTCCATACTGTTGTCTCACAAAACCCTGCTCGGCAACTATTTTTCACATCGACCCACTTTAAATGTGACTGATTCACAGAAATTTCACAGGAAATGGCTAGCAGCAGACCGCTACACTATGGAAGCTTTGAGCTGAACAGACACTCACAGTCTGCTGGAGTCTGTGAGCACCTTTATAATGCAGACACTGGAGACTATGACTGTGTAATATGATCAAAATGTCAAACCCTATAACTTCTTCAATATAAGCCATACCTACAACCAGCTTACACTCACAGAGAAGCGAACGTTAGCGTCGGGCTAATATGCGGTACAATAATAGCTAAGTTAGTAAACATTACATATTTCATGAAAATAAGAACTCCTCATTTCACCCAGTATAACAAAAAGTGTATCTGAAAAGGAAACAAGGATCAAGGATTCCAGACTTGAAGGTAGCTGCTAATCAAATCTGGATACCAAACACCTGAATCCACGTAGCTTCCCTTATGATACTGTAGTGGACCTGTGGTGGTAGGAGTTGTTCAGGGGGGAAGTAGTGCAACCATGGACTGATGAACTGCTGCCTCGCAGGGAGATATAGGAGAAGTGAGTTAAAAGAGAAGGCTGGGCGGTTGCTGCCTACACCACCAACTGTACGTTATTGGCCCCCTGACATCGGACAGTGCCAAAGCTCAGAGTTGTGACGCTATTAGGACAGACAGATCCAGGGAACTCCACTGATGCCTTCAGTTTCAAAAATAGCTATTCTTTGAATTAAACCAAGTTAAATTAAGTTCTGTGTGTGTGTGTGTGAGAGAGCGGGTATTACTTATGTTTATGGGGACATAAATTTGTTCACACAGTGAACAAATTGGGGGCTCACCATCCTTATGGGGACATAATGTAAAGTGTTACATTTTACACTGAAGACTTGGAGAACATTTAATGTTACTGTAAGGTCAGACTTTGGTTAGGGTTAGGATTAGGATTACATGGGTAGTGGATATGGTTAGGGCAGTGCCGCACCTCCCTAAACGCAGATCACGTAGTCGTAGGGCCTCATTTTTCATGAGGGACCACATTTTACGTGAGGGGAGACATTTGCATATATGCACAATGGATGTGCGTATGAGAGAAGAGAGCTGCAATGATTGACAGCACTCAACATCTGACCAATCAGAGAGGAGGTCCGGCACGCACCTACAGAGCCAGTGAGGAGTTGTCATGTCGTCCAAAAAACATCATGAGTTGGGAGTAAAGCAGGCAGATATGTTGTTGAAATCAAACTTTGTGGCACAGTTTACCTGAGCTGCTACTCATTAGAGAGGAATCTCTGTCTCCACTCTCTGTCTAGACTGGAGATTTTGTTATCCAGCAGCCCTGATTAACATTTATTGAGTGTCTTGTTAATGTCCTCTGCATTCACCTCTGATGAAAAAAAGTAGTAACATGACCGCAGATATTGATAGCATATAAACTTGAGCCTACAGCCTATCAATTTATGTTGTTACTATTATTGTAACAGTGGTAGAGGTATTTGTAATATAGTATATAAAAATAGTCATATAATAATGACAGTTTGTTATTATGATTATTACTATTGCCATTAGTTCTCGTTTGGATTAATTTTATTTTTTATTATGTAACATTTTAATTTTATTGGGGAAGCTCATATACAAGGCGTATGGCTCATACAGCATGCGCAGAGAATAGATGGCTTCTGAAGTTATTTTTTTAATATTTACATATTTCAGGTTGATTTTATTAGACTCATACAGCCAAACTACCTTTACATTTGTCATTGCTAATAAAGGTTGGTCAGGTGGAAAGGCATGTTGTTGTACAGTCATTTTATACTTTTATACCTATGATACATTTGGGACAGGGGAGGAGGCGAGGGGGGGGCCTCCAAATAAAATTTCGCTTAGGGACCCAATTTGGTCAGGGGCGGCCCTGGGTTAGGGTTAAGGGAAGTGTCTAGGAAATGAATGTAAGTCAATGTAATGTCCCCACAATACACAACGTGTGTGTGTGTGTGTGTGTGTGTGGGTGCTCATGCAGTCTATGGGCGTCACCGGACCCTTGTCGGTGGGGGGTGAGTAGAGGTAGCAGCTCACCGGACAGATGGACAGATGGTTACAGTCAGTGACACTTCGGTCGGTGTGGGTAGTCTACCGTGTTCACCATGAGCCACCGGCAGCGCGCGCTCTGCTGCCTCTCACTCTTGCTTGTCCTGTTGCTGCGCGTCACGGAGCTCTCGGTAGCGGCAGAGTACTCCTCCAAAACCGACTTGGATTACGAGTTCGCAGACTACCGGGGGAAGTGGTGCATCGACGACCATGGTTTTGTTTATGGAATCGGAGAGGTTTATTACCCAAGCCCCACACCTACGGCGTGTCCGTGCACGTGCACCGTGGACGGTCCCGTATGCGTCAGACCCAAGTGTCCCCGCATCCACCCCCGGTGCACGCGGATCAGATACAAGGCATGCTGTCCGGTGTGCGAGGCTATGGCCAGGGTGTGTGTCTACAGGGGCAGAACGTACCGGCTCCTGGAGGAGTTCAGGGTGAGACAGATCCAGACTTTTCAAAGAAGTGATCTTAGGCTACTGAAAAAGTGACCATACCACAAAGAAAAAACACTCAGTCTTACTTAACACGTACTGTATTAGTAGTAACACAGTACATAGTCTCTCATTAGGCTAAACGGCTCCATCATACGCTTTGTTATGTTTTTTTTATTATTGCAATTTTATTTACTCTAGTTGAACAGTTGCAGTAAAGATCGCTGTTTTTTCCTCAGAATAAAACTCCCTATTTTTTTTTATCTGTGGACAGAATTCCTTCATTTGTTAACGCAATGCTTTTATTGTGAAATAACCTCACGGGGTATTGATTTTTAATGTGGAATAGCGCATGCATCTAAATGAGCTGGCAACAGCAACAGTGATACACAAAACACAAATGTAATGAAAGGGTCCACAGTTCAGTGCTGGTGATGAAAGTAGCTGCTAAACAAACAGTTTACGTGAGTTGGTGGAGACCAAAACAGAGCTAGACTGAAATATTGACAGATGAGTACATCAAATAAATCTGAAAATAAGCAACTGTCTCCAAACTTGTTGGCAGCAAGTCCAGTTAACAGCAGCAGTTTGCACATGCAGATGTTGACATGCTGAGGAAATGAAAAGCTTGTGTAATCATGAAAAAAGTGCCAATTTATGCCAGTTTTAACCTATGTCACAACAGGTAAAACCAAAAATCATATCTCTGTATTTTTAGGCTGATACAGTCCAGTCAACGCTGCATTTGAGATGTCACAAGCATTTATGATGTCAAGTCTCATCATATGATATTTCACAGTTTAGCTATGGCTGAGACAAATAATCGAGGACTGTTTGAATTCACTAAATTCAACAATACATGCTACTTATTGTCCAAATGGCTACACATAAAACGTCAACGCCATTCCCATTGTTTGTGTGTTTCAGTTGTCGAGATGTGAGCGATGTCGCTGCGAGGCCAACAGGGAGGTGTACTGCAGCGTTTCAGACTGCCCCGCCCCTCACTGTGTCAACCCCACCTACGAGCCCAACCACTGCTGCCCCATCTGTAACACTGGTAACGTCTCTAAAACTCATTTCATCACATGTCTTAAATCTGCTGTAGATGTTCCTGGTCCAGCAGGCCACTGAAGTGATCTATTGTTACACTTGGATTAGAACTAGGTAATGAAGAAGTTGCTCAGAAGTGGTCCCAAGAGGATGAAACTTCTCTATTCTGGACACTCAACAAGCTGTTGTGGTGTCAGCTTTGCCCACATCATGTGTTGTGATCTCACAGGGAAAATACCACACAAACCAGTAGAAACTGTTTAAAACACAAGAACAAGTCTGAGAACTGTTGCACTGATTCCTCTTTCACGCTGAGAGTTGGAGCAGGGTTGAACTGACATTGATGGTGGTTCCATCAAAGTTGGAGGTGGGTTCGACCAGGGTCAAAGTCAATGTGAATGGCGTGCTCCAGGGTCGCTACAAACCGGGACGACACAAAGCTCGTTGGTTGTAATGATGGCACCTGGTCATGATGCAACAGTCACAGGTCACTGCAAAGCAAACAGATGTTTTCAGCTTCAATCCAAGGTTGGTGGTGAGAGTTAGGATCTGTGTGGCAAGAATTTGCACACATTGATGATGCCACGGTCCTCCCTTGAGTTTGTAGCCCTCCAGACACCCCTTGGTCCAGACTACTGGTGGTGACAGTTGACAGTTGAAAAAGTCCAAGGACATTACAGAGGGTTGGGGCTGTGGTGCTGAAAGCTCTGTCTCCAGAGTTTCAGAGACAGGTGTGAAGGGTGAAGCGCAAACCAGAGTCTGAAGACTGGAGGTTCCTGGATGGGGTGTGCTGTTGAAGGAAGAGGGAGGGATATTTAGGACAGGGGCATCAGTGAGCAGGTAGATTTTGAAAGAGATGCAGGGTTTGATGGAGAGCCAGTGAAGGTGGATGAGGGTTGTAGTGATGTGATCCAGGAACACATTTTCTTGGTAGATACTATGTGTCCATCTATGCAGTGTATCTAGTGTTGTAGTGCTACACTATGTAGTGGCTTCCAGCCTATTTCACCTTCCATACATAATGCATGGCATGTAACTTCTCTGCAGTCAACATGTGTACCACACAGCTCCTGGCAGGAGCATAGCTACATGTGCTCTCATATCCCATCTCACTGAGTCTCTCCTTAACACACACTCTGAACTGAAGCTCCTGCCCTCCGTGTTAATGCACAGCGTTAGAAGCAGCTCTGGTTACATCAGCTGTTATGTCACACATGCTTTCACTCACAGTCCCTCTCTAACGTGTGACAGGAACAGCAGCAGGGATAATACTATGTAAGCTGCACTATCTGAAGCTTTATTTCATTGATTCCTCATAAAAGGTTCATGGACCTGCTGCTTTATGGCAGTTGTAGTTTCTATTTTTACCACTCCACAGATGGTTTGGTTGGTTGCATCATTGTTTTTCCCCCCTCTGTTTCCAAATTCCCTCTCATCAGCTGTGCTTTATCCAACATGGTTGGATCTGGCATCAGATGAGCTGTTCTTCCGGTCCTCCTGCTGACCAGAGTTTGTAATTGTTTCACAGGTAGCTGCCAAATAAAGGAACCCCCACCTGTGACTGGGGATGTACATGATCTCAAAAGCAGGCTGTTAACAGTTTTTTCAGTGTGTCCATAAGAAATAACACATGCACAGAGGAAAAGGATATTTTTGGGGACAGTAAACAGTAAAAGTAGTTTTTTCAAGTGTACTACAAGTATACTTATTTTATACTAAAACTGAGGCAGTATACTTGAAGTTTACTTTTTATACACTGTATTTTACATACTCTTATGTAATAGTATAGAGAAGTATACTTGGCCATAATGAAAAGTATAAAGAAACATTTAAGACTAAGTACATTAATACAAAGACTTAAATTTAGAATTTTGTGCTAAAGCTTATACTTAAGTATACTCTTTACTTCTTTCTGCGACAAAGATCAAGTCACTGACTCTGCAATCTATTGTAGCTGGCTCGTGACTGTTTATGGAAAGGTGTTATTAGGGATGTTATTCCATGTGTTTGAGGCAGTTAATTGTTCTGTTGTGTCTGTTTATTGGTCATTTTAGTGTTTACTGTGAACGCACCACTCAGAGACAGGTACTCGGTGCAACCAAAAAGGTGTTTTTATTGAACAGACCAGGCAGGAGAGTACAGGCAGGAAACCAGAGGGGAGATGGAGGATGATGAGCTTCACCAGGCAGGCGGGAGCACGTGTGAGGGAGAGCCCTACGCTGGAGCTACACTCGATTATAAAAGGGGGATAAATCAAAGCCACTCTCAAAAGGAGAGGGCAAACAATTTAACTTTTACCTGAAAAAACAAAGAGGAAGACACAGGAGGCAGGGATCGAGAAATCTGAAACGAGAGGGAGACAGGGTTACTTTCAAAATAAAACAGGAAGAGACAGGACGACATGCAGGCACAAGACAAAAATGGCTAATTTAACAGAAACAGACACACAGAGCATAATATTTATGATGTTAAAATGGTGGTGAGGTTAATCACCTTTCACTTAGGCAAATTAAAGTATAAATAAAAAGTGTGTATGAACTTACAGTTATTAGCTATTTTCTGTTGGCAGAACTGTGACTCTCTCTATGTATAGTGGTGATGGGCAGATGAGGCGTCATTGGGTGTATGGCACACTTCCCAAACAGTGTTGACACTCACTGTGTTCACATGGACAAGCTTAATCGTATAATAAAGGCATCAAAAACATATCAAATTCATGTGCACAGACTAAGGATCGTATATTGACTGGATTCGCGATTCCAATAGGAATTAAGACATTCTTAATCCGATTCGTGCCTCTTGTGAACGGGATCGTATCGTATTCACGTCCTGCTCGAGAATGCCCGCTGGGGATTTTACCTAGAAGAGGAAGGAAGTGCTGACGCTGGCATAAATAGTAATATTGTTGCCAGAAAAGTCAAATGATACTATGGCTTCGAAGAAATCAACAACTCACTTTTGGACAGACGAGGAGACGGAGTTTATTATTTATTGCTGTTGTTAAATAGCCGTCAACCGGAAGCAGTTCTAACACCACTTATTGAAAGGGCTACAGGGCGACCAGCCAAAAGTATTCGCTCACCCATCCAAATAATCAGAATCAGGTGTTCCAATCACTTCCATGGCCACAGGTGTATAAAATCAAGCAGCTAGGCATGCAGACTGCTTTTACAAACATTTGTGAAAGAATGGGTCGCTCTCAGGAGCTCAGTGAATTCCAGCGTGGAACTGTGATAGGATGCCACCTGTGCAACAAATCCAGCCGTGAGATTTCCTCGCTCCTAAATATTCCACAGTCAACTGTCAGCTGTATTATAAGAACGTGGAAGTGTTTGGGAACAACAGCAACTCAGCCACAAAGTGGTAGACCAGTCAATCACTACAGACCTCCAAACTTCATGTGGCCTTCAGATTAGCTCAAGAACAGTGCACAGAGACCTTCATGGAATGGGTTTCCATGGCCAAGCAGCTGCATCCAAGCCATACATCACCAAGTGCAATGCAAAGCGTCGGATGCAGTGGTGTAAAGCACGCCGCAACTGGACTCTAGAGCAGTGGAGACAGTGGAGATGTTCTCTGGAGTGATGAATCACACTTCTTCATCTGTCAATCTGATGGATGAGTCTGGGTTTGGCGGTTGCCAGGAGAACGATACTTGTTGGACTGCATTGTGCCAAGTGTAAAGTTTGGTGGAGGGGGGATTATGGTGTGGGGTTGTTTTTCAGGAGCTGGGCTTGGCCCCTTAGTTCCAGTGAAAGGAACTCTGAATGCTTCAGCATACCAAGACATTTTGGACAATTCCATGCTCCCAACTTTGTGGGAACAGTTTGGAGCTGGCTTCTTCCGACATGACTGTGCACCAGTGCACAAAACAAGGTCCATAAAGACATGGATGACAGAGTCTGGTGTGGATGAACTTGACTGGTCTGCACAGAGTCCTGACCTCAAGCCGATAGAACACCTTTGGGATGAATTAGAGCAGAGACTGAGAGCCAGGCCTTCTCGTCCAACATCAGTGTGTGACCTCACAAATACTCTTCTGGAAGAATGGTCAAAAATTCCCATAAACACACTCCTAAACCTTGTGGACAGCCTTCCCAGGAGAGTTGAAGCTGTTCTAGCTGCAAAGGGTGGACCAACGTCATATTGAACCCTATGGATTAGGAATGAGATGTCACTTAAGTTCATATGTGAGTCAAGGCAGGTGAGCGAATAGTTTTGGCAATATAGTGTAGTTGAGCGTACTTGTTGTATGGTTGAAAGTGTACTTTTGTAAACATAAAATAACTTTATAAAGTACTCTTATAGTATACTTTTGTAAACTTAAAATGCTCCAATTTAGTTTGAGGAAGTTTGAAATTAGTATACTTGCGAGGACACTACAAGTACATGGTCTGTAGTATACTTGCTATACTTATTCTCAAGCATACTAAATAGAATGATCTTGAAGTATACTACTAGGGAAATTCTAAAACTGCTAACACAGCAAGAGGGCTCTTTGAAATGAATCAGGAGACCAGACTTCCTGGCATTCATTGATAATACCAAATCAGGTACAGTATAGGAGAGAGACAGTTCTGGCTGAGGTGGATGAGTTACAGACTCTGATGGCTGCAGGAAGGAAGGACTTCCTGTTCCTTACCTTTGTGGAATCAGACCGTAGCTGAAGGAGTTCCTGCATGAAGTAGGTACATGATGGAGAGGGTGAGAGTCAATGTCCATGACAGCATTCTCCTCTCTGACACCATCACAGAATTCAGCTCCACCCCCAGGACAGATCCAGACATGACCAGAGCCTCTGCAGGAAGTAGAGTCAGCTCTGGCCTTTCTTGTACATGGCCACTTTCACAACTAAAGTTGAACAAAAAACAAAGAACAAAAAGAAAATCCAATGTTGTCCCTATACTGTGTTTCCTGTCTCTCTAGGCCCCAACTGCTTTGTGGGGAGCAGGGTTATCCCAGCAGGGGAGCGTGTGAACATTGACCAGCAGACGGTATGCTACTGCACCTACTGGGACGGGACATGGCACACCCATCCACAGGCCACCTGTGAGCAGCCCTCCCAGCACAGCCCAACACCCAGTGCACACACCGAACCCCCTGGGGACGAGGAGTCCAGGGCGAGAGGGACGAGGCCGTTCAGTCCCAGACTGCTGGATGTCATACCGTGAAGGGGATTGTGAAATAAGTGTCTCATGGAGACAGAGCCATTCTGCAAGTACACACATTATCTGTTAGAGTCGAAACAGCTAAACCAGACTCCAGTACAGCATTATGTTGAACACAACCAACGAGACTATTTCACAGTGTGACATGCAGGGTAAACTGCTGGGTGGTTGGTGTTTACGTGAAAGAAGGAACATTTTCCATTTCATCACGTTTGGGTGATTAATTTCTCCTGTCAGTGCACACAATCATTGTTTAAAAAATCAGTGGATAAGAAAGACTTAGCATGAAAATATTTTCAATTTCACATATTCTATATTAACTCTAGTGTTGAAATAATGAATCATTTTTTTGCTAAGCCCCACCCTCCTGTAGAGTTCATGCACACTAATTATTTCTAAAATGTGAGGATTAGATGCATTTATTTGAATTTATAACTGTGTCGCTGTCCCTAACCTCAAGAGCTGCTCATCCAATCCACTTTACACGTGACAGGTGTATTGCTGGAGATCCACAGGGGTGCTGTGTTGAATTCAGTACAATTTGTCATGTTCTATATTAATTAATAAACAAGCTAACAGCGCTCTGCACTGCCTCAGTCATCCAGGTCCAGGTCAATCCAGAGAGCACAAAAAGAGTCATCTGGACTTCCCTGAAGAGTTCTGAACTGCAGAAGCCTTTTGGGTGAGATGTGAAACTTCAAGTAAGACCAGTTGACTTTTGTTGCTCTTTGGATTGACTGTTACTGCCACAAAATACCTCGAAATAAATTAAATCCTCATTGGTTTTTCAGTTTCACCAGGGTTTCTGGCTGTTTGTTTGAGTGCTTCTCTGGAAAAGAGCAAACAGAAACACCACAGGCCAAGAATTCAGCCTGTTCTTAACGAGCAGTGCACTAGTTAACCATAAAGGTAGGAAGCCTACCATCTAACTGAGGAATATGGATAGAGTGCCAGAGTGTGAGCTGAATGTCTGTGACACAGTGGTCTATAAGCAGAGGGCACATCCAGTAAGTGCTGACTGAGAATGACTGTAAACCAGTAATTCACACTATTTGCAGTCACAAATTGTTTGTGCTATTCAGCATTTCTGTTTCATTCCTGTTAGTCTGAATTTGAACTGGCACAGCAGAGCACTGATTGCCAGAGCTTGTACTGCTCACACATGCTTTAAATGCCTCTGTGTGAACATCTACTGCAAGCCATCTGTCCTGCCCTTATGATCAACAGTTCCCATTCCATGTCTCCATTAAGCCAGTTTTCAATGCTCTACAGGACAGTGTTACTCCCAGTGCTTTGTCTGAATACATGTGCTACGTTGTTACAAATTTCACCAAGAGTCTCTCACTCTGCTAATTATCCATCAACTGAAGGTCACATAGGATAACCCTTCAGATTTCAGTACCCCCTCCAGTGGTAGGTCTGTGGATGTGCACCAACAACAATATTCAAAGCCCTGTAGACAATAAGGCACTAGGATTTATTCATACAGAAACCAATACAAAGGAAACCACCTGCATGTCCTGATAGGCTGTACCAACAGCTCAATTTTCAACATATTAGTCACTTCCTCTACATAAAAGTTCAATTATAACACCAAGACAGAGCTGGATTACCAACAGTTTATTGAAAATGAACAGATGCAGGGTCCAGCTCAGGCTATGCTGCCAGCATTGGAGGCAATCCTGGGCCAAAGGTCAGCGCACTCTTTGGCCACCGGGCCTGTGATGGCTGAACCTGCAGATACAGGAAGAAAACAGCGTTATTCTGGTTTCAACATGACATGCTTCACTGCAATACATATGAATAAAATACTAATGGCTGCATGTTGAACCACTAACAATAAGCAATAAAAAAGACAAAATGTAGCGAGGTAACTGAAATTCCTGGTGTTAACTTCACTGCTGTATGCATTAGATGTGTTGCTGGTGCAGCTGCCTTTGGTGGCTATTAAATGAAGTACAAAGACAGTGTCACAAATCTGAGCAGTAACTACTTCCACAGCAGGTTAACACTGTCTGATCACTGATTGAGCTCAGTCAGCCTCAGCATGTCGCTGCCATCTCACCCACAGTGATCAGGTCAATATACCCTTCTACGACAACTCACCCAGCCACTGAGCAGACAAAGCAAGTGCTTTTGGAAGGGGACTATCTACTATTGACCAACCACCTACATCGCTAGGGTCTACAACACAATTCTGTTTCAGTTCTTTATGCTATATGACTATAAGAAGCATTTCCACAACAGTCATGCAACTATTTCAGAATATTAAAAAGAATTCTGAACACTGAAATGCTTTTGAGTTCAATATTTGACATAATATACATTGAAAGTGTCGTGAAAGGTCAAAGTGATGTAAATAATGCTGAGAACTGCATACTTCACATGGAATACATCACTAGAGTGTGAGTGGTTCAACCATTTTTGGTGGTCACCAGACGGTTGTGTAACAAATGAATAATAGCACCTAGGGCACCACATTTCAGACACTTCAGCAGAAGCATAGCTATACAGAGGGGGTGAGAATTAAAATGAAACATCACCAGCAAAACTCATTTCACTGTCTGACATTGTCACAGTGCGTATACATGAACATGTTACATTACAGTTAAATACCCCAAGACTGGTCTGTTCAGCTGTTGTCACAACTGACCTGTACAGTCACCAGCTGGAGCAGCATCTACACAAACCCACCTTTCATTTCTCCTTTGTTGTTTACTATGACACCTGCATTGTCTTCAAAGTAGAGAAACACGCCGTCTTTTCGTCGATAGGACTTCCGCTGTCGTATCACCACTGCAGGATGCACTGTGGACAGAACATCCGTGTTAACCAGATATTTCACTTTAATTTAATCCAGACTCTACTGTGGTATTATCCATGTGTACCTTTATTCTTCCTTCTTTCAAGTAAAAAAGTAAAGTAAAACACCATGTATACCATATGTAGTCCGGCATTCAAAATGTTCCAATGTTCAAGTACATAAACTTGATTTTTCATTTAAAAACATGTCTGTGAATTCACTATGTACAGCCCAATGAAGTCACACCACAGTGATTAAGCCTATGGCTGATAAAGGTACTGCAATATTTAGACTATCATTTTGGATTGGGCATCTGTGACATCACTCAGAAAAATCACTTTCTTCATTGTATACAAAACAAAAGAACTATGTACACAATGGTGAAAACCTGAAGATCATGTAAAGAATATTTCTATGTTCATGTGTCAAATCTTTCAAATATTTTTAATGTGAAGCATAAGTCTAGCAGTAGTACAAATAAGGGACAGTGGGACTATGGGACAGTTGTCCTGATACTGTTGTATTCCTTGACACCATCTGTAATGGTGATGGAGTGTTTAAGGGTTTGTTCTCTGGATACAATAAAAACTTCATTAATATAAACAATGTCACAACTGTCAAGGCTATAGGCAACAATGTTATGCCGAGTGTGCTATGTTGGATTGTAAAATTCCTAATCAACTACCCAAATTTGTGATTTAACAATTAAGAGGTAAGAGTGTTCATATCAAATGTAAGGGGGTTTTAATAATTGTCTAGAATACACAAATCTGGAGAATATGTTGGACCGGTGAGTAACGGCTCCCTCTTTATAAAGACTGCATGGCAGATTCAAGTACATCGCATTAGTTAAGAGAAACATGACACACACAAAAAAAGGGGTGATCATGTTTTCTAGTACATGAAAGACAGGTCAATGTTGGTTAGTCAGCTGACCCATAATAAAACTGTCAGAGCTCTGGTTCAGACAGTTGAAGTGCCCCACCCTTTGAATCCAGTACTATAGAAAGTTGCACAGAGACTAGTTATTTCCACTCACCCTTCTTCCTGAGCTCTGGCTTGCCTTTCTTGACTGTGGCCATCACCATGTCACCCACTCCTGCAGCAGGCAGACGGTTCAGACGCCCCTTTATGCCCTTCACAGAGATGATGTACAGGTTCTTAGCACCTGAAGGACAGGAGGATGAAAAAGGGCACAGTGAGATCTTGAAGACCAAAGTTTCCTGGCATCTTAGAAATAACACAGGCTACAGCACTGTCTGATCACTGATTGAGATCAGTCAGCCTCAGCGTGTCGCTGCCATCTCACCCACAGTGATCAGGTCAATATACCCTTCTACGACAACTCACCCAGCCACTGAGCAGACAAAGCAAGTGCTTTTGGAAGGGGGAAGCAAGTTTTGTACTTTGGGGCAATAAATCATAATTAGTAAAAACAAAATAAAACAGTAACTTCCTGCTATCGCCGCTGGTTGACTCACAGCTGCTGTCCAAAGCTACAGCTTTAAAATGCAGATGTTAAACTGGTCATGATGTTCTTACTTAACACCAAGTGGATGAGCAGCATCTCTCAAAAAATGTTCAAACTACTCATTACTGTCTTCTCAAAGGCATCGTACAGGTTTCTTGAACATGCCTGAAACTCAACAATAACACAAGACCAGTAGACTAACCTGTGTACCAGTGTTAACATGGGCTTAAGTATTTCCCAGGACAACTTTCCCTCAACTTAAGACTTCATGTCACCTGCTCAGACCTGGCATATTTGAATGACTGTAGCTTCTTTGAGGCATACCTGTGTTGTCAGCGCAGTTGATGACTGCTCCCACTGGAAGACCCAGGGAGATGCGGAACTTGGCTCCGGACGAACCACCACGTCCTGGACGAAGACAAGTAAGAGACAAGTCAAGAACTCATCCAATAGGAGTACAATTATGCAGGCTGTGAAGATCCTGATTCAGTTGTTAGGAGATGAAGCACTCATCACTCTGCTGTAACAGCACATAAGAAGACCCCAGCCCAGGACTGAGCAAGCTGCCATCAATGTCAAAGCTTATTTGTCTCCACAACCTGTTCCCTACATCACTAAGTTGCACTTACAACTTTTCAGGCTATGACATTTTGCAGCATATAAATTTTGTTTAAAGGACTGAGAATCTTTATAAACATTAAGACTTACTTTTCTAATATCAAATGTAGTGAGCTGGAAACACAGGCTGGCTAACTATTACTGCGGGCTATTATGTGGAAACAAACAACTTCATGTGATATTTAGATGACCATAGCATGAGCTGTTCGGTCAATATTAACTCTGAATGCCGCAGTGTGTTAACAACATAAATTAACTCCAACATTTATTAAAATGTTGCAACCGCTATCGACGAAGCATGCTAACGTGTAGCGCTTGTGGCGCTGCGTAACGTTAGCTGACTAGGTTAGCCTAAGAAAGCTAACCGGAGACAACTGGTGGCACGGGACTAGTAGAGGTGCATTTTATGAATTAGGTCTATTGCTATTTGGCCGTCTGAAGTTCATATTAAATACATATTGTCTATCTCCATTTTATCCGAGCCATGCCTACACGGGACCGACAGCGAAACATGGCTTCCTTGCTAACTCCCGAAAATGCTATCATTCAAAAATGTTTAACTGTATGCATAAATAGAAAAAAAAATCCTTCAGATTTGTTGTATTCCAAACTTTATCACACATAGGCAACATTATGAGAGCGGACAAGGAGTATAGGATAGCAGATGAATAAGGATTTTACGTAGTGCATTTCATACCTCTCTTAGACATGGCTGCAACAGGGAAAGAGGAAGAGGAAGAAAGGAATTGTGGGATATAAAGTTGAGCAGAACTTCATCCGGGTTATGGCGCGGAGACATGGTGCATTCAGGAGCTGTCGGAAATGGCCTGATCGCCGACTTTGCATTACTTGAATGAAGATATAATTAAATGTAATATATATATACGCGTATATATACGCGTATACGCGTACACGTATACGCGTACACGTATACGCGTATATATATACGTATATATATATATATATATATATATATATATATATATATATATATATACGCGTATATACGCGTATATATACGTATATACACACACACACACACACACACACACACACACACACATACAACCGGTCAAAAGTTTGGGATCACTTTGATTTTTTTTGTTTTACAAAGAAACACACATGAAATCAGTCTGAATAGGAACTATAGCAAATGAGCAGGACATGCTGACATTGTCAGAGTTAGAAATAATGATTTTAATGGAAATGATGAATATGTTCTTCAAACTTTGCCTTCATAAAAAAACACCTTTTGCAGCAATTACAGCCTGGCAGATTTTAGACATTCTAACTGTCAATTTGTGAAGATAATCTGGTGAGATTTCACCCCATGCTTCCTGGAACATCTCCCACAAGATGGATTGGCTTGATGGAGTCTTCCTCCGTGCCATACGGTCAAATTGATTGAAAATTGATCGTAGGTGTGAATGTGAGTGTGAGTGGTTGTCTGTCTCTATGTGTCCTGTGATGAACTGGACACTTGTCCAGGGTGTACCCTGCCTTTCACCCTAAGACAGCTGGGACAGGCTCCAGCCCCCCAAAGACCCTATGTGAGGATAAGCAGTAGATAATGGATGTGTATATATACATGTATATATATATATATATATGAAATTTGCTTATCTAATTTAATGCTCTGTTTTTTATTTTAAGGTTATCAACCAGTCCCATCCTGTGTAATATTGAGAGGATAAATAAAGACACTGTGAATGAATGGATGGAGTTGTACTGTGTCCTCTGTGGTTATCTATGCCGTTTGAGTTCACGCAGGCATTGAAGCACCATCCCCAAAGAACTCTACACATCCTGAAGGGAACTCCGCAGACAGCTGCCATGAAGCGGGGTTTGGACCTGGAACCTGAGATACTTAGGCAGTATGCAGATTTTCAGTGACTCCTTGTGGAGTAATCATCCACCCAGACACACCTCACCTTGGGGCTAGCCCTGACGTCAAGGTCTTCAAGCCCTGCGAAATGCCACCATTTGGCCTGGCAGAGGTCAAGGCCTGCAGCGTCCAAAGTGTTACACAAGTGACACACCTGACCACAGTGAAAGGCCAAGCCTGCTTACAGAAGACACACAAATATTAGTATCAGGTACAGGGACAACTAGCCATTAGTGGTCTTCACACGCACACTGACTTCACTGTGGAGAGAATCTTTAGGGATGAGGAGATTATCCACTCAGTGCACCAAAAGCTTGATGACTTCTATTTTAAAGGTCACCTATTATGCAAAATTCACTTTATAAAGGTAGTAACAGTAGTATGTGTCCCCATAGCCTGTGAATGAGACCCCAGGAGTGAAAAAAGTCTGTCACCTCCTTCCCCTGCTTTCTACTCTTCTTTGACAATGTGTGCTGAAACAGGCGAGTTGAACATTTTTCAACCCTCCTCTAAAGCTACCAAGCGGTCTCCATTGTTTCTCCTCGCTAACTTTCGCAAACAAACCTGACAAAGTTAGGAGCAAAACACGGCAGCTGCTCTGTGTGTTGGCTGCTTCAACGAGCACAGGAAGCTATTTTTACTCTGTTCGTCCTCTGAAGACCCAGTGGATTGATTTATTTTAGCTGGAAATGTAGCGAGAGAGCTTCCCGTGGTAAGGATACCATGGTAAACCACCATACCGCATTGATTGAGTGCTTTATCACCGCAGTAATAAAAAAACGTCACAGCCCTACTACTTTGCTAACATTTGTGTCCTTGAGTAATGAATATCAGGAGACATTCATCATTAGCTCTGTGAGCACAAGGCTCATTTGAAGCTAATGTTATACACTTATTTGAAATTTGGGAGACTCTTAAATTTAAAGGTACAGACACAGAAACAGCCTGTTCTCAGCAGAGCTCAATACAGTGACATTTAACTCGCTGGAATTCAGGACCAGGGTTGAGTTTGGGGTAATACACTTTGAATACAATATTGTTGGACATCTGAGACCCATATAAAATAGCAGAAAAAGTGCATAATATGTGATCTTTAACATCTACATGGATGTCTTCTTAAGTCTCTAAAGCTTAAAGCATGATTTGAGAGTGCAGTGTAGTCGAGCTAGTGAATTGTTTAAGGAATCACCTATGACGCTCATAGAAGCAAGTCCTCCTACACCAAATGTGTAAATATGGTTTAGATGGTTATTGATATGGTTTAAACATTGTGTTTTTTTATGTAAAAGGTGTTCATGTTTACAGCAATGCAATGTTGAGGACTGTTGTGAGCAATTTTCAGACATAATTAAATACTGATCTCATGTTCTTATGAGAATAACACAAATGAGTGATGTCCCAAGATTATATTAAAGATGGATGTTCATGACAAGGACACTGAACCACTGATTTATAAACTTGTGAACATCCATCCATCCATTATCTACCTCTTATCCTCTCATAGGGTCTTTGGGGGGGCTGGAGCCTGTCCCAGCTGTCTCAGGGTGAAAGACAGGGTACACCCTGGACAAGTCTCCAGTTCATCACAGGACACATAGAGACAGACAACCACTCACACTCACATTCACACCTACGGTCAATTTAAATTAACCAATTAACCTAATCCCCATGCATGTTTTTGGATGGTGGGAGGAAGCCGGAGTACCAGAGAGAACCCACACAGACATGAGGAGAACATGCAAACTCCACACAGAAAGGTCTCACAGAATCGAACCCGGTACCTTCTTGCTGTGAGGCGACAGTGCTACTTGTGAACATATTAGGTTCAAATACTTTTTGAAATTAAAGTACCCATTTAATGAACGCATTCTTTGCTTTGTAACACTGTATTTTAGTCATCCTCAACTCACCTCAAGAGAGATAAAGCCAAATAGCATCTTTTTAAACAGCATTTCATGTTCAGAGCAACATTCTGTTTTAAAAATAATTACATGCCACTATTTACAGTACACAGCCACTTGCAGTAAGATAGGATCTACTTAACTTATACCGCTTTCACACTGAAATTAGCATGTGGACACAATATTTTCTTACCCGCGTCACCACGGCTCGAATCGGCATTTGGGCTCTTTCACAGTACCAGCTGACGCGGCTCTGACCTCCAGCTGTGAGAGCTGCCTTCCTGTTTTTTCATCCCTCCCATATGTCATAGCGGTGACAACGTCATCATTACAGATTTGTGCGAGGTAAACAATGAACAGCAAGGACATGAGCAAGTCACATGTTAATGTTGTTGTTCCGTGCGTTACAATTTGTCCCTTTTGCAAAGTGTACAAACCCAGCACAGTACTAATACTGATACTAGTATTAATGCATACTGTCATGATCAATAAAAAGGTGTATCAGATCACTGTACAAGCTGTAAACACGGTTGCATAGTTCACACCGGGATTCCCTGATCAGTGGGATTTCCCCAGAATGATATAAGACTAAATCACATATTGCATGAGCTCCTATTAAAGATGATGTCACTACACATTTGATTTGTTTGATTAAATAAAATCTCTGTCCTTCAGAGATCAATCATTTGATAGATAGTCTGATCTTATAAGTGATCAGCTCTGCAGCTCTGGAGCTTCACAGTGACAGCCTGACAGGCTGCTCAGTGACTAAATAGATAGAGCCTGAACTTGTCAGGCCTTGCGGCCTGTACTTGCTCTCTTGTCATCCATGTTGGTAGTGAGCCCAGAACCTGGTACAGATAGCTTGTCCACGGTAGAATGATGTGACTACTGACCTCAAAGAGAGATGACAAGGTCCTCTCCTGAAGCCCAGCTGCTGTGTGACAGAGAAACATGAACAGTTCATCGATCAGTTCCAGCTTGCGCTGTGGGCTAGACATCACTTCAGCTGCTCGTTGTGCTCTGTGCCAATTGACAAGCCTTGATGCAGAGTGGTAAACAGACTCCCAAAACACAGTGAAGACCTTCTTGGAGCTGAATCTTGTGTAGTAAAGGTAGTCCTCATCGGTGACACAAAACTTTACAATCACAATTTTTAAGTGTCACCTGCCAGATTTCATGTTCAAGTGTCAAGACGTGCACTTCCAACTGCTGAATCTTCCTAGCGGCTCTGTCCATTTTGCCTTTATCGGAAAAAAGAGCATACATCTTATTGGTTACCACTTACCATTTGTACTTTGGCCTATGACTGGATGCTATCAGTGAGCTTAACTAATTCTTGACTGTTATCAGATGAAGAAATTAACACATTATTCAGGCTTACATAGTAATGACTCTATTGCCATACCTTGCGTCAGGTATTGCATGACTCTTATTAGGCTGACAGCATGATGATAATTACCATATGATTTACACATGTCAGTTTTCTGTCAGAAATAAGGAATGGGCTTATTTGTTTTAAATACTAACCAGTAGAGGGATGGCAGGGTCAGGCACCTCAGTGTCATGTGCGAGCCGTTTTCTTGCCTTCTGATATGGTGACTTGGAGGTTGTGAGCCTCTCCCTTCAATAACAAATATGTTGATTATCATCTTGTCGTTATTCCAATAATGTAGTACAAACTGGGAATGGTTGTGATTCTTTAAACAGCAACCTCTTTAAAAAGTTAGTGTTGAGTCCTTTTAACATGTTAAACTGAGTTATTATTTAGTAATTTATTACCGGTTCTAACCAGTCTTACCTTTGCCCCAGTCATTCCACATAAATCTAGATGCCACTGTTCCTTTCTTCAGCTCGTTTCGCTCACTGGTGGTAATGTATGTGTCCTCTGCTGTGAAGTGCACAATGCAGACGTACGTGCTGCCACGGAGGATTTTAAAATGTGGCCCCTCATCTCGTCTTATTGCCCTCACCCAACAGGCACGACGCTCAACATCCACTGGGAAATTGTGAAACTTAAGATATGGCATTTTCTTTTTATTATTTGGGCAGCCTGGGACACTGCAGTAGCAGGGTGTCATGCTTGATAGCTAGTATGGACACAAGGAGAACAGGGAGAAAAGAGAAAAAAAATACGTCAACTTCAGATTTCTGGTAGGTGGACAGCCTGTATAGTAAATTGACAGAATATTAGGTGATGTAACTCCTGCACATGATACCATATCATATTTAGTCTATAGCAAGTGAATTATATGTAGCCTGTCCCAAATGTTTTTCTACAGCGCTGTATCTTAAATGTAGCACCACTTGAACCCATGGTGAAATGTAGTTTCGTCTCACTGTATACAGGCTGAAAGTTGTTGATGCTGCTTGTTAGCCAGCAGGTTAGCATGCATATAACATCTAAAATCAAGACAGCTATGCAACGGAAAAGATCGCTAATGATAATAAGGACAATAGAGATGATAAACAACATGTGAAATATTATAATCACAATCTTATCTATCGATAACACAGAGGTTCGTTGAGCGCTCCCACTGTCCCACATCTTCTTCCATTTACACGGCTCAAACCGAATGGAGCTTAACCCCACTTCACTTCAGAAACGCAAGTTATCTGACGTAACTGTGAAAAGGGCTGAATAGTTAGATTACCTGTTACTGAAAAAAGTAACGCCGTTAGTAACGCCGTTATTACCAACACAGAGTGTAGTGTAGTGTGTTTAGTTTGTACTTTTAATTGCCTTTATTGTTTTGTGTGTCAAAACAATGAGGCGACTATTGAATGTGGAGCAGGTGCTGCAGCTCTTCTTTGAGCAGGAACAAGCCAAGATGGACGTGGAGCCAGAGTCTGAGACAGAAGGTGAGGTCATAGATGATGAGGTGGATGATCCCTCTTTTGTTTTGGAGGAGGTGAGAGAGGTAGAGCTGCTACTGATGTGTGCACCGAGTGTGACTCGCAGGGCTACACAGAGGGACGGCATGGCATGCCCACCAGGTAGAGACATTTTCCCCTCACAGTCTCAAAGACCTTTTTCTTTTTTTTTTTACCACGGATACAGTGACCACAGTATGCACGAACACAAACAAAAATGCTGTAAAAACAAAGAACTGGGCAAAAAAATATAAGTGGAGTTACGTATTGATGGATGCTCTGTATAAGTTTTTTGATCTCCTGATCTACATATCACTGGTGTCACTGCCAAGTCTTCAGACTACTGGATTTTGCTGAATTTGTACATATATTTTAGAAATGCACACTTGATATATTCATTCTAAGTTATAAAAACAGTTTGTTAGACATGTCTGTGGTTTCCTCATTAAAAAAATCAACATTTTACTTACTGGAATTTTATGTTTGTTGTGTGGTTTTAGGTTCAATGTGTCAATACAGTCAAAATGAACAACAACACTATTTAGTGAAAAGGTGAGGTTGTACTGAAAAAATGACACCAAGCAAGCTCTAAAAGGTAATAGCTATGCTTACTTAAATCCTTATAGTTTACTTTACTTATCTGTCCCTATCCTGTTGATTTAACTCATGTAATGTAAGTATGTACTCATTTTTCCTGAAGGAGGTTTAAAACTTAAGTAAACTGGACTTGTAACATTCTGTTCATGGAATGAACAGGCTCAGCAGAGCATGTGCGCATGAGCAGTACAAGTGAAGTTTCCAGAAACTGCGTGGACGAAAAGGAGGGAAGAAAACAACATTTTCTGGGTCGTTTTTTGGTCGTGGTAAGTTGTTCAAAGTCTTTCAATTATCAGCTATAATTTCATTAGGCCTACCTACAACTACATTTTTGGCAGGACATTTTTTTCTGAACGTAGGTATTACAAACATTTAGCGATAACTAGGCTAATGCTATTGGTAGCAAAGATTAGCCAAGGCAGCGAACTAAAACCGCCATTATCGTGTCATTCACACGATAATTTATAGCACATAAATGATGTGATCATGACGCAAATGCGAATTTGAAGCAAAATGACAAAATAAAAGAGATTATGGTCATTTGGCGGCAGTAGCATGACACTGTGTTTCTCGAGACCTGAAGACCAGACAGGCTGGCTGACCGACCGATCTCTTCTTGACCGGCCCGAGCTGCAAACACCCCGCGGGTGAAAGCGGAGCGGCTGGTTTATGCTCCAGCTCAGTCTCTCCTCTCCTCTCTCACACACACGCGCACACACACACTCTCTCTCCTCTCCTCTCTCACACACACACGCGCACACTCTCTCTCTCTCTCTCTCTCCTCTCATACACAGGCCGCTCCGCCATTCTGTTTTTTTTTTCGCTTCACCCGCGGGGTTTTTGCAGCCCATGGCCGATCAGGAACGGCGAAAGACAGACAGACTGGGCGTCTCGGTCCCGCTGACCTGTGACGCACCGCAACCGCGGAAACCACAGTTCGACCGGCGACTCTTTTCTGACAAGAAAGTCAGCCAATTACAGGCAGAGAAGGTCGGGCTATCAGCCAATCACAGGCAGAGTAGGGCGGGCCTTCACTGAATAGT
Organism: Synanceia verrucosa; assembly: GCA_029721515.1. Taxonomy (NCBI): domain Eukaryota; kingdom Metazoa; phylum Chordata; class Actinopteri; order Perciformes; family Synanceiidae; genus Synanceia; species Synanceia verrucosa. The sequence continues at coordinate 2,346,271 of CM056563.1, forward strand.
GGGGTTGAAAACAGCAGGTACTCTTGTGACAGCAACAGTGACTGGGAAGAGAAATGTAAAGGAGTGAGAAGAGTGAGAGAAAAGCGGCGAAAGTGAGTCAATGTGCCATGGCTTGTGCTAATATATAAATTGTAATGTACAATTCATTTCTGATGAAGCTTAAACATGATGATGCTGCAAATCATAATTGATTACCACTACTATAATTCTTTCATTTTGTTATTCTGCTTCAAAGTAGCATTTACAAATTTGGTAAATGAATTTGGGCAGAGCATGCAGGGCACACAAACAGATAAACACACACTAGTAAAGTTGTAGCGAGTATAAGCTGCTAAACTGCAGTGACTCAGACCGGACCCCTTGAAGGTTTTGCACTATGAAGCCAAAATTTTCAAATTAGTTTTTAACCTTCCTTTATATCTGCAGGACACTGATACCATCGCAGATGTCACACAAGTTCCTGTTGGGGTCTTGACTGTCATACCTGAAGACAGACAGCAGCCAGGTCCACATGCCCTGCACCTTGAACCCTCCAGCATTGCTATCATACTGGAAGGTAATATCGTCATGGATGACATTGGAAGCCACGCACAAGCTTTTTGTGTTACATTTGGACTAATATAAGCTCTTCATTTGGATTATCCAAAAACACTCAGGAACACCTTTGACTTCATTCAGAGGGTGATGCTCAACCTGGGTGTAGGCAACCTGAGGCCAAAACTTCAGAGCTTGAAAAATGCTCTTTTGCAGTAGGAGGGTGTACTGCCGGCAGATCCTTAAAATAGCAAGGGATCCTGAAGCATATTGATTTGAGTGTTAAACTCATATATTTGCAACTAACCTCTGCAAAGTTAAGTTACAGTCAGTCACAGATGGATGATTTTGGTTACTTGTTATACTTAAGTTTCTATAGTGTCTCAGTCTGTGGGATGGAGGGTTAATCCCATCTTGATTAATCTAAACTAGTTTGTGAAGTTTAGTAAATAAAACCTTGACTGAATGTAAGTGGCATTAGCAGTCTTTTGAAGAGCAGAGTCATTTTGAGAAGTCAGGCTCAGGGAATGAGTCAGATGATTGCAAAAAACCTCCTTGTGTACTTATCCAAATGTTTGTTTTAAAATGTTGGGACACACCACCCCTAAATGTTAAAGATGTTACAGAAAGATTTGATGGCAGTGAGCCTTAACTACCTGTTAAGTTGTACTATAGATGCACCAATTTTCTGTTCTTGTGAAAAATATTGAATTTATTTGTTGAATTGTTTGGATTTGCTTAAATAATCTTGCGTTCTAGATAACTCAGACCATACCAGCATTACTACATCTAGTTTGATAGTGACCCCAAAATCTTTAGGGATACTTCTACTGCAAGTTGTTAATGGCCATGGAGCTTTGGGAAATTCAAATACCCAGATTGCCTGTATAAATCCACCTATTTTTGCATTTTGTTTTGTCTATTGCATTTCAAGCATATGCATTGTTTGTGGTTCATTTAACTTGAAAGCTGGCTAAAGCTTAATTGAATATTGATATTGTGATAAAAGGAGCCTTGTTGTAGTCTTAAGTAATGTCAGAGAAGGTTTCTACATTTGTTTAGAAATATTTGCTTATAAAAGATTATTTTACAAGGCTTACATTTTTGTTTTTATGGTGAAATTTCATTTGTTTCCACAAACAATGGCCTTGGCTTAAGATGCACAGAATTACATTTTGTTCAAATAATAAAAGCCTGCAAACTTAGCATTCTTTGTTCTGCTTACTTGATTTTTTAGTGCAATCAGTTTCCTAGATTCTACTGAGTAAACACAACTGTTCAGTTAAGTCAGACTAACTTGGCTTACTTAAGTTGGTAACACTTAGAAAGATCAAGTTCATTTTACTTACTATTTTTAAGTTTAAACAACTTAACAAAATTAAGTAAACACAACTGTTCAGTTAAGTCAGACTACCTTGGTTTACTTAAGTTAGTAACACTTATAAAGATCAAGTTCATTATACTTGCTATTTTTAAGTTTAAATAACTTCACAAAATTAAGTAAATACAATTAGATTTGAAGTAAACTTAACAAGTAGATATGAAGTAAACTTAACTTCAGACTGTTAGTTATATTTACTTACCTTTTTTAGTGCAATCTGTTTCCTAGATTCTTTTAAGTAAGCTCAACTTATTACATTTTAGAGTGAGTTAAACAATTTAATGGTGATATATAAAGGAAAATCAAAAAGAAGACAATAACGGCCAATTATACTCCTGATTTCTAAGGGTTAATGACCATATTACACGACACAATTCTATATGTATCAACTGTTATATGGAGTGTTAATGTGTTTTCATTGTTGTTATTCTGTACACATGGCATCTATTGCATGTCCATCCTGAAGAGGGATCCCTCCTCCTATTTCTTTTTCCCTGTTAAAAGGTTTTTTTTGGGGAGTTTTTCCTTCGTCAATGTGAGGGTGGTTTGTAAAGGACAGAGGGTGTCATATCCTGTACAGATTGTAAAGCCCTCTGAGGCAAACTGGTAATTTGTGATATTGGGCTATACAAATAAAAGTGACTTGAAAATTGACTAGCTGACCTGAACACTTCCAAATCTGTCTCTAGACACAATAATGACACTTAAGTATTCCTAAACTCTTCTACTTACTTCTCATTACATTTAGAGCCATCTTACACTTTTTATCCATCCTATTTATTTGATCACTCCAGGTCAGCTTTGAGTCAAAAAACAACAACAAAACAAACAAACAGAAATTGGATTGTGTTTACCTGCTCTAATTGCTCTCCATACCTCTTTAGTATGTGTAATCATACTGCACAGCAAATTTGCACTTTTTTATTTTATGGCTATTTTTGTAGGTCACATCCACACTACACGTAGTAAAAACACATTGTATTTCCTAATAATTGTGTTTAATTAACATTTCATTTGCAATTAAAATATTTATTACTATTCCTATTACTTCTATTATTTCATTGCTGTTGTTTATTCTTTCTTTATTACTGTAATTTGTCTGTGCTGTTGTGGAATAAAAAATACATAACTCTTGTATTCTATTTAACCCTGCCTTTGTTTTCTCTTTGTTTTCTCCACCTAAATCTCTATAAATATGTAAAAAATAACAACTAAATTTCCCTCTAGTTTTTATTTATATTGTCTTTATTTATGTAGTGTTTTTCAATTTTGTCTAACTTATTCACAAATTCTCCCTTCCAAACCACATTGTATAATTTTCAACATCAAAAAAACACTGTCATTATGCTTTCTTTCTTAATTTGGGATTTCATCATCTACTGTATCGTTCCCCTTCTTCTGATAAGGAAACAACAGTCATTCGGTCATTCTTTCCATCATTTTGATACTAATTATTTGTTTTCTGCTCGAGCTCCAAACACATTCAAACATTACACAGGACATTTAGTCTTCCCTGCTGATGTTGGCCCATATTTCTCTCTCTCTCTCTTACTTAGCAGCTTTCTATGTTTTTTTGCGCTGTAGATACATTTTAATTATTTTTAAATCTCCTTCAAACATTTTTCAAGACCCTTAATTTTACAACTGCGTATGAAAACTGGTAGGTGAGAATTACCTTCAGTTTTATCTGATCTTATCTTATTTTACTAAATCTATCTCTAATTTTAAATTTTAATCAAATCAAAAGCTTTTATAGTCATGATATAACAGTGCATACAACGAAATTAGGAGCACTGCTCCACATAGTGCTCAGTCAAATTTACAAAAAAGATACCAAAGCTTGAATAATAAAATAGACAAGACATAAATAAGTTTTGTAAGCATACAGTAATAAGGCATAGTTAGTGTATCCATGGAGGAGAGTGTTTACATCCCATGAATGGAACATGGATGGAGGGACCCAAACAAAGCCCACTCGACACCAGCAGCCAATAGAAACACAGCGCTGCTCGCCTGACCAATCACAATGGAAACGAGCGACAACTTGGTGTCACTGCCAGCCAATGGGAAGAGGCGGAGCTGTGACGTAGCCCAGTCAGCTGTTCTTGTTTTGCTTGTTTTCCCCTCTTTTCTTGCAGCCTCTGCAGAGTCGTCCTCAGTGGAATAACAGCGGTCAAACTGGGTTTCGGTTGCTTTCTAGCGGAGAACCCCTCCAGCTCTGCCCCGAGAGCTCACCCACACAAAACCCGCTCCCTTTTTCTTCCAAATTGGAGCCGTCTTCCGCCGACATCGAGCGAAGCGGTGCAGCCGATCCCAGGCCTCCAATCCAGGGCGGAGGGAGGGAAGGAGGTCGCTGGGAATCGGAATGGACACCGGAGAGGGTGCCGGTGGGCCTGGAGGGCCGGATGGGCCGGAGGGACCGGGGCTGCAGTCTGGCTGCGCCTCTTTCAACCAAGACTCCACGTAAGAAAGCAGTTAGGAGAAAGAAATACATACGGCTTAGCCGCCAAAGAATACAGTTAGTCAGGTTTCCCAGTACACCTGAACTAACATATATACTATTAAAGGGGAATCCACCTGTTTTAAACCTGTGGCCTACACCTGAAAATCGTCCTAAAATATCATATGGAGTACCTTTCAACCTACATAAAAATGCCAGACATATATTTATGTAATGTCTTGTGTTGCTGGCAAAGTTGAAAAGTGACAGAGTAACCCTGATGATGTCATAGTGCTGTCATCAGGGTTCTATTGGCTTGGGTGGGTGATTATAAGGGATTTGGAGTGGTTGCATCATGGGAAATGGAGGTTTATACTTTAAACTGCTGATGCTCAACACTGTGATAACAGCCTGGGTGTGTCATTGTTGTATTGTATGTACTATGAGAGAAGCCAAATTTCCAAACTAGTGTTACAAACCGAGCCTTCAAGTTGTCAGTGGGTTTCATTCATTCAAGTAAGGTCTGCCTCTCTCAGCGACCTCTGAGCGCTCAACGTCTTGCTCAAGGGCAGTGTCTGCAGCAGCCGTTCCTCTAAGTCAAGCGTGTAACTCAAATTACATATAAATTTACATTGTAGATAACCGCCAGGCTTTCTCAACATGTTGTTAAGTATCCAGACAACAAGTGGCAAACCCCTCTTAAACAACAGTGTAACATACAAATAATAACAGTATGTTGCTATATGCACTCAAACAAAGTATTGACAATGCTTCTCATTTTGTCAAAGTGCTGAGTAATGCCAAAGCTGGATCTTTCACACAATCAGTTTGTACTGTGAAACTGTGCTGCAGATATTCTCCTGCACAGAAACAAGATGAGACAGGACAGGAATTTCTACATCTCACTGTGGGGAATGAAGGCACAGGTGCCCATTAAGAAAATGGCCGGTGTAAAAACAAACTGGTGTCTCAAGCAGGTCAAACTGTTTGTTTGGACTCCAGGATTAAATCACCACAAACTGTTTGAGGTCATATGAGCAGGAAGTGACAGAAAGTTGGTAAGCTTTTTTTTTTGTCAAAACATGAACAGTAGAGGTCCTTCTCTGTTGGACAGACTGTTTCACAAGTCTGTGTCTTTAAGTCCTCGATCACTTGAGGAATCCACTGTTGATATTTGTTATTTGTCTGGCTCAGTTTTGTTGTGATTATGTATGTTTCTTGTTCCCAAGCACAGGATAAACATAGTAGCCAAGTCAAGACACACGTTACCTCATGCCAGGTCACATCTGTCCCATCAAGTCACATTACACCGTGTTACACCAAGCGATACCACACTACACCATGTTACACCAAGCTGTACCACGCTACACCATGTTACACCAAGCTGTACCACGCTACACCATGTGACACCAAGCTGTACCACGCTACACCGTGTTACACCAAGCTGTACCACGCTAAACCATGTGACACCAAGCTGTACCACGCTACACCGTGTTACACCAAGCTGTACCACGCTACACCATGTGACACCAAGCTGTACCACGCTACACCGTGTTACACCAAGCTGTACCACGCTAAACCATGTGACACCAAGCTGTACCACGCTACACCGTGTTACACCAAGCTGTACCACGCTACACCATGTTACACCAAACTGTACCACGCAACACCATGTGACACCAAGCTGTACCACGCAACACCATGTTACACCAAGCTGTACCGCGCTACACCATGTGATACCAAGCTGTACCACGCAACACCATGTTACACCAAGCTGTACCACACTACACCATGTGGCACCAAGCTGTACCACGCTACACCATGTGGCACCAAGCTGTACCATGCAACACCATGTTACACCAAGCTGTACCGCGCTACACCATGTTACACCAAGCTGTACCACGCTACACCATGTGGCACCAAGCTGTAACACGCAACACCATGTTACACCAAGCTGTACCGCGCTACACCATGTTACACCAAACTGTACCACGCAACACCATGTGACACCAAGCTGTACCACGCTACACCATGTGGCACCAAGCTGTACCATGCAACACCATGTTACACCAAGCTGTACCGCGCTACACCATGTTACACCAAACTGTACCACGCAACACCATGTGACACCAAGCTGTACCACGCTACACCATGTGGCACCAAGCTGTACCATGCAACACCATGTTACACCAAGCTGTACCCCGCTACAACATGTTACACCAAACTGTACCACGCAACACCATGTGACACCAAGCTGTAACACGCAACACCATGTGACACCAAGCTGTACCACGCAACACCATGTTACACCACACCATGTTACACGCTACACCATGTTACACCATATTATACCGCGTTACACCATGTTACACCAAGCTGTACCACGCTACACCATGTTACACCACACCATGTTACACGCTACACCATGTTACACCATGTTATACCACGTTACACCATGTTACACCAAGCTGTACCACGCAACACCATGTTACACCAAGCTGTACCACGCTACACCATGTTACACCACACCATGTTACACGCTACACCATGTTACACCATATTATACTGCGTTACACCATGTTACACCAAGCTGTACCACGCTACACCATGTTACACCACACCATGTTACACGCTACACCATGTTACACCATATTATACTGCGTTACACCATGTTACACCAAGCTGTACCACGCTACACCATGTGACGGAAACCATTCACATCACATTCACACCTAGGACCAGTGTAGGGTTTAGAAAGAATAATAGTGTGAAAATATAGGTACTGCTCATAACCCTGATGCTATCAGACTTGACTCCAGCAGAGCAACAGAACACATTATACAACTGTTTTCATAGTGATACTCTTGGAATTGAGCAAACTAAATGTCATGTGTTACCTGTTGTCACGTGACCAAAAGCCCAACTTTATCAAAATTGAACATCTGCATCTCTGTGACTGCTGAGCAGGCTGATCTCGTTTATTTGTCAAGAGGGTTGTTGGATCATGGTTTCGGCAGCTCCCCTTGTCTCTAGAAAAGCTCTCTTCTTGTACAGGACAGATCTTACCACTAGGGGACTCCCTATGTCAGGACTAGGGAAGACTGTTGATGAGGAGGTAACAATCACTTCATTGTAAAGTGTCCCTGTATTTTCACTACAACAAAATGAGACAGTTCTTCCCTGCTAAGAATATCTGCCACTGAAATATTGTGAGGAACTCTGTCTTTATATGTGTCCCAGATATACTGACTGTGTATGTGTGTGTGTGTTGCAGGTCATTGGCTTTGGGAACAAAGACTGGCTATAAGCTGTTCTCTCTGACCACTGTGGAAAAGCTGGACTGTATCCATGAGAGTGGTTAGTATGGTGCTCTGACTCTTTCTTCGGAACTTGCCACCAATTAACATTTCAGGTGTTTATTCCCATCATCTGCTGCTTCCTTGTAATACAAATACAGCATTTCCATCATAATGATAAATTTACCACTTGAAAATACATACCCATAGTATATTCAAAATATGTACCCATAATGTCATCACAAGGTACAGCCCTTTTAAAGTTCTATTAAAGCCAGCGAGAGAATTTTTCAAGGCAATTATAGTGATAATACTAGAAAAAAATTCCTGAAGAAATTTTAATATGTGCCTGCATACATGACGCCCTGCCTTATGCTTGCTTACCCTCTCCTGCACAGAAGCACGTGCTGTGTTGCCTGTCCCAGATTCATGGTGCAAACACATAGAGGCACACACTATGTGCTTATTTCCTCTAGTTTCTTGTGAAGATAAAATCAGTTTTCATTTTGAAAAAAACAGACTTTTATTTTGAAAGAAACTGCCTGAGTCTGAGCTAACTGTGTGTGTGTGTGTGTGTGTGTGTGTTCGGTGATGCCATCTACTCTCTGTATCATTGGTAATGGCCAATCAGAAGTCTGTATCATATCATCACCTAATCTTTATATATGTGTCTATGTGGATCCCCCATAGATATGTATATAAATAGTGCAGCAGATTAATTGCATAGTTCAAGAGAATCGTTCAAATTGGTATAAAAGCACAAAATTTGGCACAGATACTCTCTCACTTTTTGGCGAAAAGGTGTTAGCCACCAAAAAATTCAAAATGGCGGCCATTTTTTCAAGATGGCCGCTATTTCTGTCAAATGCTCATTATATCAGTTGTTCAAACTGTGATGTAGGCATAACATTTAGTGAAACTACTCTGTTAAGAATGTTTTTTTTTGGAGAATTGTGCTTGTCCCTCAAAAAATGAAGATGACAACCATTTTTGAAGATGGCCACCAGCATTTTTCAAGATGGCCGCATTTATCTTAAATCTTTACATCAATTTATCAAATGGTGATACTATCATCAAGATTGGTACAAACATTCTTCAAGGAACATTCTCATGGGAAAAGATGTGTGCCACTCAAAAATTCAAGATGGCGAATATTTTCAAGATGGCTAGAGCTCAGTTTAATGTGTTAAGGATGGTTTTGTGTTATAGAGTGAATGTCATTACACAACCAGGGCACACTGGTGACTTCACTGCTGTGAAACTCAGCATGGGGTTCAGTGTCAGCTGATCTAGTTTTACTTACACTGTAGTTCTTATGTACAGGTTGTGCCAGCGCGGGAGAGCCGAGCCAAGGGTAAGCGGGGCAATACATGACTTGTTCATATATGCTTACCCAGAAGGTGTACAGATCACGTGGGACTTAAATAGCACTGGATCAATGATTGGGCTAGGTGTAGGTGACCAGAACGTAGTTGTAAGTTGATAGCCGCATCTTTGTACATGCCAAATATGCCGCAGAGGAGGGCAGCAAATCTATAATGATCAAAGCCAATGACACTGATATTCTTGTTTTAGCATTGAGCACCTTCCCATTCCTCCAGAATCTTGGTCTCCAGCAGCTGTGGGTTGCAATTGGGCATGGTGTGAGCCTACGGTGGATTGGTGTTCATGACCTGTACCATGTTATTGTGCCTTTTAAGACCAAAAGCATTTGGCTATTCGGACTAATTTTATGTGTGTTTCTATGGAAAACAAGAAAATTTCAAAGTGATCCCAAACTTTTGACCAGTAGTGTTTATACACACATATAGTATATACATAAATAAATAAAACACATACACACACATATATATATATATATATATATATATATATATATATATATATATATATATATATATATATATATATACATACATATATATATGCGTTTTTTGCTTCAGTAACCCCATTTTTGAGATCAAAGTACCCCCTATAACAGATTACCACCTGTATCTATATAAACTATATCTGGCATATCATTGATGTCATGCAGAAATCTCCTGTCTTCATATTTCACCTTTTTTGTTTGATCTGAGGATTTGTTCCATCACATGCTTTGAATGAGCAATAACACTTGAAATTACAACATCTTGTCTTGTTATATATACGACGGACCGTCTGCCCCATCCTGTCAAAGTTGAAGCAATGTTCTCGCAGAAACTACAAAACCTTCCCTTCTCAGGGCAATTTCTCACTGCCTCCTCCTCTCTCTGGTTTTGGGAAGAAAGGTAGCCAGATACTGTATATATATATAGTTAGATAATTTGTCGGCATGCTTGGTCATAGTTATGACTGAGCTAATGTGCTAATTTCAATAGCCCAAATCTTTGATTTGGTAATCATCACTACCCCTTACACAGGGTGGTGGAATAATAATCTTTTTTTTAAGCACTATATGTACACAAATTAGTAATCTATAGTCAATAGTTGTTGAGATAATTCAGTCTGAGCTAAAGGCATGGAGAGAATAACCAAAGTTTCCATCCATGGAGCCAGGCATGATTAAAGATGGCAGATTAGGTGGCAAGAAGCAGTGATATGCAATGATGCACCAATATTCCAGAAAAATGACTGAAGTTCTGCTAATCATCCTACCTGTTTGTCACATATCTTCAGTCCCCTCTACATTTGAATGGAAACACAACTCCTGTCACCTGTTTAATGTGGGAGGAAGCCAGACACTTTCTTTTCATTAAGTTTTTCAATGTTACTAAGACATGGGATATTACAAAAAAAAATCATAATAAGAATTAAGAAAACAGATTAGAGGTTAAATAAATAAATAACCAATATCGAATAAAATAAATAATAAATAATAAGAGGCAGCGTAAGAGGGGCTTTAAGAGCTCATCTGGGAAACACTCCGGTCTTAGCGACCCTTCTTAAGTCACACCTTCTTTACTGTGCTCTTATCTCTAAAGAACGATCTTAACTGGGAAATGAGGTCAATATAGTTTCTTATTTGGAAATGCGTGAACAAATCCTGAGATGGGAGTGAAAAATGTTCTTGAAGTTGTGAAAAAGATTTGAGCTCTGCTCCTTCAAATAACTGATTTATCGTGGAGAGAACCTTGTCTCACCATCTTCTAAATCTGCTACTACCTTCGGAAGGAGGTAAAATCTAGAGTATGTTGCCAGCTATAAACCAGACATTTTAATGTTTCTGCTAAGTCTGAGTATGATCTCAACATAATGATGATGCATTTGACCCAAAACTAGACGACACAATCACTGGGTGAGGCAGTGCATTCAGGGATTATCAGTCCACATCACACTGCTTGCTCGGCCCTTTTAGGTTTTAGTGGCTGATGCTCAGACGAGGCTGTAATGACTGCTCTCTGCTTCTGGTAGCAGCCTCCCATGGCAGTGAACAAGAGGAGTTTCCCCAGAACGGGTGTGTTCTTATTTATATCAACATATCACAAAAAATGGGGCTTTTTTTCAGGGCATGGGTCCTCATTATAAGGCTCACAGGACAATTTAGATATTGGATTATGTAGGTATATGAATATTTGAAAATGTAAAAACCAGATACAAGTATGACAAACATCCTGGGCCTCTTGCTGCATGGTGTCCCCGTGGTAGAGTGAGTTCTGTCCAAGGTAGGGTGACCAGATCAGAGAGGATGTTTGAGTGGGACAAAAAAAATCATCAGTTCTAAGTTAGACCGCTTCCAGCCAACCCTGAAAATTTTGTCAAAAACCATCCACAACTTTTTGAGTTACTTTGCAAACGGACAATTCAACAAGCCAACAAACCAACAAACAAACAAGTCCTGGTGAAAACTTAAACTCCTTGGCGGCGGGGGTAACTTTAAATAAAAAAAAAGTTGCTGCTGCCGCTTTGGTGGAGGTCTGCCCTCTCTGAGTGCTTTATTAGTTTCTTATTATATCTTTTTGAAGAAACATGGGTCCATTCAATGTATTGTCACATTTTTGACATTTCATTATGGCCGTTCAAATTAATCAAATTCAACATTTGATACAAAGTTTCTGCCTTGAGTGTTGCTCTTGTTTGCATAACCAACTAGAAAAGCATTCAGAGAGCGCAGATCTCTACCAAGGCAGCATTCTGAGAGTGTATACTCCTGCAAGCCCACAACGCCTAAGAGTGAATGTGTTGATTTTCACGCACCTTGAAACTCACATTTAACATTGTATTCACATTAATATCCATCCATCCATCCATCCATCCATCCATTTTCTACCTCTTATCCTCACATAGGGTCTTTGGGGGGGCTGGAGCCTATCCCAGCTGTCTTAGGGTGAAAGGCAGGGTACACCCTGGACAAGTGTCCAGTTCATCACAGGACACATAGAGACAGACAACCATTCACACTCACATTCACACCTATGGTCAGTTTAAATTAACCAATTAACCTAATCCACATGCATGTTTTTGGATGGTGGGAGGAAGCCGGAGTACCAGAGTACCTTCCCGGTACCTTTTTGCTGTGAGGTGACAGTGCTAACCACTGCATCGCCGTGCCGGCCCACAACAATATCATGTACTTTTTATTTATTTTTTCTCTATTTCATATTTTGTCACATTTGAATTAGAATTTTAAAAAAGACCAAAATACCAGTAAAACCTTACAAAAACAATTTGACAATTCTTTTCTGGATATTTTGAGACCAGCTGCATTGCTCTAGCTCCTTCCTACATGAAGGTATGGTTAAAAAAAGCATATTTGACCTTGGTGACCTTGACCTTTTACTGATCTTGACCAAACTGAATCAGTGACTTCTGGATTCCTATATTAGTTCATAAACTGAAAATTGTACACCCTGGAGTGTTCAGAAATATGTGAAATCTTCCATACATCACTATGGCGTGACCTTTCATTTGACCTTGATGACCTTGAATCGAATCCGATCACCACTAACAATTAATCAGTTTTAAGTTCTGACCAATCCTGAAAATTTCATCAAAATCCATCCATAACTTTTTGAGTCATTTTGCAAACCAACAAATAAACAAACAAACCCTGGTGAGGCGGAGGTAAAAAGTGGTCACGTGTCATGAATGTCACAGAGAGGGTCACTTTCCACACTGGCCACATTACTGACCCTCTCTGTTCATGACACGTGACATCTTTTTGGTTATGACCTGATTTTCACGTGCTACACACTTGCTCCAAAGCTGACTCATGACAACGCGACAGAAATGGTCACAGCACACCTAAAGTGCCTCCAATGTTATCCACCCCTACCTACTCCTCCATGTGCGTTTCTTTTGTGGCTCAGTATATTATAAAAAACTTTCTGGGTGCTATTTCCCAGTGGCTTTATCCAAGAGCAAAGACTTTCTCAGAGTCTGTTGTCGCTGCTAATCAAATGTGGGATGCATCAAAAGTGATGAAAACGCTGTGCACACGAAGCGGGATACCTGGTCATCCTAGTCCAGGGTGAACCTCACCTTCAGCTGGGATCAGCTCCAGACCCATATGACACATATTTCTTGCATTCCTGCTTTGACTTTAGACATAACCTAGTTTAATGTCTCTAAATCCACTCCCTGTTCTCCCCCAGCAGAGATCCCAGATATCCACATTGTGGAGCGTCTGTTCTCCAGCAGTCTAGTTGTTGTGGTGAGCACCACCATGCCACAGCGCATGAACATCTACCACTTCAAGAAGGGGACGGAGATCTGCAACTACAGCTATCCCAACAACATCCTGGCTGTGAAGCTCAACAGACAGGTGTGCTATCCCATTTCACACCTTCACCCCTCAAATACCATTGTGTAGCCACGTCATTCATCTGAGTCAGGAAGAGAGTCACACAACTGAATGGAAAGTCTTGTTTGTTGGACCCATCCACCTCTGATCCTGCCCAAGTCTGGTCTGTTTCCTTGTTACACTCTAGGTTTAGCTGCCCTATAAGCAGGACAGAGGTGAAATTTCTATCTCATTTTTCATATTTTCAAAGTCAAAAGTTAAATTCTAAGTCAGCTTTATCATCAGTTTCATAATATGAGCAGGACATACAGTTAAACTGAAATGTTTCCCGTGCCATCAATGGCACTCACTGAGTTAGTACTAACTACGACTAAAATACATAAAGCATAACAGACAGCATAACTAAGACACAGACTGAATGGCTGTGAACTTACTGTTAAGTGACCACAGTGTGAGAAGTGGGTCCTTGTGCAAAGATAATTGTGCAAATAAATAGTAATGGAATAGTTCAGCAAGGTGGCAAAGAGCAGCAAAAGTACTTTTTCAGGAAAAAAAATCCAAACAGTAAATAAGCAAACATACATTTCACTTTTTTCTTGTCTGATGAGGATGATGCCATTTCAAGTCACATTGGCCAAGTTTGCATCCAGTAAAGAGCCTGGACGATGTCTCTCCTGTAACCCAAATCGCTGATCTGTTGCCATGGCGTCCATAGCTTCCATGCAGAAGGGAAACACCACACACATTTGTACAGTGAAACATCTTACTTTTCACAACATATTCCTTTTTCTTCACTGCTCCAAGTTCAAAACAATGGAATAGTGCACTTTTATGTCATGTACACATTGTAAGGCCCTGTATCAGGGGTGGGCATATGTATGTGTGTGTGTGTATATATATATATATATATATATATATATATATATATATATATATATATATATACATATATATACACGTATATATACGTATATACGTGTATATATATATATATATATATATACATATATATATGTATATACACAGTATATATAAAAGTATATATAAAAAAGAATGTCTCTTTCTCTTTTGTTTTTCGTCCATTTCACATGACAAATTTAACAATGCTCTTTGGTGGATTATTTGTTTGCTGAATTCCAGGAGAAGCTTGGACAGATTCAGAAAAGATGGTTTTTTTATCAGCATGTTTGATCGTAAGTTACGACTGCGTTTCCTAGATTTTTTTGAATGGAGTTCTGCTTCATGACCTGCTTTAATTTTCTTTAGTTGTTACGCATTAGCCCAATTAACCCTAAATATAATAAAATGAATTTAATAATAGAATTTGGACAAGTTCGGTGGGCCGGATTAAAAAGCACAACAGGCCGTAAATGGCCTCGGGCCGTAGTTTATCCATGCCTGTGGCCTCATTTATCAAAAAACGTGTAAATCTGCGACTAAATGTGAAGTACATGGAAAACTGACGGCAGGTGTACACCCTTTTTTTTTTTTTTTTGTCAGCACTTATTCCCATCGTTAAACACCACAACAAGATGGAAGGTGTCAACTATTTATGGGATTGGTGCATTTTTCTCTTGCAGAAAAGTATTTTTATATTTTTGTGCATGTGTGTGACCGTCACCGCACCCTCTCTGGAGACTATGTTGTCTTTCTTTATTTGATTTTCTTATAGTGAACCAGAGAGGATAGTGCTACACCTGAGTGAATTGAGGGGGAAACAGATGGTAAACAGGGTGAGAGAGTATGGGTAGGAAAGAGTACAAACAGCCAGTGTCATTAGGAATCAAGAATGTGAGAAGCAGCATGATTCCCAGTAACCAATGTCTCAAAAATAAGGAGAGAAGAGAGATAGTACTCATAATGATTAAATTAATAAAGTAAATAAACAGAAAAATCAAAAATAATTACAAAATCAAACCCTACAGAGAGTAGGGCACCGAGGGGTGCAGGAGAAATGTAGGAATACATAGAGAAAATGATTTTAGTGTTACGCCTGAAGAGTGATTTAGCCCATTCTTGCGAGTCCCATCAGTACTCAACAATGGGACACGACAGACGTTCGTACACCCTGAGCCAACATGCATAAGTGATTAGCACCGAAGCCCAGAGCAGCTACGACGACTGAGCAGGGGCCCGCTGGCCGAGCCACCGTCCTTCCGGTTTCCGGCGGCGGAAACCTCCAGGAGGGTTCGCCCAGAGAGCCAACCGGGACCAGAGAGAAACACACAGACCCAGGGGCCAAGAAGAGGCACAGCCAGACGTCCCCTCGGCGCCACGAACAAGCCACGGAGGCCCGGGACAAGAGGGACCACCCACTACCCAACACCAGCCCCCAGCCACCCCACCACCAAAACCCCAACCCCGTCCCCAACCCCTCAATTATTTATGAATTTGGGGGAGGAATCAGCTCTGAATATACTGTAGGGAGGGGGACCAGGAGTTATGGAATGTTGTGAGGTTGTCCTTTAGTGTCGATGTCAGTTGTTCTAAGTTTGTATGGTCTACTAGCAGGTTGGTCCAGTGGTTTATTGATAGTTTTGTTCTGTCTTTCCAGTTTAGTAAAATGGTCTTTTTGGCGATAGTTAATGCAACCAGTATGAATGTATGGAAATGGTGTGGGATTGTCAATGTGGAGAGATCCCCAAGCAGGGAAATGGAGGGGGAGAGGGGAATGCTGACATTGAGGATCTAGGATAACTTATCCATGATATCAGACCAAAACTGTTGAACTGGGGTGCATAGCCAGAATGCGTGGTAGTGATTGTCTGTTGCAGTGGGGCAGAGGGAACAAGTGTCACTGTCTAAGAAGCCCATTTTGTACTTTTTATGGCTGGTGATGTGTGTTCTATGTAATACCTTATATTGAATCAGCTGAGTTTTGGAGTTGGCTGACATGGCGAATGTATTGTTACAGACTGATATCCAATTAATGTCACTTTTTTGTGTGTCCAGGTCTGATGTCCATTTGTCTGTGGGTATGGAAACTGTGTCATCATGGTGTGAAAACAGTTTATATATTTGGGAGAGTATTTTTTGGGGTTTCATTGATTTAAGTTTTAGTAGTAGTGGAGGACCTTGGTTGTGGAAGTTATGAATATCTATTTTCTTTTTTATGGTGTCTTTCAACTGCAAGTATTGGAAAAGACATTGCTGAGGTAGGTTGTATGTTTCTTTAAGGAGATCAAATGACATGAGAGAGCCCTCGTGGAAAAGGTGTCCCAGGCTAATTATTCCTCTTTGTTTCCAAACAGGGAAGTTGATAGGTTGTTTAATAATTTGAAACATGTTGTTATGCCAGAGTGGGGTGAGAGCTGATGGGGAAAATGGGAGGTTGAGAATATCATTAGCTTTATGCCAGGCAGTCAAAGTGGTATTTATGGAGCATGACTTGAAAAAGGTCAGGGTTTTGTCAGACTCATCTAGTGATGCAATCAGTTGAATGGGGATATCCTTACAAATGGCCTGTTCTGTGTTAAGCCAGGCTGTATTGGAGTTATTTGACCAGTGCCGGATGTACTGGAGTTGGTGGGACAGAAAGTAGTGGTAGAAATTTGGTGCATCTAGTCCACCATACTGTTTGGGTTTTTGCAGTGTAGTTAATTTGACCTGGGGTCTTTTTCCTTTCCAGTAGAAATTATTGACTATTGAGTTAAGGGAAGAAAACCAACCTGGGGGTGGGTTTACAGGTGTCATTGAAAAAAGATAGTTGATTTTTGGGAGGATTTTCATCTTTACTGAGGAAATACGGCCAATTAGTGAGAGTGGGAGTTTGTTCCATCTGTCCAAATCTTCTCTGATGTTGTTTAATAATGGATTGAAATTAAGTGTGAATATATCATTTGGGTTTGTAGGCACATGGATTCCAAGGTATTTAATGGATTGGGTTGAGTGCTTATATGGTACGTCCCTAATCTCAGTTTGCCAATTTAATTTAGTTAAGGGCAGAATCTCAGATTTGGACCAGTTGATAGCATATCCGGAGATCCTGCCGAAGCTGTTTATCAGGTTATGGAGTGTTGGAAGAGAGGTTGAGGGGGATGTTATGTATAGGAGGATGTCATCGGCATATAGACTTATTTTGTGATGGTGTGAGATGGTTTGAATGCCTGTGATGCATGGCAGCAGCTAGTGGTTCTATGAAGAGAGCGAAAAGTAATGGGGATAACGGGCATCCTTGTCTGGTACCTCTGTTTAGAATAAATGGTTTAGATATTAGGCCATTGGTGATTACTGAAGCTGAAGATGTTATATAGTATTCTTATCCAGTTGGTGAAGTATGGGCCGAAGCCAAAGTGTTTAAGGGAGGAAAAGAGACATGGCCAACCTACTCTATCGAATGCCTTTTCAGCATCCAAGGTTAGTATCAAGGCGGGATGCTTGATTTCTTTTTTAGTTTTGATCTGGTATAGGTGTATTATGTTAAATAATCTTCGCATATTTTCTGAGGAGTATCTCCCTTTGATGAATCCAGTCTGATCCGGATGAATAAGCGATGGTACTGCGAGTTCTAGTCTTAATGCCAAAGCCTTGCTTATTATTTTGATGTCAGTATTTATTAAAGATAGGGGACGGTAGCTGGAGCAGAGTGTCGGCCGGGTCTTTGTTTGGTTTAAGGATCAATGTAATTAAGGCTGTGTTCATATGATGGGGAATTTTAGAATTATTGAGGATTTCAGAAGTCATTTTGAGATATAGTGGTGAGAGCAAAGGCCAAAAATGTTTATAGAATTCTGCTGGGTAGCCGTCTAGTCCTGGGGACTTGTTATTTGGCATAAGTTGTAATGCTTTCTTGAGTTCTTCTGCTGTGAGTGGGATGTCCAAATTTTCTGTTTGGATTGTAGAAAGTTTGGGCAAAGAAACACTCCTCAGAAAGGCATCAGCTTCTGTAGAATTGGTAGTGTGGTCTGGAGTGTATAGTTTGGAATAGTAGTCTCTAAAAGTTTCATTTATTGCAGGATGGTCTTGTGAAGTGTTACCTGAGGCAAGTGTACACCCTAAATATATACACCCTTTTCACATCTAGCAAACTCTGTGTATACACAGCTAGGCCACCTTGATGAATCACACATGAGTCGAGAAAAGCACGGACATGAACACACCTCCCTCTAAACACCCAAATGCAACCATATACGATCAATGCAAATTAGCCAGCTGAATAAAGTAGCCATGCTCAGGGATTTGGGGAGTGACGTCACCGGACACAGAAATCAACATGCTTGTTCACGAGAAAAGGCATCTTAGGCAAGTCTTTGCTCTAAATCTGTATGATTACTGCCACAGTTCCCTCAGCATAAAGTAATATACTTCATTTTTATCAAGTGTGCTTGAGTGTAAGTACAGCAAGCATACTGCGGACCATGTACTTGTAGTGTACTAGAAAGTATACTAATTTAATACTAATTCAGACTAAACTGGAACATTTTAAGTTTATAAAAGTATACTTAGCCTGAGATATACTTTATAGTGTTATTTTAAGTTCACAAAAACACACTTTTAAGATACATTATATTGCCAAAAGTATTCGCTCACCTGCCTTTACTCACATATGAACTTAAGTGACATCCCATTCCTAATCCATAGGGTTCAATATGACGTCAGTCCACCCTTTGCAGCTATAACAGCTTCAACTCTTCTGGGAAGGCTGTCCACAAGGTTTAGGAGTGTGTTTATGGGAATTTTTGACCATTCTTCCAGAAGCGTATTTGTGAGGTCACACACTGATGTTGGATGAGAAGGCCTGGCTCTCAGTCTCTGCTCTAATTCATCCCAAAGGTGTTCTATCAGGTTGAGATCAGGACTCTGTGCAGGCCAGTCAAGTTCATCCACACCAGACTCTGTCATCCATGTCTTTATGGACCTTGCTTTGTGCACTGGTGCACAGTCATGTTGGAAGAGGAAGGGGCCAGCTCCAAACTGTTCCCACAAAGTTGGGAGCATGGAATTGTCCAAAATGTCTTGTGTGCTGAAGTATTCAGAGTTCCTTTCACTGGAACTAAGGGGCCAAGCCCAGCTCCTGAAAAACAACCCCACACCATAATCCCCCCTCCACCAAACTTTACACTTGGCACAATGCAGTCCGACAAGTATCGTTCTCCTGGCAACCACCAAACCCAGACTCCTCCATCAGATTGCCAGATGGAGAAGCGTAATTCATCACTCCAGAGAACATGTCTCCACTGCTCTAGAGTCCAGTGGTGGCGTGCTTTACACCACTGCATCCCACGCTTTGCATTGCACTTGGTGATGTATGGCTTGGATGCAGCTGCTCGCCATGGAAACCCATTCTATGAAGCTCTCTGTGCACTGTTCTTGAGCTAATCTGAAGGCCACATGAAGTTTGGAGGTCTGTAGTGATTGACTCTGCAGAAAGTTGTTGACCTCTTCACACTATGTGCCTCAGCATCCACTGACCCCGCTCCATCAGTTTACGTGGTCTACCACTTCATGGCTGAGTTGCTGTCGTTCCCAAACACTTCCACGTTCTTATAATACAGCTGACAGTTGACTGTGGAATATTTAGGAGCGAGGAAATTTCAGGACTGGATTTGTTGCACAGGTGGCATCCTATCACAGTTCCACGCTGGAATTCACTGAGCTCCTGAGAGCGACCCATTCTTTCACAAATGTTTGTAAAAGCAGTCTGCATGCCTAGCTGCTTGATTTTATACACCTGTGGCCATGGAAGTGATTGGAACACCTGATTCTGATTATTTGGATGGGTGAGTGAATACTTTTGGCAATATAGTGTATACCACACGTGGCAAACTCAAGGCCCGCGGGCCAAATGTGGCCTTCCACCTCATATCCATGAACATCAATAAATACATCACAAAAGTCTGTCACACGGGCTGTGAGGCTACAGCAGCAGTTTCTCCTCCTCTCTCTCTGTCTTAGATCTGGCTTAGATACACACATGCACGCACAGCGCAGTTAACTTTAGTGTCTAGAAGCTTCAGAAACACTGGATTCTAATTCCTGTTTATTTTACAGAACCTCAGTTATACTTCTGATGATGTTCTTCCTTTTACAGGCTTTGGTTCGCTGGTAACTCAGGCATATGCCACAGTATTTGTGCTCATCCCCATATCTGTCCTTATAGAGTTTGTTAATAATAAACAGCCACATGCTTCCAGTATCTGTTCATGTGGCATCTAAGAGCAGATTTACTGAAGATGATGTTGCTGCATGAAGCTGAACCTGACTGCAGCACATTTGAGCATAATAACCTGTGGTCTGCTGTGTCTTGCAGAGGCTTGTGGTGTGCCTTGATGAATCTATTTATATCCACAACATCAAAGACATGAAGCTGCTCAAGACTCTGCTCAACACTCCGTCCAACCCCTCAGGTAAGACGTTCACACCAAGAGGACCACATGGTTCAAACCCACTCTGTGATCTCAAACAACACTTGATAGGGAAACTAAGCCACAACACGGATATTAAAAGCCATAATGTCAATGCAAAAGTCCCGACTGGAGAACATAACATATGCAACAGGGTATTTATGTGATTTAAACAGCTCTCTTTGAAATTGTGTTTCACTAAATGTGACAATAGTAGACTTGAAGAGAAATGACAGTCTAAATGCTTTCTATTCCATGACATCCAATGTCCACTGGCCATCAACCAGCTGGCTGGCTTTTGCATTCATTGTATGTTCAGTCACCATCAGCTTTTATTGTCTTATAGCAGAGGGCCACAAAAAAAAAAAAAAAAAAAAAAAAAAAAAATCGAGGGTCAGACTGGTTCAATGTTTACAACAAAACTTGTTTAAATAGAGTTATTGAACCTGTAACTAACAAAAACTTTTAGTCATTGCCTATGAAAACAATATTGAAGATTAAATAAAAATCAGATGCATTTCTTATAGCTCAATCTGCAGCTTTTAGAGAGAAATTTCTAATGAAAACATTTTTCAACAGGCCACCAACAGCTAAAAAATTATTTCCTTCAAAAAAAAAAAAAAGGCCATTTGGTAGACATACATTAAAGTTCATTTCACTGCTCTGTTATACACTCTAGTCTCAGCCAGATACTTGAACCTGGAATTAACAAAGTTCGTAAGATAGTTATTGCCAATAAACCACATCAATACATTTCGTATGGCATGATCTGCAGCTTTTCCAGTGTAATTCCAACATGAAAATAAAACATGCAGCTAGTGTGAGCCAGATACTTGGCATCTCAACTTAGATCCAACTTCATCAATGTTTGAGGTCAGACTCTGAGCTGAGAAATCCTCAGGATTGAGTGAAGGTGTTCAGTAAGATGACTCCTGTGGGATGTTCTGTTTCACTCCAGCAGTTGTTCGCACAGGTATGTGCTGCCAAACATAGAGAGAGACACATCTGGGCAGCTTGGGTAGCATAGTGTCATGGATGAAATGCAGTGGACAACACCGGGGTCTGTTCAATGAAGCCCATATGGAAGTAACTTAACTTGCTTTCTCTCCACCAGCCAGCAGGGGGCGATACTGGTGATTTCAAAAAGAAGTCTATTTGTATTAAAGTCTATGGGAAAATGACCATTTCCTTTCCTGCTGTATTATCTCTGTAAACACTATAAATACAAGTTTTTGGACTGAATGGTTAGTTTAAATAATGTTTCAATACATCAGAGTGTCCATTTAATGAATCATGATCAAATATATGGTGAAAATAACACATAAAGCTTTGCGGCGTGGTTACTGTGTGATTGCCAGGTCTCTGCTGTCATTACATCCTGAAGAGGAGCAGCACTGATAGGCTGAGGATAATCTGATGAGTCACTGGCACCGTTTACCAGTAAGTAACGTTATGTTGAGCCATGATTAACATTCCAGTTAATATCACTGTTCATGGGAATTACGGAGTCTCCAACCAAGATAGCTTGCTAGTGCTAGCATTAGCTGATAGTGGTTGCTATGCTAACAATACTTGTACCTTTACCAGGCTGCTAACCTGTGTTGCATGTGTTAATGTGATGCAAACATTAGCTCCACACTCATGACGAAAAAGTAAATGGGAACAAACGTCACAACATACAGTAACACTACTTTGAGGAGGATCAGTTCTTCACAGACAGGAAGGTAGACAAAGACAGAGATGTATATTACACTGGTACCATGAGCATAGCAACCACTATGTTATCAGCTAAAGGGAGAACTAGTGAGCTAACTGGATTAGCGTTGAACCTCCATAATTCACATGAACAGTGATATTAACTGGAATGCTAATTGTTGCTCACAATATGACGTCACTTGTAGCTGGCCCTTGGCACTAAAAAAATGAGACATGTTTCGACGGGTGCTTAAATTTCCCATTTTATACCTAGTTTTCACCGTGAAAACTAGGTATAAAAAAAGAAAATATGGCATTATAACAAATACACAAAATCAATAATTTCATTTCATAACAAACAAAATAACATTATTCATCATTTGAGTGATTCAAACCCTTCAAATTCAACCCAAATACGATTCATTATAAAATTCCAAAAAAAACTACAAAATATCACATGCTGGACCCAAGAAACAACCCAACAATTCATAAAGAATATACCTCATACCATTACCAAGAGACCTAATACTTGAAATTAAATGCTGCCTTCTGGGGAATCATTCACCTCCTAGTTGCCCAACAATGACAGGCAAAATTAAAGCTCTGCAACAGCAAATGCAACAGAGTAAATGAAACTCATCAGTGGACAGCACGTCTTCCTCTCTCCACCACGCCAACCAGAAGACGCCTGGGCAGCACGTCCTCCTCTCCACCACACCAACCAGAAGAAGCCTGGGCAGCATGTCTTCCTCTCTCCACCACGCCAACCAGAAGAAGCCTGGGCAGCACGTCCTCCTCTCCACCACACCAACCAGAAGAAGCCTGGGCAGCACGTCCTCCTCTCCACCACACCAACCAGAAGAAGCCTGGGCAGCACGTCCTCCTCTCCACCACACCAACCAGAAGAAGCCTTAGCAGCACGTCTTCCTCTCTCCACCACACCAACCAGAAGAAGCCTGGGCAGCACGTCTTCCAGTCCACCACACCAAACAGGAGAAGCCTCCGCAAGATGACCTCGTCACCACCACGTCGCTCAGAACCAGAAGATGAAGCCTGACTGGTCTGCACAACCACTACTCCACCAGGTAGACTGGATCCATGGATACCTGTGAGATGAGAACGCACAGGGACTACGAGGCACAAAACTAATCTGTAGCATGTGTTAAATGGAGGAAGAGGAAACACATCCTCTTCTCCACTACCCTAACAGATACAACCTGAGCAGCATCGCCTCTTCTCCATCTCACCACCATCAGGACAGACGAAGCCTGGATGACACCACCTCCTTCTCAACATAAAGCCTCAGCTCATGGACACCTGGGAGCTGAGAGCACAGGGGCTCCGGGGAAGAAGATGAGTTAGTAAAATGACTTAATGGAGGCATCAAAATGAAGAAGAAGAGAAGCTCAGTGTGTCAGAGGAAGTCCCCCGGCAGTCTAGACCTATAGCAGCATAACTAAGGATTGATCCAAGGCAGCCTGAATCAACCTTGGATCAGTCCTAACTATAAGCACTATCAAAAAGGAAAGTCTTAAGCCTACTCTTGAATAAGGGGATGGTGTCTGCCTCCCGGACTGAAAGAGGGAGGCAGATTCCACAGAAGAGGAGCTTGATAACTGAAAGCTCTAGCTCCCATTCTACTTTTATAAACCCTAGGAACTGCTAATAGTCCTGCATTCTGAGAGCGTAGAGTTCTAGCTGGATTATAAGGCACTATTAGCTCTTTAAGATAAGATGGTGCCTGACCATTCAGTGCCTTGTAGGTGAGGAGGAGGATTTTAAATTCTATT
Organism: Synanceia verrucosa; assembly: GCA_029721515.1. Lineage (NCBI taxonomy): Eukaryota > Metazoa > Chordata > Actinopteri > Perciformes > Synanceiidae > Synanceia > Synanceia verrucosa. The sequence goes on from CM056563.1 coordinate 2,370,472, forward strand.
CTAGATTTTACAGGGAGCCAGTGCAGAGAGGCTAACACCGGAGAAATATGTTCTCTTTTCCTGGTTCTGGTCAGAACACGTGCTGCAGCGTTCTGGACCAGCTGGAGAATCTTGATAGACTTATTAGGGCAGTCTGATAATAAGGAATTGCAGTAGTCCAGCCTAGAAGTTACAAAAGCATGGACTAATTTTTCTGCATCGTTTTGGGAGAGAATATGCCTTATTTATAGTGTTTACAGAGGTCATACTCCAGGAGAGAAAATGGTCGTAAGTGATCGTCAAATGCTCATGATGAAGCATCTTTTTTAAACAATTGAACAGCATCCATCCATTTAAATGTCAACCCCAGTAGGCCAAAAACATCAAGTGCTTTCAAATCTGTATCTAGTTTATTTAATGGGTGATAAGAAATCATGTATTAGACAGTAAACTGTCATGTCTGTCTGTCGGCTCCATGCATCCATGGTCAGGTAGAGCAGAGCAGATCATAGATGGGCAGACCGGCCTCAGGCCGGCAAGGATCCAGCCGTACAGCGGACTTGGTGTCGTAAATCTGCGCGCATGCACATTGGAGTGGAGTAGCATTTTAAACGTCGTTCTATGGTAAATTGTATGTTGTTTGGATTCTTTTTGTATCTAATTTCACTGGCGATCATGTATATATATTTTTTTATGTCCCCCATCATGTTAAAACGTGAATTTGACCATGACACCATTCATTTAGATAGAGGTCTGGTCTCCTTGGTCTCCATGGAGGCGTTGCTGAGATGGCTGCTGAGTGGCATTACTTGACTATAAGGACTTTCCTTATAGTGATATTCATACTGGTGAATAGTACCTGGTAATCATACAGATGTAGACACTACACTGTCTGCAAAACATCATTCCTACATCATGTTTCATTTTTTTGCTTGTTATTGGAGTGGTTTAAATTGTCCTGTATCAAGTTCATACTTGTATTTTGAGTTTCTACTGGGATATTTTTATTGTATACTGTCTGCCTGAAATGCTCTGTTTCAGAGGGCAAAGTTATTAATGTTTCTGTATTTCTTTCACAGGTCTCTGTGCTCTTTCTATCAACCATTCCAACTCCTACCTGGCGTACCCCGGCAGTGCCACCATTGGGGAAATCATAGTGTATGATGCCAATAGTTTGGTAAGAAAAATGTCATCACAGGACATCTCAAATAATACGCTACTGTCTTCTACTGTCCGTCTTCCTCTGTGATTTAAAGGCAAGCAGCTGGTTTTATTACAGTTACACTGCTGATTGTGTTTCAGATACAGCAGAATCCCAAAAAGCATCACAGTTTTAATCGTTTAAAAATGACTGACGAATTTTCCAGTTATGGAAAACATTTAGAAAATGAGAAAAAAAGGTCAAATGTTCTAGAATCAGTTAATTTATGCTGGAAATTTTTTTTTTCAAAAATTATAATTATGTTTGCCAGGACACATGGGAACCCTGCAAAAGCTAGCAAGCTGCCATACACTTAATATATGATATTTTTGTTGGTAGATCTCAAAATCACTGTGTCTTTCTACAGTAGTGTATAGAAGATAACTTTACAGAAGTGTTCAGCTACACTGTTTTGATAAAAATATGTTCTCGTTATGACAGCAAGTGACTTTGTTTTGTTATATCAAGAAGCATTCTCTGTGATTCACACTGTATCATAACCTGGTGGCTGTTTAAAAAAGTAAGGAAAGGTTCAGTCAGAGAACTGATACTGATCAGTGAGCTGAACATTTGGAATTGGGGAGCATTACTGAACACAGACAGTGTGATATCACTCATGATATGTACATATTTTATACCTGGAAAGCCCATTATATTCCAGGGGGAGTTCTTTATTTTTAAATAATCAGTTGTGCTGATTATTTCAAATTTGAATTGTTCGTTATGACTGCATTGTTTATCTCCTTGATTTTTTTTGAATGGAGTTCTGCTTCATGACCTGCTTCACCCCTAATTTCCACTGGATGCGGAACAATGCCGATGTCCATCAACGTCCATCATTCCCGTCACCTGTCAATACGCAACAGATCTGCCTGCTACGGCTCTGCCGAACAGCTGGAATTGCGACGATATGTCACTGACTAACGATCATGAGTTCATGCATAATCGCGTGATATGGCGGGTTATAGCAGAACGTCAGTGAAAGAGAACCACCCTGTGTCCACTGAGTAGAAGGAAATGGATTATACTATCCACCGTGAACCCAGATTATTTTATTCTAAAAATAAACCAGATGTTTTATTTCGTGTCTGTACATGACTTCCTGTCCCACATGATCTGCTCTGTGCTGGATTCCTGCGCTGTACTCCGACATCCAACACATATAGAGGCTCTGTTGATTTGTTTCAGCAGGCGTTGGCAAGTTCAGTGGGAAATGACACATTGATTTGAAAGGAAACGTATCAGGTGTGACAAAACATTGGCGTCGCTCTGTATCCAATGGAAATTAAGTTTTAATCCTCTTTAGTTGTTACGCATTTCAGGCATTTTGTCCAATTAGACTTACTGTCTTGCGTGCCACCATGGACCATGTGGCAGCCTTAAGTGTAATATAATTGAATTTAATTACATAATTTGGACAAGTTTGGCGGGCTGGATTAAAAGCCCAACAGGCCGTATATGGCCCACGGGCCATAATTTGCCCACCTCTGCTATACACTCAAGTTGAAAGTTAGTTTCAGTATGTGTTGTTTGCACACACCAACCAGCTGACATTGTTCCTCCACTGCCCACTGAACCCATGTCATGCTTTGAACTCAGATTCTGATCCCTCAGAGGTAGAGCAGGTTGTCAACCAATCAAGTCCACATGTCCAAGTGTCCTTAACCCCAAATTGCTCCTGAGGTCTGTGTAAATGAGTATTTAGATAGGACCCAGAGCATCTGCCATTAGTGAGTGAATGGGTGAATGCTGACATGCAGCGAACCAACCTTTAGTGGTCAGAAGACTAGAAAAGTGTGTTTTAAATACAAGTTGACATGGACGTGACAACGGTGTGGAATCACTCTCTTTGTCTTTCAGAACACAATGACCATGATCCCAGCTCATGACAGTCCTCTGGCAGCTCTCACCTTCAACGCCTCGGCCACCAGACTGGCCAGCGCCTCAGAGAGGGTAAAAAAAGACACCTTGACACGACCACACTGTATATTTAGCTCCAAACATGGAACAAGAGTTAGTCCTAGGATGGCAGTCTGTCCTTCCGATCCTCGTCTGCTTTCAACATGCTGATTGTTGTTTCCCCACATGTGACATGATGCATAATGTCCACCGAATGATGGGACACTGATGATTACACAAGGGAAGAATATGTTTTTCACAGAAATCTCTTTGCATGTTCTGAAAGTATCTTCTAGAAAAAGCGTACATAAGGATGACACCTGACTGTCTCTACAGGGCACCGTCATCAGAGTGTTCTCCATTCCAGAGGGCCTGCGTCTGTTTGAGTTCCGCCGGGGCATGAAGAGGTCAGAGGTCACATCACATAACCTGCGTTAGCACAGATCCTCGTCCTTGAGAGCTGGTGGGCTGATGAGGTTTCAGTTAACAGCCTGCTAATGTGTGTGTGTGTTTTTTTCAGGTACGTCAATATAAGCTCTTTATCCTTCAGCCCTGATGGACAGTTCCTCTGTGCGTCCAGCAACACAGAGACAGTTCATATCTTCAAACTAGAGCAACTGGGACCAAGGTATACACACACACACACACACACACACACACACAAACACACAAATTGTGTTGTAATGATGTTATGGGGACATTGCATTGACTTACGTATATTCTGGGGACTTACACTAACCATAACCACTACTTGTATAATCCTAAAATCTAACCTTACCCTTACTTTAAACCTTCACCAAGTCTTTGCCCTAAAATGTAACAGTTTACATTATGGGGACATGCATTTTGTCCACATGGGGAAGCCGAGTCCCCACAATGTGACTGTGTAGGGAGATTTACTGTATGTCCCCATAATGTCAGTAAAACACACATACTATAAACACAACCAGTCCATTTAACCATGTTGCCCTATTAATTTGTATTGTTTTCTACCAGTTTTGATGAGGTTGTACTCACCATTGTATAAATCAAGCTGATAACCTGTGTGCAGTGGAGGGGACGAGGCTGCCAGCTGGACAGCCTACGTGGGGAAGATGTTCTCAGCAGCCAGCAGCTACCTCCCTGCTCAGGTATCCGGCATGATGAGCCAGGACCGGGCCTTTGCCACTGTTCACCTCATGACCTCTGGCCAGAGGAACATCTGCGCCCTCGCCATGTGAGCTTCAGAGGATGTGCCTCCACATTACACTCAGTCTTTCTGTATTCATGAGTGTGTTCTTGACAGAACTAGTTATTTTTTCAACCTTGAAAGAGAAGAGGGTTTCTTGTTCCTCTCACTGTTGGGCTGGACGTAAGCGAATGCCTTAATGGATGCTCGCTGTAATGTTCCAGGATCCAGAAGCTTCCGCGGCTCCTCGTGGCCACAGCTGATGGTCAGCTCTTCATCTACAACGTGGACCCCCTGGAAGGAGGAGAGTGCATGTTAGCACACAAACACAGGTGAGGCTCCAGATGTTTAGTATAAGGCTAACAGCAAGATGGAGGGAGATGTGTCTCAGCATGTGTTATCTTATTCAAGATACACTATATTGCCAAAAGTATTTGCTCACCCATCCAAATAATCAGAATCAGGTGTTCCAATCACTTCCATGGCCACAGGTGTATAAAATCAAGCACCTAGGCATGCAGACTGCTTTTACAATCATTTGTGAAAGAATGGGTCGCTCTCAGGAGCTCAGTGAATTCCAGCGTGGAACTGTGATAGGATGCCACCTGTGCAACAAATCCAGTCCTGAAATTTCCTCGCTCGTAAATATTCCACAGTCAACTGTCAGCTGTATTATAAGAACGTGGAAGTGTTTGGGAACGACAGCAACTCAGCCATGAAGTGGTAGACCACGTAAACTGATGGAGCGGGGTCAGTGGATGCTGAGGCGCATAGTGCGAAGAGGTCAACAACTTTCTGCAGAGTCAATCACTACAGACCTCCAAACTGGGTTTCCATGGCCGAGCAGCTGCATCCAAGCCATACATCACCAAGTGCAGTGCAAAGCGTCGGATGCAGTGGTGTAAAGCACGCCGCCACTGGACTCTAGGGCAGTGGAGACAGTGGAGATGTTCTCTGGAGTGACAAATCACGCTTCTCCATCTGGCAATCTGATGGACGAGTCTGGGTTTGGCGGTTGCCAGGAGAACGATACTTGTCGGACTGCATTGTGCCAAGTGTAAAGTTTGGTGGAGGGGGGATTATGGTGTGGGGTTGTTTTTCAGGAGCTGGGCTTGGCCCCTTAGTTCCAGTGAAAGGAACTCTGAATGCTTCAGCATACCAAGACATTTTGGACAATTCCATGCTCCCAACTTTGTGGGAACAGTTTGGAGCTGGCCCCTTCCTCTTCCAACATGACTGTGCACCAGTGCACAAAGCAAGGTCCATAAAGACATGGAGGACAGAGTCTGTTGTGGATGAACTTGACTGGCCTGCACAGAGTCCTGACCTCAATCTGATAGAACACCTTTGGGATGAATTAGAGCAGAGACTGAGAGCCAGGCCTTCTCATCCAACATCAGTGTGTGACCTCACAAATACACTTCTGGAAGAATGGTCAAAAATTCTATTAAAAAACACACTCCTAAACCTTGTGGACAGCCTTCCCAGAAGAGTTGAAGCTGTTATAGCTTCAAAGGGTGGACCGACGTCATATTGAACCCTATGGATTAGGAATGGGATGTCACTTAAGTTCATATGTGAGTCAAGGCAGGTGAGCGAATACTTTTGGCAATATAGCGTACATTTACAAATGCAAAGCTGTTCACCCAAAGGGTGGAAAGGTCAGTTTGGTTCTTGAACCACTCAAGAAAACTGTCAGATAAAGAGAAAACAGATCAGATTTAAGGCTTTCCTTCACTGACCTGTGCTTCTGTCTTTCTCTTCCTCACTCAGGCTTTTTGGTATAGATGATGACCAGGGTGAAGGAACAGAGTCAGGAGGGCTAGAGGTCACAGGGCCAGCACAGGCTTATCCATCCTACGCTGCGACAGTCGCCTTACCAGCCTCTGGTCCCATCACTGCAATCCTCGCTGGTTAGTAGTTAAACACTTACCTCCATCTGTGTGAAGCAAACAGGTTTAGCTTCATTGTCTGATTTCACAAGTGTCTGTTAGTATCTGCTTTTTATTCAACAGTCTGTGTCTGGTGTGATAGCTTGATCTAAGGAGGAATTTTCTAAATTTGAGCCTGAGGTCCGGCACAGTGACAGCAGTAAATCTTGGGGCAGCAGACGCTGTCTTCCTCATGCAAGACTAATATTTGGGTTGCTTCAGGAAAACAGCTGTCCTTCTATCTCTGCATTGACCTGCAATTTACCTGAAACGAAGGTAATGAGAGGGCGCTCTCACACAGCCGATGAGCAATAGTGGGGCTTCTGGGATTTTTAGTCGGAGCACAGAGATCATTTGAGCTATTCAGTGTGTTCAGAGTCAACCATCCATCTATCCATCCATCCATCCATCCATCATCTACCGCTTATCCTCATAGGGTCTCGGGGGGCACCACCGTGCCGCCCCGTGTTAAGAGTCATAGTACATAATATTCTGTGGGTCTTGAAATATGACTCAAAATGGTCCAAAACACTGGCACAAGGCACTTTCTGTTTTATAAAATGCTGGCACACAATGAGTTATACAACGTTTTTGAATACAATTAAACGTCTGTTAAAAAAACATATTCAAGAAAACACAATTTATCTTTTCAACAGATTTTTCAAAAACATGTTATCTCATGTGATGTCATCCCACAGTAAAGCTTGTGGGGTCCACTTAAAATGATCACCCATATCTTACCAAGATACAGCAATACTATTTTCTGATTGGCTGATGTGTAGCCCGGTCTTACCAGACCCTCGTACTATCATACAGAGGGTCTGGCATTACTCCATTGAGAACCAATTTCAGACAGGAAGCCTCAACTCTGTTGAAGTTTGAAACGACTGGATCTGATTTTACCTAATCGCTAATGTTTGGTCGTGATGTATGTAATGCACCGCTAGGATTCAGGATTGCCAACTCCTTCACCACTAATGGACCTATAACTGAAAAATAAGACTTTTCCCGAACCCCATGGGGAGTAAAGCCACATCTTTGCCAGCAATAAAACTGTAAAAAAATCCTCTTGCTCAGATTTCAACTGCTGAATATTTGGGAGCCTAGCCAAAATGGATTGGCTTCCTTCACTTCTGTAGGAGCCAAATTCATTTTTTTGTTTCACGAAAATTTTTCCTTTTTGCCCCAGTACATGTTCGACGTCATCGTTAAGACCCACCTCCCCTCTTCCCCCCCCACCATTCGCTGATTGGCCAGGATGGAAATCATCCTGAGAGATCGAGTCCAAGGGGATCAAACCCAGATGTAATATGTAGGGAAATGATAATTGAGCGGAAGATCCCGGAGGGCTACGGTCAGGCTAGCTGATGTGTAGTTGTTTTCTGATTGGCTGGCGTGCCAAGCTCCCAGTGAGCTATGTGATGCGTCTTGCTACACGTCCCACTGCTCATATAGCGGTGTAACTTGGTGGGCATTACATAATAAACGTTTGTGTGTGAGAAATACCAGGTGTGGCAGGTGAGAGAGTGAAAGGGATAAAATGTTTTTCACACTCTAAATGGTGAGACTGTTGTTAATGATAGGATGCTAATAAAACGCCGTGGCAGAGGAGCATCGTCAGGACCAGTACATGAAAAGACAAACTTGAAATAATCAGGATCATACTTCCTCTGTTTTCTGCTCGCCTCAGACTCTGTGTCCTCTCACTGGAGGTACTAAAAACTGATCCTTTTAGCCCCTCTCATGTACTGTAGTTAGCTAACCAGAGGTTTACACTGTTTTCAGGTTTATTTTTTCTCACACCTGTCCTGAAGTCCTGTGGAGCCCCCCAGGGGAGGCACTCGTCACACTATGAAAATTGCTGCTAGGCTCTGATGCCTCTATGACCGCAAACACTCGCGAGACTGTGCGTGATTCAGCAGCTTGCTGCCAGATGACCACAACAAACTTTTCACTCTGAAACTTTCACTGTCTTTTTTTCTGCTGTAAACTTTACACCATTTGCCTATCACCCTCACCACTGCAACCGGATTACAATACAGACCTGGAGCATCTTGTAGGCCGGGAGCCAGGTCCACCCCTCAGATGTTTTTTGCCACCTTTTTCTCACTATTATTTCCTGTTATCCCATACACTGGGCCATCACAGGTTGATAACCTCCAGTCTCTGAGCCGTTTGGCCTCAGGGGCCAAAAAAAAACCTTTTTGGGAAAAGCTTTCAGCAAAATTATGTAAATTGCATATACAGTAGGACCCATTGTTTTTTTCCCATGTTTCCCTGACTGGTCTGTGACAAACATAAATGTAATCATTTCTAAAATTCAGAACATGTTTTACCTAAGTAAATTATCTGCTTTAATCCACATTTGCTGGTAATAAGAGTTTTTTTACAATTTACGTCCAAGATCAAGACCTTTCTATCTAGAAGATTACACCTGCTATGACCAAAGTTCTCCAGTGTACCTCAAATCAGAGAAAACGGAACTTTCTGCATTACCCTTCCAAATGGGATTAAGAATGTTTTCTTGCATATAAACAATATCTTAAACAAGAGTTGAGACTTGAGTTAAGTACTGCTATACCTTCTGAAGTTAATTACATGAAAAGTGAATCATGTTACACACTCAGGTGGACCAGGGTATCAAGATGTAACATAAAACAACAGATTAAGCAAATAGTCCATGGGCCAGACGAGATGTCGGTACCACTCAAGGTGGCAAAGGTTGCTACCCAATCATCTTTTTTCTTTTAGTCCTGTGGTATCAGGAAGCATCATAGACACAAAATTCCAACTCAGTAATACTTGCCGTGACTCTAAGTATTCAGGAAATACAGAATTTACCCACATTATCTCATTCTGACAGGGTTATTTTCAGCCTTATATTAGACGGCCAGTTATTCAAGGACGGCAGATCAAACAGTAAGTAGACAAAAGTCAGCAAGATCATGTTGGCTACTTTTCTGCTTAAAGCCTGGCCCATGTGCCTACACATCACAGTCAATGGCAATTGTTGGCTAGTGTTCTACTTATGCACACAATGTTCAGATTTTGATATTTAACAGCCTTATTTAACGGCCTATAACAGTAAACAAATCACCTAAGGCCTCCGTGTCAATGAGGTAAGCAGTAGTAGTGATCCTGAATTTCCGTTTAGTAAATACAGTCGTGGTCAAAAGTTTACATACACTTGTAAAGAACTTAATTTCATGGCTCTCTTGAGTTTCCAGTTATTTCTACAACTCTGATTTTTTCTCTGATAGAGTGATTAGAACAGATACTTCTTTGTCACAAAACACATTCATGAAGTTTGGTTCTTTTATGACTTTATTATGGGTCAACCGAAAACCAAATCTGACCAAATCTGCTGGGTCAAAAATATACATTCAGCAACATGAATTAGCAATTTTGGTGACAGAAAGTTGTGTCAGGGGCGGCACGGTGGTGTAGTGGTTAGCACTGTCACCTCACAGCAAGAAGGTACCGGGTTCGAATCCTGGGCCCGGGGCCTTTCTGTGTGGAGTTTGCATGTTCTCCCCGTGTCTGTGTGGGTTCTCTCTGGTACTCCGGCTTCCTCCCACTATCCAAAAACACGCATGGGGATTAGGTTAATTGGCTAATTTAAATTGACCGTAGGTATGAATATGAGTGTCAGTGGTTGTCTGTCTCTATGTGCCCTGCGATGAGGTGGCGACTTGTCCAGGGTGTACCCTGCCTTCCGCCCTAAGACACCTGGGATAGGCTCCAGCCCCCCCGCGACCCTATGAGGATAAGCGGTAGATGATGGATGGAAAGTTGTGTCAGTGAAATGAGTTTCATAGCATGGCCTCTTAACTTCTTGTGAGTGATCATGAGTGACTACAGCTGGTGATTTCTCTGAGGCCATTTAAATAGGGCTCACTGGATACAAACGCCCACAAACGCTACAATGGGAAAGTCAAAGGAGCTCAGCAAGGATCTGAAAAAGCGAATCATTGACTTGAACAAGTCAGGAAAGTCACTTGGAACCATTTCAAAGCAGCTGTAGGTCCCAAGAGCAACAGTGCAAACAATTGTAAGTATAAAATGCATGGCACTGTTTTGTCACTGCCACGATCAGGAAGAAAATGCAAGCTATCACCTGCTGCTGAGAGAAAACTGGTCAGGAGGGTGAAGAGTCAACGGAGAACCACCAAAAAGTAGATCTGCCAAGAATTAGAAGCTGCTGGAACACAGGTGTCAGTGTCCACAGTCAAGCGTGTTTTACATCACCATGGACTGAGAGGCTGCCGTGCAAGCAGGAAGCCCTTGATCCAAAAGCAGCACCTTAGGGCTTGACTGAAGTTTGCTGCTGATCACATGGACAAAGATAAGCGCTTCTGGAGGAAAGTTCTGTGGTCAGACCAAACAAAAATCAAGCTGTTTGGTCACAATGCCCAACAATATGTTTGGAGGAGAAAAGGTGAGTCCTTTAACACCATGCCTACCGTCAAGCACGGTGGTGGTAGTATTATGCTGTGGAGCTGTTTTTGCTTCTGATGAAACTGGTGCTTTACAGAGAGTAAATGGGATAATGAAGAAGGAGGATTACCTTCAAATTCTTCAAGATAAGCTAAAATCATCAGCCTGAAGGTTGGGTCTTGGGCACAGTTGGGTGTTCCAACAGGACAATCACCCCAAACACACATCTAAAGTGGCAATGGAATGGCTAAATCAGGCTAGAATTAAGGTTTCAGAATGGCCTTCCCAAAGTCCTGACTTAAACCCCACTGAGAACATGTGGACAATGCTGAAGAAACAAGTCCATGTCAGAAAGCCAACAAATTTAACTGAACTGCACCAATTCTGTCAAGAGGAGTGGTCAAAGATTCAACCAGAAGCTTGTGGATGGCTACCAAAAGCCAAAAGCCAAAAGTCAATTAGGAAATTGAAGTAAAAATGGCCAAGGGACATGTAACCAAATATTAGCATTGCTGTATGTATATTTTTGACCCAGCAGATTTGGTCACATTTTCAGTTGACCCATAATAAAGTGATAAAAGAACCAAACTTCATGCACTCTATCAGAGAAAAATCAGAGTTGTAAACATAACTGGAAACTTTGATAAGCCCCGCTAGTTTTAGAGAGAGTTTGGTTCCATCACTCTCACTCACTAAGTATTTCAAATAATGTTGTTGTCATGATTATATATTCAAATGTGATAATGTCTCTACAATAATATTACCGGGATGTTAGATGAGTGGTTAAGTGTGCCGCAATTCATTTGGGATTCTGGGGTTTGATTCCCAGTGGAAATGGAAGTTATACTTAAGGAAAGTATTTGTTATAGTTTCATTAACTTTTGTCACATATTACACAAATGTGAATGAACGCCATGCTGTTAAACCTGTGTTTAACCTATTTACTATTATTCATATCATTGCTGCAAAATGTTTAATGCTTTGTCTTAACCTGCAAAGCAGTCTTTATCACATTGTTAACACCACTCCTGTTTGAAGATACGCGCCTAATAGAAGCTTGGTTGCTGAAGTTAACGCCGCTGAGGTACAGCTTAAACAAGTTAATGGAATGGCTTCAGCCTCATGTTAAAGTTGACGCTACTTCAAGCAAGGCTTAACCATGTAAGTGCCGTTATAATAGAATACCCCCCAGGTTCTATGTAAGTTAACTTGTCTTGTATGTAGGTTTGTTTTTTTAGTCTGTTGCTGTCAGTGTCTTGTTTCTTTGTTTTGATATTTCTGTCTTCAGTTTGTCAGCAGCCTGTGTGGGCTAGCCGCTAGCCTAGGTCAGATACCTCAGTGCGTACCCCTCTTCTGCTTCCTCTCACGCTGCTTGTGTCGCCCCCACTGTAGGCAAGGTGCAGGACTGGTGGTCGGTGATGGTGCAGGCCTCTGGAGCAGACCAAGGTCTCGTAGCTCTTCGACTTTTGCAGAGTTTAACTTCAGAAAAGTAGTTCTGCAGACATTGAGTAGAGACTCATGACTGTATGTGAGTTTGTGTGACACACACAATGAAAAACAGAAAAACACTGTTTTGTTTGGAGAGAGAGAAGCCGCTGCACGTGCACACGCCGCCATCTTGATCAACTCTTGATCAACTTTCAGACGTTGAGGATGATCTACTACTGGCTTTTTGTTGCTATGGGGTCCCCGGGGTCCTGTGGTGGTGGTCTAAGGTCTCTCCGGCGGGCTTGGCAGATCCCTTGGTGCTGTGGCTTCTGGTTTGTTGCAGGGCTGGAGTTGCTGGCCCAGTTGGTCGGTGTGGCTGTGGCGTGTGCTGGCGGCTCGCGGTGGCTCGGCTCTTGCTTGGGGATAGGGTGTATCTCCGGGAGCGCAAGCCATTTGTGTGTTTCACTGTGGCCCTGGTCGGCTCTCTGGGTGATGCCTCCTGGGTGTTTCTACTGCCTGGGCAGGATGGACGCTCGACCAAGAGGTCCCTGGTCAGTCGTCTTAGTTGCTCTGGGTTTTGGTGTCAATCATTCATGCATGATGGCTCAGGGTTTATGAGCATTTGTTGTGTGTCATTGTTGAGTACTAATGGGACCCTCCAGAATGGGCTAAATCACTCTTCAGGCTTCACACTATATTCACGCTCTCTGTTTATTTCTACACTTCACATGTGCCCAATTCTCTGCTGGTTTCAATGTTTTATTTACTTAATATTTCCTCTCCTCTACTTATTTCAGGGATATTGGGTGATGCAGCCCACATTCTTGATTTCTAATGACACTGCCTGTTTGTACCCTTTCCCAGCCATCCTCTCTCATCCTGTCTATCATCTGTTTCCCCTTCAATTCACAATGGAGCAGCACTTTCCTCTCTGGCTCTTAATAAGAAAATCCAATAAAGAATAACAGATTAGTTCCAGAGAGGGCTGGTGACGGTCACACACATGCACAAAAATATTATTATACTTTTATGCAAGATTAAAATATGCACCAATCTCATAAAAAGTTGACCTCCCATTGTGGAGTTTAAAGATGGGAATAGGTGCTGACAAAAAAAAATGCTACTTTAGGATGTTGTCCTATTTGTTTTCTCTTACAAATGTAACCCTTTCGTAGTGTGTTTTCAATTTATGAAAGTTGAATAGAACTCTTGGTTACCTACATATGTTGTCTAGTTATACTTAGCTCCACTCTCTTATGTCTCTTATGGTTTGACGAACTGTAGCCTACATACCAGGGTGTCTGACACCGCCCTAAGTGTTTCCAGCTGTTTCCCATTTCCTCATGTTTAAATAGTCGTGTCTCCCCCAGTCAGCGTGAGTTTGTCTTGTCTGTGTGCATATGCCGTCCAAGCCCGTCTCCTGTTTTCTGTCGCTTCCCAGCTCTGTTTAGATCAGAGTTTTGTCTGATTTGTCCCTTTTTAAGTTGAGTGTGGATACAGGTTTTTGTCCCTGTTATTAGGTCGAGCTCTTTTTGTTTCTAGTTATGTTCTCCTTAGAGTAGGTGGAGTAGATTCTTTTGTTTGTTTTTCTACTGCCAGAATGGAGTGGCTGTTTTATATATATAAAAAAAGGTTTTCTTTTAATCACATTTGCTCCAGCCTTTCCGGGAAACAGAGCAGATCTGATGCAGAGATCGAGGTCTGCTCTAATGATTCTCCTCCTTCATCTGTTTCCAACCAGGCTACTCTGAAGATGGCGGGGCAAAAAAAGGCGAGGTCATCCCAGAACATGAGTTCGCTGCTGGACCTGTGTGTCTGGACGACGAGAACGAGTTTCCTCCTGTGAGCATCCAGAAGTGCTAAGTGTTAGCTGTAGCTAACTCTCTTTACAGATATGCCAAAGCATTCATGCACACAGAAAGACAGAGACTGACTCTGGCACAAAGACGATCACCACAATTTATCCAGTATCACAATATGTTGTGCAAATGAGAGCCAGGGGGATTCAGGGACTTTTTAAGTTGTGTTAACATAATCCACATTAGCGAAAGACTCAGTGGGCAGTTTGTTAGCCTAATGTCTTGTTCACACTACAGGACTGTCGGAGTCGTCGACTCGCCGTGGTGTTCACGCTACGTTACTATCTCCTCCCCCTGTCAGAGTTCTGAGGTGTTCACACTACAGGACTGGTCAGCGACGGGAGTGTTCACACTACAGGACTATCTATTCAGCAGATGTGTCAGACTGCTGCACTGCTGTCCAGTCCAATAAATGATCTGCTGGTTGTTTTCTAGTGTTTACAGTGATCACTGAAACGACTCTGAGGCTGACAGGAGCTTTTCTTTTTCCACAAAGTTTATTGAAGAACATCATTTATTAAACTTGTGGGATAAAGAAAATTTCCACAGCATTTTTTCAGTATTTTACTGTAAATATGAGTGACAATATTAATGAATATATGGACATATTGCCTTCCAGACTCTAGAACAAAGCCTCTTCTGCTATCTTTGAAGATGGATTTCAGCCGTTTCAGTGATCTTTGTAAACAAATTATCATTTATACTAGAAAAGGATGAGCGGATCATTTATTAACCAGGAATTAGTAGGGGTGTGACGAGATCTCACAATATTAAATCGTGATGATATTTCTTGTCTAATGATAAGATGTCGCGCAGAAGAGAGCAGGAAAAAAACTATCAAACTTTGAGCTATCCAAGCTTCTATTAGTGACCTGTGGGTGAAAGTAACAGAAACTGACAAGAAGAAGGTGAAGGAAAGCGGCAACTGCAGCACTTCAGTAAAGTTTAGCTGGTTTCACACCGAACGCTCAAGGTGCAGGTGCACAGAGAGAAACTCATTCATTGTGTATGTGGTCGCACCATGCAAAGTGCGGCGCTCTGCACCGAGGAGAGCACAGTGCAGGGGTGGTGTTTGTGCTCTTGCTCACTGCAGGAGAGATACTCAGGAGGACACTCTCCCACAGTCTGCCTACCCTCACAGTGACATGTAGGCTACACAAACTTCTTCATGCAGATCTCCTCCTCTTAAGTATAAATAACGCTAGGGCTCTCTGCTCCATCTGTAGCCTAGCAACATGGACTCGGTGCGCCCTACCCCGCACAGTGCACTGCACTTTCCGTGTTCGATGTGACACCACATTTAGAAAGATAGTGGCAGATTTGAACTTCTTGGATCAATACTTCAAATACAGTAGGATCTAAAGATGCAAGCAATGCATTTCTGCAGTGTTGGTGAGGCATCAAATATAGCTCACCTCATGCTGCTGATAGCAACTACAACACTGATTATGTCAAAAAGTGATTAAATGTAGTTTTTATTGTTTGATTTTTATGAGAATCATATTTAATAGCTATATTTTGACCTGTATCATCATCATATTATCATATTCAGCTCAGATACATCTCACCTCATGCTGTTGATACTACAACACTGATTTTGACAAAAAAGTAAATAAATTTATTTTTATGAGTTATTAAAGAGGTAGAGTTAAATAAACTCAGTTTAATAAAAGAAATGGAGCTAAATGACTGTTTGTCCAGTCATATATTTTGCCATTTTAGTTTTCTTAAAAGTAATATAGTGAAAATATCGTCTCGTCTCATGAACTGTATCGTCACATCCCTAGGAATTAGCAAGAGAAGGCTGACTGGACCTCAGTCAACAGTGAGCTTTTCATTGAAAACATGAACACGGAGGAGAATTCAGCTCTCCAGGATGTTTGTGAGCTACCATGTAGTGAAAGAACAAAAAGAGAAAAGTTGTTGTTGTTGGTGTCGATGTCTGCTTTCATTGGCTGCAGCTCTTTTTACATCGGCGCGACTCAAGTGGATATTTAGTAGGATAGATGTTCATTTGCCGTCAGTGACAAACAGTCAAGACGTCGGCGAGCTTATGACTGGCATCTTTGAGGTGTTCACACTTAATGACAAAGGCTCGCCGAGCTGATGACTGCCTCACCCCGATCTGGGGGAGGGGTGTGAAAAAAACTTCGCCGACGTGCTGATTGGCCAAAAAACGTGTTGTGTGAACGAGGCACACGACACTCTAAGTCAACAATCCTGCAATAAATCCCCTCCTCATGAAGGTCTGCATTGAAACTGTTTGAGACTAAATTGTGTGATCATTTTCAGGCTGTTTTGATTGGTATTCCTCTTTCAATGATATACAAATACTGTTCTTGGTATGGCCCTAGACTTATCATCACTAGAGATCAAAAAAACTTCTTATCCTTCAATGACTTTCTCTCATCTAGCCTCAATTTTCAGCATTGTATGTCTCATAATGATCAGACAATGTCTAAAATTAGCTGGAAGGCTGCAGCAGCACAAGGTGAAACATATATATTACTATATAATAGTAATACTATATAAATATATATGTATTGCTATATGATAAAACTTTTTTAGTATTGTTATGTGCAGGCTCACCACTAGATGCTGCTAAATCCTACTCTGTATTTTTTTTATCGTCTCTAGTGTGCAAAGAAAATAAGATCCATTGTTAAACCAGGAAACACAGTTGTTGAGGAGACTTGTCCACAGATATGCTGCAGAGAAAAAGACGATAAAAGATGTGAACTCCATGGATGAATTCATTATTATACAGCAAAATGTAACATCTTGTCACTCAACAACTGTCCATAACTGGGCTTTTCAACATACCTGTACATTGTCCATAAATGATGAATCTTATTTGGACTTTAGTGGAGGAGATGAGCACCATAATTAAAGCTTCATCAGCAAAATACCTTTTATTCATCGTAGATGCAGCCTGTGAAAGAACAAAAACATCTGGTACAGTTGCACTTGATCCTTGTCGTGTAGCAGAGCATGAATCTAAATGAATCTAATCTAAAGCCAGCATTGTCATGCAGCACTATTCCATGTCTGATAAAGGGATGTTGTGCAGCAGTTATGGCTTTTTACAGCCTTCAACTCTTTGAGCACTTTTGAGCTATATATATATATATACAGTCATGGAAAAAATTATTAGACCACCCTTGTTTTCTTCAATTTCTTGTTCATTCTAATATCTGGTACCACTAAACGTATAATACAATGAACACAACAAAAAATGCAGCTGGTCACATAATACTTTATGTCCTATTTGACATTCTTAAGCTTAATTGATTCCCAGGGTATATAAGAGGCCATTTCATGTCACAAGCAGCACTGCACATGCAAAGGCCTAGAGTGGTTTCCTGCTTACATTCAAGCCGTAGCACAACTCAGAAGTTGTCAGCTCTCACATAATGCCTAAAACAAAAGAATTATGTGAAGCAACAAAGGCAGCCATCTTGGCACTGCTGGAAATTGGCATGAGTGAGAGACAGGTAGCGAAAAAACTGAAGATCTCCAAGACAGCCGTTCATTCCAACAAAAAAACAAGCTGAACATGGCACTACCAAATTGCTACCTGGCCGTGGCAGGAAACGCCTTTCTACCCCACGAGATGACCGTGCACTCATCCGTTCCTGTGTCAGGAATCGGCGTCAGACCTCCAGGGACCTTAAAAATGAGTGGGCACTGTCGAGAAATGTGACTTGCTCGGCAAGGACAGTTCAAACCGACTTGTTGAAGCTGGTTTGAAGTCACACAGAGCACGCAAGAAGCCCTTCATCAATGAAAGGCAGAGGAAGGCCCGGTTACTCTTTGCTCGAGACCACAAGGATTGGACTGTTGATGATTGGGCTAAGGTTCTCTTCAGTGATGAATCCAATTTTGAATTGATGCCCACTCCAGCCAACTTACTGGTTAGGAGGAAGCCTGGAGAAGCTTACAACCCAGACTGTCTTGCCCCTACAGTAAAACATGGGGTGGATCAGTCATGATCTGGGGTTGTTTCAGTCTGAGTGGAACAGGGCAAATGCAATTGTGTGAAGGCCGAATGAACCAGGTCAAGTACAGGACTACCCTTGAAAACAGTCTTCTTCCATCAGCTGGAAAACTCTTTCCTGCCTCGAATGACTGGATTTTCCAACAAGACAATGCCCCTGCCACACGGCAAGGTCAGTTAAAGCCTGGATGGAGAACCACAACATTCGCACCATGCCTTGGCCTGCTCAATCACCAGATCTTAATCCAATTGAAAACCTGTGGAAAATCATCAAACTCAAAATGGAGAACCACAAGCCCAAAAACAAAGAAAATTTGTTTGAATTTGTCCAACAGGAATGGGCTGCTGTGACAGCAGAACAATGTCAGAAGCTGGTGGAGAGCATGCCAAGACGCATGGCTGCAGTCATCAAAAACAATGGTTATGCAATCAAGTATTAACTCTTGTGTGTATCATGTGTTTAAAGCAAACAGAAAAGAAAACATGGAATGCTTAAAAGTAGTGTTTTTGGCGGTACAATGCCATAGCTATTGATGTAAGAATTTAAGTAATTTTGGTTATTATCAAGAAAACCATGGAAAATGAATAATCCTTAGTTCTTAAATTAAACTCTCATGAGCTATTTTTGTTGTTATCATTATAATTGTCCAAACAAATGTACCTTTAGTTGAGCCAGGCATTAAAACTAACAAGAAATTGAAGAAAACAAGGGTGGTCTAATAATTTTTTCCATGACTGTATATATATAGATATATATATATATGTGTGTATACTAAACTAGCTTCCTTTTCCTCTGCAGTCATAACAAAACGTGTATTACTCATTGTTTCTCCTACATAGGATGATTCTATGAAAATACATATTACCAAAAATGTCAAAAGTGCCATTAGACAGAACTAATGGGTGTGTTCATGTGTTTTGGTAGATTAATTGGTGCCGAGATGGGACTGGAGGTGACCAGGCAAGACGCTCGTGAATGGGTAGAAGGACAGATGGACAAACAGATAGACAGGTGCTGACAAGTGGGGTGATCAGCAAAAAAAAAGTCTTTCAGGGTGCCAAATGATTTTTTTTCAATAAAACAAGTAATATTGATTAACATTATGAGATATTCAAGTTGACATGGGAAGGAAAACACTGACCAAGAAGGACATGTCATGTAGTGTCTGCTCCTCATGTTACATAATGACTGTGTTAAAGACGCACTTCTGTCACTGCACCAGTAGCAACTCTAAACCTCCTTCCAGCTTCCTGTTTCAACATCAGCTGTGGACTGAGAGCAAATGAACTTGCAGATTCTTTTGGCAACATCCAAAAAAACAAACTCAGAGTTTGTCTTCCAGGAGTGTGTCATGTAGTGTGAGTGTCTGCATGCTGGAGCAGAAATATAACCACCATTTCCATAGTTTTTTTTCTTGACAAATATTTTATTGTTTCATTATTGTAGCAACATGTTTATTTTTCTCTTAATAATATTTTATCTATGATAACTGAATTGACATGTATTTGTATTGCATTGTATTGCCATGTAGATGTTTCTGTGTATGCCTCCTGGACACATTTCAGAAGGCGAATATGTACTGTATGTTTGTTTGTGCCTATTATAATTTGTAAAAGAGCAAGTTATTTTGCTAATTGCACAAGACCAAAACAAGTGACAAACAACAAACAAATAAATAAACACAGTGGAGTAAGAATGAACCTATGCAATGCAAAGAATTTGTCTGTTTTTTTTCATGTCCCACTTGATGGGGATCTTATAGATCAGACTGTGGCTCTGGCTGTTAATGGTTATACTATATATACATACATGCGAGGGCGGTGACAGGTCCAACATTTCACAACATTTACAGCCATGTTCAGAGTTACGTAAGTGTGTTAAGCTATCAGCACACAGTCATCTATTCAATATTCTGACCATTCTAGGCTTAATGAATTACAGCAGCAGAGTACACCGACCTTCTGTTGTTGCCTTTATGCCATTCAAAGCCAAACATTCAGAACAAGTTTGCATAACTTTTCAAAAGCATATTGGCCTTAATTCCTCAAAGAACAAAACAAGCCTTCAGTGAGAGGAAAAGAACTTTTTTTTTTTCATAGAAAATGATCTGTCTTGTTCAGCCTCTAGCATAGAAGCTAAAAGGCTGACTAAAGCAAATGCGTATGAACAGGGAAACAAAGAAAAGGATTCAAGGTTGAAAAGGCTTGACGACAAAAGATCACACAATTCCAGAAGATCAAAAAATAAAGATGTTCGTCAAAATCACTTGACTCACAAGGAACAACTATACAACAAAAAATCACTTGATTGGCACAGAGAAAACCATACCATATCTCAACAAAACAGGGCTATCTACAGTAATACAGAAAATCCGTTCTTAAAGAGGGAAAAGATAATGAAAGAAATTAAAGCTACAAACTGAAGGCGCTCACAAAGGTGAGGGACACTAAGCAAACATTAAACTAAACACAGCCTGAACATTCAAAGTATCAAACAAAACCTGACTTGACAAAGTAACAAATTAAAAAGCTCACACTTGGCGGCAGTCTTGACACTGACAAGGAAATAGAGAGGCTGGCTGACTGAACATAGACAACAAGACGAACTGGCACAGGACGGGGAAGACAAACTATTAATACATGAGGTAAGGGGACACAACTGGAGACAATTTGTGGTGGGGCAGACACGTGGGTGAACAAGACAAGTGACAAGACACTTTTTGTGACTTATCAAAATTCTGAGATATAACAAGAGTTCTGCCAGTTCTGGGCATAGGCCATATAGGTGGTTGCCTAGGCTGCCACCTGCTGTGGGGGTGCTGGTCACCCTCAAAGAAAATGCCAGTGGGCACCTACAAAGTAAAGAGAAACACGTCTGTGACTACATTATATCCTCAGCTTTTGCCTGCATGTCGCCTCACCTGCAGCCTCTAGATGGTGCACAGCACAGATAATGCTAAATAAATGCTGAGGGCAATAAAATCTCTGATAACCAGACACAGTTGATGGACAGCTGTCCTGAAGAAAAAAACAAAAATGTTGTTTTTTTTTCAACTATAGCTAGCTGGCTAAGTAGCAGTGCTGCTACGATAAAATATTTAAGGTTGAATAACGTGCCAGTGTCTTCTTATGGCGCTAACTCCTTCTTAAGGTGTTGTGGTTACTAGACTATATGTTATTACTAGACTATATGTTATTACTAGACTATATGTTGTTAATAGACTATATGTTATTACTAGACTATATGTTATTACTAGACTATATGTTGTTAATAGACTATATGTTATTACTAGACTATATGTTATTACTAGACTATATGTTGTTAATAGACTATATGTTGTTAATAGACTATATATTGTTACTAGACTATATGTTAATAGAAAATGTTGTTACTAGACTATATGTTGTTAACAGAAAATGTTGTTACTGGACTGTATGTTGTTAATAGACTATATGTGGTTACTAGATTATGTTGTCACTAGATTATACACTATATTGCCAAAAGTATTCACTCACCCATTCAAATAATCAAAATCAGGTGTTCCAATCACTTCCATGGCCACAGGTGTACAAAATCAAGCACCTAGGCATGCAGACTGCTTTTACAAACATTTGTGAAAGAATGGGTCGCTCTCAGGAGCTCAGTGAATTCCAGCGTGGAACTGTGATAGGATGCCACCTGTGCAACAAATCCAGTCCTGAAATTTCCTCGCTCGTAAATATTCCATAGTCAACTGTCAGCTGTATTATAAGAACGTGGAAGTGTTTGGGAACGACAGCAACTCAGCTACGAAGTGGTAGACCACGTAAACTGATGGAGCGGGGTCAGTGGATGCTGAGGCGCATAGTGTGAAGAGGTCACCAACTTTCTGCAGAGTCAGTCACTACAGACCTCCAAACTTCATGTGGCCTTCAGATTAGCTCAAGAACAGTGCACAGAGAGCTTCATGGAATGGGTTTCCATGGCGAGCAGCTGCATCCAAGCCATACATCACCAAGTGCAATGCAAAGCGTCGGATGCAGTGGTGTAAAGCACGCCGCCACTGGAGTCTAGAGCAGTGGAGACATGTTCTCTGGAGTGATGAATCACGCTTCTCCATCTGGCAATCTGATGGAGGAGTCTGGGTTTGGTGGTTGCCAGGAGAACAATACTTGTTGGACTGCATTGTGCCAAATGTAAAGTTTGGTGGAGGGGGGATTATGGTGTGGGGTTGTTTTTCAGGAGCTGGGCTTGGCCCCTTAGTTCCAGTGAAAGGATCTCTGAATGCTTCAGCATACCAAGACATTTTGGACAATTCCATACTCCCAACTTTGTGGGAACAGTTTGGAGCTGGCCCCTTCCTCTTCCAACATGACTGTGCACCAGTGCACAAAGCAAGGTCAATAAAGACATGGATGACAGAGTCTGGTGTGGATGAACTTGACTGGCCTGCACAGAGTCCTGATCTCAACCTGATAGAACACCATTGGGATGAATTAGAGCAGAGACTGAGAGCCAGGCCTTCTCATCCAACATCAGTGTGTGACCTCACAAATACTCTTCTGGAAGAATGGTCAAAAATTCCCATAAACACACCCTAAACCTTGTGGAAAGCCTTGCCAGAAGAGTTGAAGCTGTTATAGCTGCAAA
This sequence comes from Synanceia verrucosa, assembly GCA_029721515.1. NCBI lineage: Eukaryota > Metazoa > Chordata > Actinopteri > Perciformes > Synanceiidae > Synanceia > Synanceia verrucosa. Next base: position 2,393,001 of record CM056563.1, read on the forward strand.
GGGTGGACCGATGTCATATTGAACCCTATGGATTAGGAATGGGATATCACTTAAGTTCATATACGAGTCAAGGCAGGTGAGTGAATACTTTTGGCAATATGGTGTATGTTGTTATATGTTGTGAGCGCATGCCCTTCGGCCTCTGCAATGCAATGGCTGATGCAGCAGTGCTTAAATGGTCAGCTGTCCAACTATGTGTTTATGTATTTAGATGACATCATCTTAGATGACATCATCTTGACAAAATTTCTGTTGTATGTGACTGGTCTGTCCCCAACCCCAGTCACATACAACAGAAATTTTGTCTGGGTCAGGTTTCACACCTGATGAGTCCACAACATGCCCCAAAAACTTCACCTCCCACCTGCAACATCTGGACAAGGTGCTGGGAGGACTGGGGCGACAACTGCAAACTGTTACAGCAGGTGAAGTTTTTGGGGCATGTTGTGGACTCATCAGGTGTGAAACCTGACCCAGACAAAATTTCTGTTGGATGTGACTGGTCTGTCCCCAACCCCATAAAATAGGTATGAGCCTTTCTTGGGTTAGCTGGATATTACAAAAAATTTGTGTCAGGTTTTGCTAAGGTGCAACACCCATTGAACCAGCTATTAACTGAAATCCCAGCTAACCAAAAGTCTGAAGCCCAGAAGATAAATTGGTCCCCAGATTGTCAGACATCTTTTGTTGCACTCAAAACAGCCCTAACACAAGCACCTGTCTTGGCATATGCTGATTATTCTCTCCCATTCCTTGTTTATACAGATGCGAGCAATCGGGGACTGGGAGCAGTTCTGGCCCAGGGCCAGGAGGGACGAGAACGAGTCATAGCTTATGCAAGCCATAGCCTACATCCTACCGAACAAAACAATGCCAATTACAGCTCATTTAAACTGGAACTTTTGGCCCTCGAGTGGGCCGTGGCTGAAAAATTCAAAGACTGGGACAAAATTTACTGTGTACACTGACAATAATCTGCTTGCCCACCTACAGACAGCTCGCCTGGGTGCAGTGGAGCAATGCTGGGTTGCACAACTGTCTTCCTTTGATTTTGACATCAAATTTCACCCTGGTAAAAGCAATGTGAATGCTGATGTACCGTCCGGATGTCCTGTTAACCCTCTACCCACAGGTGTTACCAACACAACACCTGGCCCAGACACCACTCCAGTGATGGCAACCATCGAACTCTCCCCAGAGGGAAGCAGAGAAGAGTGGGCTGGCAGTGAGTGGGAAGCCCAATTTACAACGCACGCGTAACGGCAGCGCAGCATTTCTCAGCGTATTACGGACGTATTGCTTGCAACATCAGTTTACACCAGGACTGTAAGTTGCCCATGGCTCACCACCGACCCCTTCACATTTCTAACAAGTTTTCCCCACTCAGCGACACACCCGCTGAGAAGCCAACCCTGGTTATTGGCAGCTCTATTCTTCAAAACGTGAAATTAGCGACACCGGCAACCATAGTCAAATGCATTCCGGGGGCCAGAGCGGGCGATGTTGAATCCTATTTGAAACTGCTGGCTAAGGATAAGCGTAAATATGGGACTATTGTTATTCACGCTGGCGGTAATGACACCCGGTTACGCCAATCGGAGGTCACAAAAATTAACGTGGAATTGGTGTGTGCTTACGCTAAAACAATGTCGGACTCCGTAGTTTTCTCTGGTCCCCTCCCTTGCTTGGCCTCTGATGACATGTTTAGTCGCATGTCATCCTTCCACCGCTGGCTGTCGAGGTGGTGTCCAGTTAATGATGTGGGCTTCATCGATAATTGGAGCAGTTTTTGGGGAAAACCTGGTCTGATGAGGAGAGACTGCATCCATCCTACTTTGGAAGGAGCAGCTCTCATTTCTAGAAAAATGGCTAAGTTTATTAGTCGACCTAACCCGTGACAACCCAGGGTTGAGACCAGGAGACAGAGTTGTAGTTTAACACACTTCTCTGTGCTTCCATTAGTGCAGTCACCCACCCAGAACCCCATAGAAACGGTGTTTGTCCAACGACCGCTGAAATCAGTTAAATCCATAGTAAACAGAAGGGGAGTTGAACAAAATAATTTAAAAAAAAAATTAAATCCACTGCTGAAATAGTTAATCAGGACAGGAGAATTAAATGTGGACTTTTAAATATCAGGTCATTATCATCTAAAGCTCTACTAGTAAATGAATTAATATCAGACAACCAGGTTGATTTATTTTGTCTTACTGAAACCTGGTTGTGTCAGGATGATTATGTCAGCCTGAATGAATCCACTCCTCCTAGTCATATTAATACTCATATTCCTAGAGATACAGGCTGTGGAGGAGGAGTTGCAGCCATTTTTGATTCTAGTCTATCGATCAAACCTACACCTAAATTAAACTATAAGTCTTTTGAAAGCCTGGTTCTTAGTCTTTCTCATCTTAAATGGAAAACAGAGAAACAAGTTTTATTTGTTATAGTGTACCGTGCACCAGGTCCATATTCTGAATTTCTATCTGAGTTCTCTGAGTTTTTATCAACTTTAGTCCTGAGAACTGATAAAGTAATTATTGTAGGTGACTTTAATATTCATGTGGACTTTGACAGTGACAGCCTTGGTACTGCTTTTATCTCACTGTTAGATTCAATTGGCTGCCAGAATGTTCAGGAACCAACTCACTGTTTTAACCATACCCTCGACCTGATCCTGACCTACGGCATTGAAGTAGAACATTTATCAGTCCACCAACAGAATTCCTTCCTATCAGACCATTACTTGTTAACCTTTGAATTTTTTCTTCTGGACTACGCTCCATCAGGTAAATCCATGTACACTAGATGTTTATCTGATAGTGCTGTAGCCAAGTTTAAGGATGTAATTCCATTAGCTTTTAATTCAATACCTAATATCAATATACTTGAGGGCTCAGACTTTAGTCCTACTCAGATTGATAATTTGGTAGATAGGGCTGCAGACTCTCTGCGAACATCTCTAGACTCTGTTGCTCCTCTAAAAAAGAAGATAGTAAAGCATAGAAAGCTGGCTCCATGGTATAACCCTCACACCCGCAGTTTAAAGCAAGCAGCAAGAAGATTTGAAAGGAAGTGGCGTTTAACCGGTCTGCAAGAGTCTCGCCTGGACTGGCATGATAGTTTGAAAGCTTATAGGAAGGCTTTCCGTAAGGCCAGAGCAGCTTATTATTCATCATTAATAGAGGAAAATAAAAACAACCCCAGGTTTATTTTCAGCACTGTAGCCAGGCTGACAGAGAGCCACAGCTCTATTGAACCATCTATTCCCATAACCCTCAGTAGTAGTGACTTCATGAGCTTCTTTAATGAGAAGATTATAACTATTAGGGAGAAAATCAGTCACACTGTGCCGTTAACTGAAACTGCTTTGTCTTTAAACACAGGAAGCATAGGACTCATTGAAGAACTTGATGTATACTTGGACTGCTTTTCTCCCATAGACCTCCACAAACTGACTACATTGATTTCCTCATCTAAGCCTTCTACCTGTCTCTTAGATCCCATCCCAACTTCACTGCTTAAAGAAGTTTTACCGTTACTGAGCACCTCTTTATTAAACATGATCAACTTATCTTTGCTGTCAGGCTATGTACCTCAGTCATTTAAAGTAGCCGTAATCAAACCTCTTCTGAAGAAGCCCGGTCTTGATCCAGAGGTTTTAGATAACTATAGACCAATATCCAACCTTCCTTTTCTCTCTAAGATCCTTGAGAAAGCAGTGTGCAGTCAGCTGTGTGACTTCCTCCAGAACAATAATCTATTTGAGGACTTTCAGTCAGGATTTAGAAAATATCATAGCACCGAGACCGCTCTGGTGAAAATTACTGATGACCTGCTAATTGCTTCAGACAATGGACTCGTCTCAGTACTTGTCTTGTTAGATCTTAGCGCTGCTTTTCATACTATTGACCACCATATCCTGTTGCAGAGATTAGAACATTTAATGGGCATCAGAGGAACTGCCTTAATCTGGTTCAAGTCCTACTTATCGGATCGATCACAGTTTGTTCACATTAATGATGAGTCCTCCATGCAGTCCATAGTCAGTTATGGAGTTCCTCAAGGTTCTGTGCTTGGGCCAGTTCTATTTACTTTATATATGCTTCCTTTAGGCAATGTTATCAGGAAACACTCCATAAACTTTCACTGTTATGCAGATGATACTCAGCTATATTTGTCATTTAAGTCAGACGAATCCAGCTAATAAGCTAAACTCCAAACATGTCTTCAGGATATAAAAACTTGGATGACGCACAATTTTTTGTTGTTAAATTCCGATAAAACTGAGGTTATTCTAATTGGCCCCAAAAATCTCAGTAATAACCTATCTAATGACTTATTTACTCTAGGTGGCTTTGCACCAGCCTCGAGCACCACTGTAAGGAATCTAGGGGTAATTTTTGACCAAGATATGTCCTTCAATGTCCACATGAAACAAACAGCTAGAACAGCTTTTTTTCATCTGCGTAACATTGCAAAAATAAGGCATATTCTCTCCCAAAATGATGCAGAAAAATTAGTCCATGCTTTTGTAACTTCTAGGCTGGACTACTGCAATTCCTTATTATCAGGCTGCCCTAATAAATCTATCAGGACTCTCCAGCTGTTCCAGAACGCTGTAGCACGTGTTCTGACCAGAACCAGGAAAAGAGACCATATTTCTCCAGTGTTAGCCTCTCTGCACTGGCTCCCTGTAAAATCTATAATAGAATTTAAAATCCTCCTCCTCACCTACAAGGCACTGAATGGTCAGGCAGCTATAGTGCTATAGTGCTACTAAGAGCTAATAGTGCCTTATAATCCTGCTAGAACTCTGCGCTCTCAGAATGCAGGACTATTAGCAGTTCCTAGCTAGAGCTAGAGCTTTCAGTTATCAAGCTCCTCTTCTGTGGAACCAACTCCCTCTTTCAGTCCGGGAGGCAGACACCATCCCCTTATTCAAGAGTAGGCTTAAGACTTTCCTTTTTGATAGTGCTTATAGTTAGGACTGATCCAAGGCTGACTCAGGCTGCCTTGGATCAATCCTTAGTTATGCTGCTATAGGTCTAGACTGCCGGGGGACTTCCTCTGACACACTGAGCTTCTCTTCTTCTTCATTTTGATGCCTCCATTAAATCATTTTACTAAGTAATTTTCTTCCCCGGAGTCCCTGTGCTCTCAGCTCCCAGGTGTCCATGAGCTGAGGCTACTTGGTGAGAAGGAGGTGGTGTCATCCAGGCTTCGTCTGTCGTGATGGTGGTGAGATGGAGAAGAGGCGATGCTGCTCAGGTTGTATCTGTTAGGGTAGTGGAGAAGAGGATGTGTTTACTCTTCCTCCCTTTAACACATGCTGCAGATTAGTTTTGTGCCTCGTAGTTCCTGTGCGTTCTCATCTCACAGGTATCCATGGACCCAGTCTACCTGGTGGAGTAGTGGTTGCGCAGACCAGTCAGGCTTCATCTTGTGGTTCTGAGTGACGTGGTGGTGACGAGGTCATCTTGCGGAGGCTTCTCCTGTTTGGTGTGGCGGAGAGGAAGACGTGCTGCTCAGGCTTCTTCTGGTTGGCGTGGTGGAGAGAGGAAGACGTGCTGCTAAGGCTTCTTCTGGTTGGCATGGTGGAGAGAGGAAGACGTGCTGCTCAGGCTTCTTCTGGTTGGCGTGGTGGAGAGAGGAAGACGTGCTGCTAAGGCTTTTTCTGGTTGGCGTGGTGGAGAGAGGAAGACGTGTTATTCTGTACATATGGCATCTATTGCACGTCTGTCCATCCTGGAAGAGGGATCCCTCCTCTGTCGCTCTTCCTGAGGTTTCTTCCGTTTCTTTTTCCCTGTTAAAAGTTTTTTTTTGTTTTTTGTTTTCCTTAGTCGATGCGAGGGTCATTTGTAAAGGACAGAGGGTGTCATATCCTGTACAGATTGTAAAGCCCAAATGGGCAAATTCATAATTTGTGATATTGGGCTATACAGATAAACTTGACTTGACTTGACTTGACTGTTTTACAGCGTAGACTTGCGTGCGAGACTGCACCGCACTCTCACGAGATTCACAACATAACGTAGTGAACTTCCTGTTTACTCTGCACAGCTGCTCATTACTTCACAGCTGATCTCTCCCTTGTTCTTCCTTTGTTCGTTTTTGGCAAACTTTTTGAAAACTCATTCAACTGCACACATAGACTACAGTAGAATTTACTCACCGTCAACTCCAACCACTTCACAATTTCTCTCCATGCATTCTCTTTTCTGTAGCTGTTTTTATAAAAGGCATGTTGGACATCATAAATAATACTGCGTTACTCCACTTTGATGATAAATCTTTCCTTGTCCTTCCACCGGTTGTGCTGTTAAAATGAAGTAGCCGGAGCTCACTTGTGACATTTCATTTTGAAAATCCAACGGAAATAATTTTATTCTAGTGCCTCTAGTGTCGATCTAACTAGATTGAGTCAGGCACTAGATCTATAGAAATAGAACCAGCGTGTATCTCTCGCGAAGCCGTGCGTGATATGCACTGGGAATGCTGCAGTTAAGCAAGTGGTGTAAATTGGGCTGGAGGAGCACAAACCAGTGACCCAGACATACAGACTGTTAAAAGGTACGTGGAAACACATGTGTTACCTGGGAGGCCTGAGCGTTAGGCCCTGTCTCTTAACAACCAGAAATTGTTACAGCAGTGGAAGAGACTGTGTCCAGAACAACATCCTGTGCCGTGAAGTGTTTGATTCAAAGATTCAAGTCAGACACTAGATTGTGTGTCCGAGCGCCAGGAGCCAAGAGGTGTGGAGGAGTGTACATGAAGCCACCGCCCATGCTGGAGTAGAGAGGGCTCTTTCACGCATCGCCCAGCACTTCTACTGGCCAGGCATGGAGGAGGAGGTACCAGGGATGTGTTGCCTGCAACCTGCAAAGGGAGAGAGTTGAGCCTCCAGCCCCATTAAAACCTATTGAAGTGTCATACGCCCTTGAAGTTGTAGGCTTAGACTTCCTCTCATTAGGCCACCACACAGAAACCCACCCAAATATCCTGGTAGCCACTGATTTGTTCACCCGCTATGCTTGGGCTGTGCCCACATGTGACCAAACAGCTGAGACCACAGTCAAAGCCGTATAGAGCCAAATAATCCAGCCCTTTGGCTGCCCAGCTCAATTCCATTCGGACCAGGGACCAAATTTTGAGGCTAGGCTAATGAAACAGCTCTCTTGAAACTGATAAGCAAAACCATTGGTCTGAGTACTTGCTTGAATTGGTACATGCTTATGACAACACAACCCACAGCGCCACAGGTTATGCCCCTTCCTTTCTTATGTTTGGACAACACATCCGCCTCCCAGTTGATATTGAGTTGAGCGTTGGGCCCCAGCAGAGGAGGCATGATTTAGATGGATGGGTTAAACATCATTAGAAGAATTTATCTGTAGCATACAACCTTGCTAAGAAAAAAAATAGCCAACGCAGCCTCTCAGAGTAAACAGTAAGGCTAGAGCTTTTCCTTTGATAGCTGGGAAGAGAGTGTGACTTTGGAACAGGAACAGGCAGGAATAAGGGAAATTGTGTACCGGTGGAACCCAGAGACTTATGTTGTTGTTGATCAGGTTGGAGACACTGAGCTGGTGAACCATGTTCAGCCAGAGAGCCATGTACTGATTGTTCACTGAAACACACTTAACGTGTGTACAGCCCCCACAACAGAGACTGCTCCACCAGCTGCCCCGGCGGCTGCAGAGACTCAGGAGGTTCCTTTGCCATTGATCTATGGATTTCCCCCAAGGCCTACAGGAATACTTCCTGCGAGAGAAGAACCTGAAATTGTTCCACCACATGAGAAAACTTGGGACAGCCTCCAGTGAGATACAGAGACTCATGATGTTGCAGGGACTGGCAACATTAAAGTGTGGGAAAATGTCACAGGGCAATCAGGTCTGATTTTATTGATGATTATTATTGTATATTTTAAGAGTTTTTGGCATGGATTTATTCATCAGTGTGTTTTAAGTTTTTATTGCATGTTTTAGAAATGTCCCACTGCCTGTGAATGCACCATAGAGTGATCAACGCACTGCACCTGGAGGTTCCACTCGTCTTCAACAGGAACCAATCAACAGTAGAAGAATGGGGGTTTTGAACCGGGAAGAGAACAAACAGAAGAGTGCAGGTTCGTGTCGACAGAACACGCGGAGGCTGGGAAATGAGGCAGAGAGAGGAAGGCGACGTGAAAGAGATGTGAGATGTGAGTGTTACGATGCCTCGCAACCGCAGCGGCAGGCCATGAGTAACACTCTGGTGTATTGATCCCTATGTCCCTAAGAGTTTTTTTTGGGGAGTTTTTCCTTAGTCGATGTGAGGGTCATTGGTAAAGGACAGAGGGTGTCATATCCTTTACAGATTGTAAAGCCCAATGGGGCAAATTCATAATTTGTGATATTGGGCTATACAAATAAACTTGACTTGACTATGTAGGGGCATTGTGTTACTGGATGACCGTACTGGCAGTGATTTTGTGTTCTCCAGGTGACTTCCAGGACGCTGGAACAGCCGAGGCACCAGAGAAACCTGACGCCACCGCCGCAAGCCTCGTCCTCTGGACCCCATGTGACGCAACTGTCCTGGTCTGACAATCTTTTGAGAGACTTCTTCTTTTAAGAAACAGTGACTTCTCATTTAATGGACACAAAAGTAGTTATCTTCTTAACCCTCATCTAGAGAGTTTTATCATTTTATTCTTGACTCCTGTAAAAGAATAATTTGGAATAAATGATTGTGTGCACCAGCATCTGTCTCTTCATAAAATGTCACCGACAGTGTGCTCTCCCCCAATATCACTCAGAACCTGTCCTACTCAATAATTATCTTCCTTTGTTGTTGTTTACACCCCCGACCCTTTACATAACTATGTGATATTTTGAATAAATGCTGCTCAGATCTTGTCACCATATAAATTATGTAACCTACCCATTTGAAAATAGAAGCATTTTTCTTTAAAAACTGTCTCCAGGATTGATGGAGATGCAGCCAAACTTTTCACACTGCTCTTCATATACATACACTTCATTTCTGGGGGTCCAATCAGATTTCAGTGCAGAAGCTTGTCTGGCCCCTCCTTTGACACAACCCTGCCTCAGACTGGGAGTTAGACCAGAACACATCTGATCACTGAAAGAATTTGTCACAACTGAGAAACAGGTGAGTCCTAACATACAGAAGTAAATACTAGGTTAATTAATAATGACTAGAAACAAAGTAGAAAAATCTAGCTGCTGGGGACCAAAAACGCCCTGCTTTCTATGAAAGTGTGCTTGTGCTCTGCTTAATTAATGCTGTTGACTGGACTGTTTAGTCAGGAAAAACATATATGAGTAAGTTTGGCAAAATGCAGTCCAACTAGTTTTGACTGTGAACCCAACCCCAAATTTAACTTAATGGGAGAGCTGACTGTGCTGTTCTCATGCATACTGATGACACTAGGCAACTCAGTGAGGATATTTAAATATATATATATATATATATATATATATATATATATAAGTCCTGACTTAAATCCCATTGAGAACATGTGGACAATGCTGAAGAAACAAGTCCATGTCAGAAAGCCAACAAATTTAACTGAACTGCACCAATTCTGTCAAGAGGAGTGGTCAAAAATTCAACCAGAAGCTTGTGGATGGCTACCGAAAGCGCCTAATTGAAGTGAAAATGGCCAAGGGACATGTAACCAAATATTAGTATTGCTGTATGTATATTTTTGACCCAGCAGATTTGGTCACATTTTCAGTTGACCCAAACTTCATGAATGTTTTTTGACAAATAAGGAAACTCAAGAGAGCCATGACATTATGTTCTTTACAAGTGTATGTAAACCACAACTTCCATTTTTATTCTATTTGTTGCTCTAGTTTTAGTCTTTTTTGTATTTCATGTGTGTTTCATGTGTACACAGGTTGTAGATTTCAGGGTGAACATGCACAGTATATGTGACTGTCTCATTACAGTCATTGACTACAGACTGTCTTATTACAGTCAACACTGTCATTCTTCATTCTTCATTCATTCTTTCTTTTTATTACTTTTTATTCATTGTTTTCTCTCCTTGCTCTTCTTTTTCTTGCACTTAATGAGGTACAAGTAACAGGTCACTCTACTCCGATGTGCAACACATTAACCCCCCCTTAGCATTTTAACCGGCAAACTGCACTTCACCTAGATGTGCAATATTTGGACTTCATATACATTTTACTGCAACACAAAATAGCACTTTACTTCAATGCACTTTACCCTAATGTGCAATACCACCCTAGCACTTTTTACTTAAGATAAGCAAGATTTGCACAGCACTTTGAACTTTATTATCTTCCTGGTGCTCGTTTCCCCTGGTGGCCAATAATTTTGAGCACTATTGATTGTATGTCATTTGTCTGGAGGGTATTCCATCAACCCCGCTACCCGCAAACCCTCGCTAACTTTAAGCCCCACTAGTTTTAGGGAGAGTTTGGTTCCATGACTCTGGCTAACAGGAATCTCAGCTGAGTTACCATGGTAACATATGCTTCTGAACTAACCTGCTCTGTGGCAGGTTAACTATCAGGCTTTCCCTAAGCAGTGTTACAAAGAATACGTACCTGTAGTAAACAGCGTATCAAACAATCAGTTCCTCATGCTCCCCGCCTGATTATCTGTTTTGTCCGAAAACAAAGGTGACACTGTCAGCAAAAATAATTTACATAACATTCTTTGTCAGTTTCGTAGAATTTTCCAATAATTAAAAGTATTTTAAAAATACTTTATACTTTTAAATACTTTTTGTAAAATGCTATTTAAAAAAATGTTGTGATGATAATATCTTCAAATATGATAATGTTTCTGTGGTATTACTATAGAGGTATTGGCCGAGTGGTTAAGTGTGCTGTAAACCATGCAGGAGGCCATAGTTCAATTCTCAACAGGAGCAAAATTTATACTTAAGGAAAGTATTTGTTATTGTTTCACCAACTTATTTGTCTCACATTATACAAATGTGAATACATGCCATGCTATTTAACCTATATTTAACCTATTTATTACTATTCATACTGTATCATTATAGAAGTTGGGGCTGCATGGTGGTGTAGTGGTTAGCACTGTCACCTCACAGCAAGAAGGTACCGGGTTCGATTCCCAGCCCGGGGCCTTTCTGTGTGGAGTTTACATGTTCTCCTCATGTCTGTGTGGGTTCTCTCTGGTACTCCGGCTTCCTCCCACCATCCAAAAACATGCATGGGGATTAGGTTAATTGGCTAATTTAAAATTGACCGTAGGTGTGAATGTAAGTGTGAGTGGTTGTCTGTCTCTATGTGTCCTGTGATGAACTGGAGACTTGTCAGATTTCCTTTCACGATTCGTTTGTGAAGATATGAGGCCAGTTAACATGATATATGGGAGCAGGTTTCAAGCTTTCATCCACGAACTAGTTTGATGCCAATATAAGTCTGACTGAAGGCATTTGATGGTCAAAATATGATTAATAAATATTTGAATATATTTGAATATTAATAAACAAACTTCAAATATGATTTTTGGCCAAAAGTCAAAGCCCTACTTCCTGCAGACACAGTAATGAAAACTAAAAATAAGGCGACCAGAAAGAACTAAAGAGTTTTGTCTTCAATACTCACACAAGGCAGGCAAGGCATGACTGGCAGATGGCTGAGGGTTGGGCATGGCACTGCTGGTGGATTAGTGAGGTGGGTCCAGCGATTGTATGGCATCTTCCGCAACTAAAACACAAGCATACCATTAAATGAATACAAATGCCTGGATCACAGCTGAAGCAAGCAGTAGCCTAGAGTATACCTTGAATATACAGTACTGTTCACGACAACTTGCAGGAAGGATCACTGATGAGGTCCCTTCTTCAACTCCCTCCACCAGTGAACGGCCCCTGTTTAGGCCAATGCCAGCTCCTCTGCCGGTGACAGATTTTGAGGGGGACTCCCACCTCCTGTGGCTTAAGAATCTGCCCGCTTTTTGGTAACTACAATTCATTATAGATCCATTTCAACAGCATTACTAATTTTCACTGAATAATAATATCAATAGTAGCCTACTTACCACTCTGCAAAATGTTTTATGCTTTGTCTTAACCTGCAAAGCAGTCCTCTTCACATTATTAATGGAGAACTTTGCCCATTTCAACATACCGGTGTATTGCTCAAGCTACCCTTGACTTGTTAGCACTCAAGTTTTGGTCCGACCCTGACAGCGTTAGTGGTCCAGGTGGCCTGGACAGCTAACCTATGGGAACATTATTTTCATTGTGTTTTAAACATCCACCCAAAAGATATGCAACATCACCAGACACCTAACAACACAGCACGGCAGCATGTATGATTCAAAATGAGTAGAAAAGTGGTTAAATCAGTGTGTTTGTGCAAGCAGTCACATACTGGTTTGTTTACAGCCTTGTCTTCTGGTAGTCCAAACAAGTCAATTCATTGAGTTTGCAATTATCCCTCACGCAAACTGGACATTGCTGCCATTGCTGGCCATGTTACAGCCCGTCATTAGCAATGAGCTCAACAATAACCTGTTATGAGTCTATTTTCTCTGCACTGACAAGGTTCTCCTCTCTGCAAGAGCCATGGACATGTGCAGACAATACTTTCAGTGCACGGATTGACTTGTTTGGACTACTGGAAGACAAGGCTGTAAACAAACTGGTATGTGACTGCTTACACAAACACTGATTTAACCACTTTTCTACTCATTTTGAGTCATACAGCTACAGTGCTGTGTTGTTCTTGTCTGCCCAAAAAATCTTTTGGGGTGATATTTGGAGTATTTTAAGACATTTAAAACACATAATGAAAATAATGCCCCCAGGGGTTAGCTGTCCAGGCCACCGCACCACTCAAGGAACGTTGAATCGACGTTCAGCATTGTTATAAAACTTAATTTACGCATTTAAACAGTCTGCAATTTCCTGCCACGCCATGTCTCTTGCCTTGGTAATTAAAGAAGTATTTCCTTTCTTGGTTATTTTCAGTTTATACTCCTCATAGAGTTCCAAAAGCATTTTTTGCTCTGCACTATTGAAAAGAATCAGCCCGACTCTTCGACATGATTGTGCTATCGACAATCGCGTGGTCTGTGCTTCTTATATACCCCGTTCATGGCCCTACGGAAATTAGCCTGTGGCTATAATCTGGTGCATTTCCATATACAGTATGTTCATCAATAAAGATTAAAAGTAAAGCCATATACTATAGACTGTCTTATTACAGTCACAGACTATAGACCTTCTTATTACAGCCATACACTATAGATTGTATTATTACAGCTATAGACTATAGACCTTCTTATTACAGTCACAGACTATAGACTGTGTTATTACAGTCATAGATAGACTGTATTATTACAGCCATAAACTATAGACCATCTTATTACAGTCACAGACGATAGACTGTGTGATTACAGTCATAGACTATAGACCGAGACTGTATTATTACAGTCATAGACTACTGACTGTATTATTACAGCTATAGACATTTGCATTGTGGTGCATTTCCATATACAGTATGTTCATTAATGTGCACTGTCCTAGATTCAATAAAGACTAAAAGTAAAGCCATATACTATAGACTGTCTTATTACAGTCACAGACTATAGACCTTTTTATTACAGTCATAGACTGTATACTGTCGTATTACAGCTAAAGAATATAGACTCTATTATTGCAGTCATAGACTATAGACTGTGTTATTACAGCTATAGACTATAGACCTTCTTATTACAGTCAGACACTATAGACTGAATTATTGCAGTCATAGACTATAGACTGTGTTATTACAGTTATAGACTATAGACTGTGTTATTACAGTCATAGACTATAGACTGTATTATTACAGTCATAGACTATAGACTGTGTTATTACAGCTATAGACTATAGACTGTATTATTACAGTCATAGATTATAGACTGTGTTATTACAGTCATAGACTATAGACTGTGTTATTACAGCTATAGACTATAGACTGTATTATTACAGACCTTCTTATTACAGTCATAGACGATAGACTGTATTATTACAGCCATAGACCATAGACCTTTTTATTACAGTCAGAGACTATAGAATGTATTATTGCAGTCATAGACTATAGACTGTATTATTACAGTCATAGACTATAGACCTTCGTATTACAGTCAGAGACTATAGACTGCATTATTACAGTCAAAGACTATAGACCTTCGTGTTACAGTCATAGACTATAGACTGTGTTATTACAGCTATAGACTATAGACTGGATTATTACAGCCATAGACAATAGACCATATTATTACAGTCATCGACTATAGACTGTGTTATTACAGCTATAGACTATAGACTGGATTATTACAGTCATAGCCTGTAGTCTGTATATAGTCTATAGACTGTATTATTACAGTCATAGACTATAGACTGTATTATTACAGTCAAAGACTATAGACTGTATTACTACATATATGTATTACAATAGACCTTCTTATTACAGTCATAGACTATAGACTTTATTATTACCGTCATAGGCTTTAGACTGTATTATTACAGTCATAGACTATAGACTGTATTATTACAGTCATAGACTATAGACCTTCTTATTACAGTCACAGACTATAGACTGTATTATTACAGTCACAGGCTATAGACTGTATTATTACAACTATAGACTATAGACTGTATTATTACACCTATAGACTGTATCTGTGTCTATGACTATCGACCTTCTTTTTATAGTCATGGACTATAGACTGTATTATTACAGTCATAGACTATAGACCTTCTTATTACAGTCACAGAGTATAGACTGTGTTATTACAGTCATAGTCTATAGACCTTCTTATTACAGTCATAGACTATAGACTGTATTATTACAGTTATAGGCTATAGACTGTATTATTACAATCATAGACTATAGACATTCTTATTACAGTCACAGACTATAGACTGTGTTATTACAGTCATAGACTATAGACTGTATTATTACAACTATAGACTATAGACTGTATTATTACACCTATAGACTGTATCTGTGTCTATGGCTATAGACCTTCTTATTATAGTCATAGACTATAGACTGTGTTATTACAGTCATAGACTATAGACCTTCTTATTACAGTCATAGACTATAGAACTTCTTATTACAGTCACAGACTATAGACTGTGTTATTACAGTCATAGACTATAGACCTTCTTATTACAGTCATAGACTATACACTGTATTATTACAGTCATAGACTATACACTGTATTATTACAGTCATAGACTACAGACTGTATTATTACAGCCATAGACTAAAGACCTTCTTATTACAGTCACAGGCTGTAGACTGTATTATTACAGCCATAGACTATAGACTGTATTATTACAGCCATAGACTACAGACCTTCTTATTACAGTCACAGACTATAGACTTTATTATTACCGCCATAGACTATACACCTTCTTATTACAGTCATAGACTATAGACTGTGTTATTACAGTCATAGAATACAGACTGTATTATTGTAGTCATAGACTATAGACTGTATCATTACAGTCATAGACTATAGACCTTCTTATTACAGTCATAGACTATAGACTGTTTTATTAAAGCCATAGAATACAGACTGTATTATTGTAGTCATAGACTATAGACTGTATCATTACAGTCATAGACTATACACCTTCTTATTAAAGTCATAGACTATAGACTCTGTTATTACAGTCATAGAATACAGACTGTATTATTGTAGTCATAGACTACAGACTGTATTATTACAGCCATAGACTATTGACCTTCTTATTACAGTCACTGACTATAGACTATATTATTAGAGCCATAGACTATACACCTTCTTATTACAGTCATAGACCATAGACTGTATTATTACAGTCATAGACGACAGACTGTATTATTATTCATAGACTATAGACTGTATTATTACAGTCACAGACTATAGACTCTATTATTGCAGTCATAGACTATAGACCTTCTTGTTACAGTCATAGACTACAAACTGTATTATTACAGTCATAGACTATAGACTGTATTATTACAGTCATAGACTAAAGACTGTATTATTACAGCCATAGACTATAGACCTTCGTATTACAGTCATATACTATAGACTGTATTATTACAATCATAGACTGTAGACCTTCGTATTACAGTCATAGAATATAGACTGTATTATTACAGTCATAGACAAAAGACTGTATTATTAGTCATAGACTATAGATCTCCTTATTACAGCCATAGACTATAGACCTTCGTATTACAGTCATATACTATAGACTGTATTATTACAGTCATAGACTATAGACCTTCTTATTACAGTCATAGACTATAGACTGTATTTTTACAGTCATAGACTATAGACCTTCTTATTACAGTCATAGACTATAGACTGTATTATTACAGTCAGACTATAGACTGTATTATTACAGTCATAGACTACAGACCTTCGTATTACAGTCATAGTCTATGACTGTATTATTACAGTCAGACTATAGACTGTATTATTACAGTCATAGACTATAGACTGTATTATTACAGCCATAAACTATAGACCTTCTTATTACAGTCATAGACTATAGACTGTATTATTACAGTCACAGACTATAGACCGTCTTATTACAGTCATAGACTATAGACTGTGTTATTAGTCATAGACTATAGACTGTATTATTACAGTCATAGACTATAGTCCTTCTTATTACAGTCATAGACTATAGACTGTATTATTACGGTCATAGACTATAGACCTTCTTATTACAGTCATAGACTATAGACTGTATTATTACAGTCAGACTATAGACTGTATTATTACAGTCATAGACTATAGACCTTCTTATTACAGTCATAGACTATAGATTGTATTATTACAGTCATAGACTATAGACCTTCTTATTACAGTCATAGACTATAGACTGTATTATTACAGTCAGACTATAGACTGTATTATTACAGCCATAAACTATAGACCTTCTTATTACAGTCATAGACTATAGACTGTATTATTACAGTCACAGACTATAGACCGTCTTATTACAGTCATAGACTATAGACTGTATTATTAGTCATAGACTATAGACTGTATTATTACAGCCAAAAACTATTGATCTTCTTGTTACAGTCATAGACTATAGACCTTGAGTGAGTGTTGTCTGTCTCTATGTGCCCTGCGATGGGGTGGTGACTTGTCCAGAGTGTACCGTGCCTTCCGCCCTAAGACAGCTGGGATAGGCTCCAGCCCCCCCGCGACCCTATGAGGATAAGCGGTAGATAATGGATGGATGGACTATAGACTGTATTATTACAGTCATAGACTATAGACCTTCTTATTACAGTCATAGACTGTAGACTGTATTATTACAGTCATAGACTATAGACTGTATTATTACAGTCAGACTATAGACTGTACTATTACAGTCATAGACTATAGACCTTCTTATTACAGTCATAGACTATAGACTGTATTATTACAGTCAGACTATAGACTGTATTATTACAGCCATAGACTATAGACCTTCTTATTACAGTCATAGACTATAGACCTTCTTATTACAGTCACAGACTATAGACTCTATTATTGCAGTCATAGACTATAGACTGTATTATTACAGTCATAGACTATAGACCTTCGCATTACAGTCATAGACTATAGACTGTATTATTACAGTCAGACTATAGTCTGTATTATTACAGTCACAGACTATAGACCTTATTATTACAGTCATAGAGTATAGACTGTATTATTACAGTCACAGACTATAGACTGTATTATTATAGTCATAGACTATAGACCTTCTTATTACAGTCATAGACTATAGACTGTATTATTACAGTCAGACTATAGACTGTATTATTACAGTCATAGACTATAGACCTTCTTATTACAGTCATAGACTATAGACTGTATTTTTACAGTCATAGACTATAGACCTTCTTATTACAGTCATAGACTATAGACTGTATTATTGCAGTCATAGACTATAGACTGTATTATTACAGTCATAGACTATAGACCTTCGCATTACAGTCATAGACTATAGACTGTATTATTACAGTCATACACTAAAGACTGTATTATTACAGACATAGACTAATACCTATATTACAGTCATAGACTATAGACCTTCTTATTACAGTCATAGACTATAGACTGTATTATTACAGTCAGACTATAGACTGTATTATTACAGTCATAGACTATAGACCTTCTTATTACAGTCATAGACTATAGACTGTATTTTTACAGTCATAGACTATAGACTGTATTCATAGACTATAGACTCATAGACTATAGACCTTCTTATTGCAGTCATAGACTATAGACTGTATTATTACAGTCATAGACTATAGACCTTCGTATTACAGTCATAGACTATAGACTGTATTATTACAGTCATAGACTATAGACCTTCGTATTACAGTCATAGACTATAGACCTTCGTATTACAGTCATAGACTATAGACTGTATTATTACAGTCACAGACTATAGACCTTCTTATTACAGTCATAGAGTATAGACTGTATTATTACAGTCACAGACTATAGACCTTCTTATTACAGTCATAGAGTATAGACTGTATTATTACAGTCACAGACTATAGACTGTATTATTATAGTCATAGACTATAGACCTTCTTATTACAGTCATAGACTATAGACTGTATTATTACAGTCAGACTATAGACTGTATTATTACAGTCATAGACTATAGACCTTCTTATTACAGTCATAGACTATAGACTGTATTTTTACAGTCATAGACTATAGACCTTCTTATTACAGTCATAGACTATAGACTGTATTATTACAGTCACAGACTATAGACTGTATTATTACAGTCATAGAATATAGACCTTCGTATTACAGTCATAGACTATAGACTGTATTATTACAGTCATACACTAAAGACTGTATTATTACAGCCATAGACTATAGACCTTCGTATTACAGTCACAGACTATAGACTGTATTCATAGACTATAGACTCATAGACTATAGACCTTCTTATGACAGTCATAGACTATAGACTGCATTATTACAGCCATAGACTATAGACCTTCGTATTACAGTCATAGACTAATACCTGTATTATTACAGTCATAGACTATAGACCTTCTTATTACAGTCACAGACTATAGACTCTATTATTGCAGTCATAGACTATAGACTGTATTATTACAGTCATAGACTATAGACCTTCGCATTACAGTCATAGACTATAGACTGTATTATTACAGTCACAGACTATAGACCTTATTATTACAGTCATAGAGTATAGACTGTATTATTACAGTCACAGACTATAGACTGTATTATTATAGTCATAGACTATAGACCTTCTTATTACAGTCATAGACTATAGACTGTATTATTACAGTCACAGACTATAGACTGTATTATTACAGTCACAGACTATAGACCGTCTTATTACAGTCATAGACTATAGACTGTATTATTAGTCATAGACTATAGACTGTATTATTACAGCCAAAAACTATTGATCTTCTTGTTACAGTCATAGACTATAGACCTTGAGTGAGTGTTGTCTGTCTCTATGTGCCCTGCGATGGGGTGGTGACTTGTCCAGAGTGTACCGTGCCTTCCGCCCTAAGACAGCTGGGATAGGCTCCAGCCCCCCCGCGACCCTATGAGGATAAGCGGTAGATAATGGATGGATGGACTATAGACTGTATTATTACAGTCATAGACTATAGACCTTCTTATTACAGTCATAGACTGTAGACTGTATTATTACAGTCATAGACTATAGACTGTATTATTACAGTCAGACTATAGACTGTACTATTACAGTCATAGACTATAGACCTTCTTATTACAGTCATAGACTATAGACTGTATTATTACAGTCAGACTATAGACTGTATTATTACAGCCATAGACTATAGACCTTCTTATTACAGTCATAGACTATAGACTGTATTATTACAGTCAGACTATAGACTGTATTATTACAGTCATAGACTATAGACTGTATTATTACAGCCATAAACTATAGACCTTCTTATTACAGTCATAGACTATAGACTGTACTATTACAGTCATAGACTATAGACCTTCTTATTACAGTCATAGACTATAGACTGTATTATTACAGTCACAGACTATAGACTGTATTATTACAGTCATAGACTTTAGACTGTATTATTGCAGCCATAAACTATAGACCTTCGTATTACAGTCATAGACTATAGACTGTATTATTACAGTCAGACTATAGACTGTACTATTACAGTCATAGACTATAGACCTTCTTATTACAGTCATAGACTATAGACTGTATTTTTACAGTCATAGACTATAGACCTTCTTATTACAGTCATAGACTATAGACTGTATTATTACAGTCACAGACTATAGACTGTATTATTACAGTCATAGACTATAGACCTTCGTATTACAGTCATAGACTATAGACTGTATTATTACAGTCATACACTAAAGACTGTATTATTACAGCCATAGACTATAGACCTTCGTATTACAGTCACAGACTATAGACTGTATTCATAGACTATAGACTCATAGACTATAGACCTTCTTATGACAGTCATAGACTATAGACTGCATTATTACAGCCATAGACTATAGACCTTCGTATTACAGTCATAGACTAATACCTGTATTATTACAGTCATAGACTATAGACCTTCTTATTACAGTCATAGACTATAGACTGTATTATTACAGTCACAGACTATAGACTGTATTATTACAGTCATAGACTATAGACCTTCGTATTACAGTCATAGACTATAGACTGTATTATTACAGTCATACACTAAAGACTGTATTATTACAGCCATAGACTATAGACCTTCGTATTACAGTCACAGACTATAGACTGTATTCATAGACTATAGACTCATAGACTATAGACCTTCTTATGACAGTCATAGACTATAGACTGCATTATTACAGCCATAGACTATAGACCTTCGTATTACAGTCATAGACTAATACCTGTATTATTACAGTCATAGACTATAGACCTTCTTATTACAGTCACAGACTATAGACTCTATTATTGCAGTCATAGACTATAGACTGTATTATTACAGTCATAGACTATAGACCTTCGCATTACAGTCATAGACTATAGACTGTATTATTACAGTCACAGACTATAGACCTTATTATTACAGTCATAGAGTATAGACTGTATTATTACAGTCACAGACTATAGACTGTATTATTATAGTCATAGACTATAGACCTTCTTATTACAGTCATAGACTATAGACTGTATTATTACAGTCAGACTATAGACTGTATTATTACAGTCATAGACTATAGACTGTATTATTACAGTCACAGACTATAGACTGTATTATTACAGTCATAGAATATAGACCTTCGTATTACAGTCATAGACTATAGACTGTATTATTACAGTCATACACTAAAGACTGTATTATTACAGCCATAGACTATAGACCTTCGTATTACAGTCACAGACTATAGACTGTATTCATAGACTATAGACTCATAGACTATAGACCTTCTTATGACAGTCATAGACTATAGACTGCATTATTACAGCCATAGACTATAGACCTTCGTATTACAGTCATAGACTAATACCTGTATTATTACAGTCATAGACTATAGACCTTCTTATTACAGTCACAGACTATAGACTCTATTATTGCAGTCATAGACTATAGACTGTATTATTACAGTCATAGACTATAGACCTTCGCATTACAGTCATAGACTATAGACTGTATTATTACAGTCACAGACTATAGACCTTATTATTACAGTCATAGAGTATAGACTGTATTATTACAGTCACAGACTATAGACTGTATTATTATAGTCATAGACTATAGACCTTCTTATTACAGTCATAGACTATAGACTGTATTATTACAGTCAGACTATAGACTGTATTATTACAGTCATAGACTATAGACCTTCTTATTACAGTCATAGACTATAGACTGTAATATTACAGTCAGACTATAGACTGTATTATTACAGTCATAGACTATAGACTGTATTACTACAGTCACAGACTATAGACCTTCTTATTACAGTCATAGACTATAGACTGTATTATTACAGTCACAGAGTATAGACTGTATTATTACAGTCAGACTATAGTCTGTATTATTACAGCCATAGACTATAGACTGTATTATTACAGGCATAAACTATAGATCTTCTTATTATAGTCACAGACTATAGACCTTCGTATTACAGTCATAGACTATAGACTGTATTATTAGTCATAGACTATAGACTGTATTATTACAGTCATAGACTATAGACTGTATTATTACAGTCATAGACTATAGACCTTCATATTACAGTCATAGACTATAGTCTGTATTATTACAGCCATAGACTATAGACTGTATTATTACAGGCATAAACTATAGATCTTCTTATTATAGTCACAGACTATAGACCTTCGTATTACAGTCATAGACTATAGACTTTATTATTAGTCATAGACTATAGACTGTATTATTACAGTCATAGACTATAGACCTTCGTATGACAGTCATAGACTATAGACTGTATTATTACAGTCATACACCAAAGACTGTATTATTACAGCCATAGACTATCGACCTTCGTATTACAGTCATAGACTATAGACTGAATTCATAGACTATAGACTCATAGACTATAGACCTTCTTATGACAGTCATAGACTATAGACTGCATTATTACAGCCATAGACTATAGACCTTCGTATTACAGTCATAGACTAATACCTGTATTATTACAGTCATAGACTATAGACCTTCTTATTACAGTCATAGACTATAGACTGTATTATTACAGTCATAGACTATAGACTGTATTATTACAGTCACAGACTATAGACCTTCTTATTACAGTCATAGACTATAGACTGTATTATTACAGTCATAGACTATAGAGCTTCGTATTACAGTCATAGACTATAGACTGTATTATTACAGTCACAGACTATAGACTGTATTATTATAGTCATAGACTATAGACTGTATTATTACAGTCAGACTATAGACTGTATTATTACAGCCATAATCTATAGACCTTCTTATTACAGTCATAGACTATAGACTGTATTATTACAGTCATAGACTATAGAGCTTCGTATTACAGTCATAGACTATAGACTGTATTATTACAGTCACAGACTATAGACTGTATTATTACAGTCATAGACTATAGAGCTTCGTATTACAGTCATAGACTATAGACTGTATTATTACAGTCACAGACTATAGACTGTATTATTATAGTCATAGACTATAGACTGTATTATTACAGTCAGACTATAGACTGTATTATTACAGCCATAAACTATAGACCTTCTTATTACAGTCATAGAATATAGACTGTATTATTACAGTCATAGACTATAGACTGTATTATTACAGGCATAAACTATATATCTTCTTATTATAGTCACAGACTATAGAACTTCGCATTACAGTCATAGACTATAGACTGTATTATTACAGTCACAGACTATAGACTGTATTATTACAGTCATAGACTATAGACCTTCTTATTACAGTCATAGACTATAGACCTTCTTATTACAGTCACAGACTATAGACTGTATTATTACAGTCATAGACTTTAGACTGTATTATTGCAGTCATAGACTTTAGACTGTATTATTGCAGCCATAAGCTATAGATCTTCTCATTACAGTCATAGGCTATAGACCTTCGTATTACAGTCATAGACTATAGATTGTATTATTACAGTCATAGACTATAGACTGTATTATTACAGTCAGACTATAGACTGTACTATTACAGTCATAGAATATAGACCTTCTTATTACAGTCATAGACTATAGACTGTATTTTTACAGTCATAGACTATAGACCTTCTTATTACAGTCATAGACTATAGACTGTATTATTACAGTCATACACTAAAGACTGTATCATTACAGTCATAGACTATAGACTGTATTATTACAGTCATACACTAAAGACTGTATCATTACAGCCATAGACTATAGACCTTCGTATTACAGTCACAGACTATAGACTGTATTCATAGACTATAGACTGTATTTTTACAGTCATAGACTATAGACCTTCTTATTACAGTCCTAGACTATAGACTGTGTTATTACAGTCACAGACTATAGACCTTCTTATTACAGTCATAAACTATAGACCTTCTTATTACAGTCATAGACTATAGACCTTCTTATTACAGTCATAGACTATAGACTGTGTTATTACAGTCACAGACTATAGACCTTCTTATTACAGTCATAAACTATAGACCTTCTTATTACAGTCATAAACTATAGACCTTCTTATTACAGTCATAGACTATAGACCTTCTTATTACAGTCATAGACTATAGACTGTATTATTACAGTCACAGACTATAGACCTTCTTATTACAGTCATAAACTATAGACCTTCTTATTACAGTCATAGACTATAGACCTTCTTATTACAGTCATAGACTATAGACTATAGACTGTGTTATTACAGTCACAGACTATAGACCTTCTTATTACAGTCATAAACTATAGACCTTCTTATTACAGTCATAGACTATAGACCTTCTTATTACAGTCATAGACTATAGACTGTAGACTGTATTATTACAGACATAGACTACAGATGAAACTCAAAAAATTAGAATATCGTGCAAGACTTTATTCCAGCAAATAGATTTACATGGTGAAACTAATACATGACATAGGCTCATAACATGCAATATAAGATATTTCCAGCCTTCATTTGATATAATTTAGATGATTACGGTTTACATCTTATCGAAATCTCAAATTACAAATCTCAGAAAATTAGAATATTGTGAAAAAATTCAATACTGTGGGCTCAAAGTGTCACACGCTCATCAGGTAATAATTAAAACACCTGTCCTGTGAAGGTTTCCTGGGCCTTTACAGGGTCTCTCAGTCTTGTTCAGTAGAATCCACAATCATGGGGAAGACTGCTGACACTGACAGCTGTGCAGAAAACTATCACTGACACCCTCCACAAAGCCTCAAAATGTTATGCAAAAGAAGTTGGATGTTCTCAAATTGCTGTATCAAAGCACATAGAAAGTGAGCTGGAAGGGGAAAGTGTGGTAAAAAAAAGATGCAGACTGGAGATGACTGTCAGGAATAGGCCATTCAAAAGTGTGGAGGAACTTCACAAGGAGTAGACTAAGGCTGGTGTTAGTACATCAGCCACAGTGATGTACGAAATTCCAAGAAGTGTCAAAAATATCACAAGTGCTTCATGAAGCTTCATTTGTCCATCGCTTCTGTATGGACGTCCTTAATACGCAGGACAGCATGCGCGTTCATGAGGCCGACATGCGGGTGCCCGCCTTCTCGTACCGGCTAGAGCCGGTCCTGGCTGCCGGCTGGCAGGAAATAACCTGGTGGAGAGTGGAGACAAAGAGAGCAGCTGGCTGGTCTTGTGCCAAAATAAACCTAAATCATGCGGGTTTAACCAGCAGTGTTTTAGGCAGACCACTGCCGGAAGAAGAATCTGGAAAGACAACATGAGATGACGAGACAGACGACCAGGAGGCTGATGTGCTCTTCCTACCTCTCTAGTCACATTGTGTCTGTAAGTAGCCGGTAGGAAGCCGGTCACCTTGCATGATGAGCTGCATGATACTGTAATTTCAGCTCGACTCGGCTCAGCTCAGCTCAGCTCAGCTCAGCTGTTCCTGTCTGGATAGAAACTAGCCAACGGTGGTTTCTTACTTGTCAAGTTTTGGATTTCAAAATAAGGGAAATTTTCCGGCGCCCACCGCCAGTAGCCCCACCACCCCAACCGAGCTCTAGTGTCCCTCACATTTTAAGACAGATGTACAAGAAAGCTAAAATCACCACTTGTCAACTACTTATAGACTAAAATTGGAAGGGGTGTGACGATACACTCAGGTCACGAGATACACGATACTGAGTTCACGAGAACGAGACGATATTTTCACATTATTTCAAGAAAACTAAAATGACAAAATCTATGACTGGACAAAGTCATTTAACTCCACTCCTTTCACTAAACAAAATCAGTGTTGTGATATCAGCAACATGAGGTGAGATGTGTCTGAGCTGGATTAAGTGATGCTACGGATCATAATGTAGAAGTTATTAAATATGATTTGCATAGGGCCACACGGTGGTGTAGTGATTAGCACTGTCGCCTCACAACAAGAAGGTACCGGGTTTGAATCCCGGGGCCTTTCTGTGTGGAGTTTGCATGTTCTCCTCATGTCTGTGTGGGTTCTCTCTGGTACTCCGGCTTCCTCCCACCATCCAAAAACATGCATGGGGATTAGGTTAATGGTCTAATTAATTTAAGTTGACCTTAGGTGTGAATGAGTGGTTGTCTGTCTCTGTGTCCTGTGATGAACTGGAGACTTGTCCAGGGTGTACCCTGTCTTTCACCCTAAGACAGCTGGGATAGGCTCCAGCCCCCCCAAAGACCCTATGAGGATAAGAGGTAGAAAATGGATGGATGGATGATTTGCATAAAAATGAAATGATAATTCATTAAAAAAATACATAATTACTTTTAGTCAGTGTTGTACTTTGAGTAACATGAGGTGAGATGTGTCTGAGCTGAATTTAATGGTGCTATAGCAGATATAAGGGGAATGTTTTTTCACTCTGGAGCACCAGGGACGCATTGTTTCAGTAAAAATACGGTTGTAACTCAACACGTGCCTCACCAACGTTGCAGAAATGCATCGTTAGATCATACTGGATTTAAAATATTGATCCAGGAAGTTCAAATTTGCCGCTGTCTTTCTAAAGCTTGTTTTGTTCAGGAGCTACAGTCTCGTGTCCCACAGCTCACCAGATCTCTATACGATAAGAATTTTCCTTCTTTGCAGCTCCTAGTATCTCTCCTGCAGCGCATACCTTGGCGCAGACTGCTGCGCTTTGTGCAGCGCGACCACATACACAATGAATGGGTTTCTCACAATGGACCTGCTCCTTGGGTGATTGATAACCGTCACCTACAGTACCTGTAGTAGGCTACAGCAGGTGGCAGTTATCGCAAGGCTAGTGACAGATTGACAGGAAAGTTTTTTTTGTTTTTTTTTTTCAACTCCGCCCGGGCCATATTATTAGTTTTTAATAAGGCAGGTATTTTCCCCAAGAAGGGTAAAATACAGGACCTTCCTGGCCAAAACAGGATACTTGACAGGTGTGATTTCTTAGTTTCTGAGAATAACAGTGAACAGAGAATAACACCCAAATCCCTACACTGTGCGTTTGTTAAGAAGAATTCCTTATATATATATATATATATATATACACACACACACACACACACTATATTTCCAAAAGTATTTGCTCACCCATCCAAATAATCAGAATCAGGTGTTCCAATCACTTCCATGGCCACAGGTGTATAAAATCAAGCAGCTAGGCATGCAGACTGCTTTTACAAACATTTGTGAAAGAATGGGTCGCTCTCAGGAGCTCAGTGAATTCCAGCGTGGAACTGTGATAGGATGCCACCTGTGCAACAAATCCAGTCGTGAAATTTCCTCACTCCTAAATATTCCACAGTCAACTGTCAGCTGTATTATAAGAACGTGGAAGTGTTTGGGAAAGACAACAACTCAACCATGAAGTGGTAGATCACGTAAACTGATGGAGTGGGGTCAGTGGATGCTGAGCTGCATAGTGTGAAGAGGTCACCAACTTTCTGCAGAGTCAATCACTACAGACCTCCAAACTTCATGTGGTCTTCAGATTAGCTCAAGAACAGTGCACAGAGAGCTTCATGGAATGGGTTTCCATGGCTGAGCAGCTGCATCCAAGCCATACATCACCAAGTGCAATACAAAGCGTTGGATGCAGTGGTGTAAAGCACGCCACCACTGGACTCTAGAGCAGTGGAGACACGTTCTCTGGAGTGATGAATCACACTTCTTCATCTGTCAATCTGATGGATGAGTCTGGGTTTGGCGGTTGCCAGGAGAACGATACTTGTCGGACTGCATTGTGCCAAGTGTAAAGTTTGGTGGAGGGGGGATTATGGTGTGGGGTTGTTTTTCAGGAGCTGGGCTTGGCCCCTTAGTTCCAGTGAAAGGAACTCTGAATGCTTCAGCATACCAAGACATTTTGGACTCTTCCATACTTCCAACTTTGTGGGAACAGTTTGGAGCTGGCCCCTTCCTCTTCCAACATGACTGTGCACCAGTGCACAAAGCAGGTCCATAAAGACATGGATGACAGAGTCTGGTGTGGATGAACTTGACTGGCCTGCACAGAGTCCTGACCTCAACCTGATAGAACACCTTTGGGATGAATTAGAGCAGAGACTGAGAGCCAGGCCTTCTCATCCAACATCAACAACAACAACAGTTTGAACGACAACAGTTGGTTCCACCCACAGGCTTCAACTCTGCCTGTGGACTGCCCCCAGACTATACATTTCATGTTATAGTCTGGCTTCTCAGGCTACTTGCCTCTAGCTCCAGTGCACGCTTTAGCACAGAAGAGGCAGTGAGAAAATTAGAACAGCTTTTCCTGTGTAACACAATGCATTAGGAATCAACTGATTATCGGCAGGGCTGGGTCTCTATGAATCTGAAGGGGTTATGTCACCCTGTTGCAAGTGAAATCTGAGAGCATGAATGAAACCAATCTGAATTCATCAATCAGGAAATCATTTACCAAGTAACGGAGAAACACATTACATTGTGATGCTAACTTTGTAATTTATTTATTTAAAAAGTAATGCATCAGAGTATTAGTTACTGTCAAAAGTAACAGCGTTACAGTGATGTGTTTCTGTTAACACTGCATGCCTTTGCTTTAAATGCAGCCTCATCACAAGGTGCTTCATGTAGGGCTGTGACGGTATGGATTTTTTGTTACTGCAGTGTTTTTTTTGTGATGAAATAGCGCATCTCTTCTTTCATTTGAGCTTCTCTGTGTTTTCAGAGACATGGTACAAAATATGCTGTGGGTCTTAGGATATGCCTGAAAAATGGGCAAAAACGCTGGCACAAGGCACTTTCGATTTAAAAAAAAAACCAAAACACTGGCACTCAAAGAGTTAATCATGAGAACTGAAACCTTGAAATAAATTATGATAATATGAAAACAAAACAACCCCCCGCCCCTTCGGGTTAATGGACTGGCCCACTGCCAAGCTGCAGTGTGAAAAGTTTTGTTTCTCCGTCTAGCTTTAAAAACAATACGTTACTAAATATTACTGTTTATATTTCATATCAGACACAATATACACTCCTGTAACTTTCAACAGCAACTATGTAGGGATATATTTTTTTTAATTCGCAGATCTTGTATGTGCCGAACCGAATATATTGATCTGAACGGATCACGGATCGATGATGATCCATTGCACCACTACCATGATAAAACCCCAAATTACACTAAAATAACTTACTGAGGTATCAAAAAAGTATCGTTCTGGAACCGGTATCGAAACAAAGGTATCAAAATTGGCATTGTATCAAAAAAAAATGAATGCTACCCAGCCCTTAAGGCGGCTGCACCAATCACTGTGCTTGGTGCTGTGTCTGAGAAAGCATGGCTCCTACAAGTACTCTACAGCAGTGAGCTGAAAAGCCTACAGTGGGGCTGACTCGAAGGCAGCTCTGGGTGGACTTGAGTTGCCCCTTCACAAGTGGAGGTATTGCTGATATTGTTACATATTTCTGTCCACTCAAGTGGCACATTCTTATCTTAAAAGTTGAAAGCTCCTCCAGCGGGCTCCACTGGTCTGGTTTCAAATCCAGCTACCTTTTGCCTCTCTGTGTGACAGAGCTGTCAGACTCCTTTTCTCAAGCAGTCGGCTGATTCCACCTCGCACTTATGTGTTGAATGAGGCTGTGCTCAGGTGTGTCCATTTGTTGTTGTTTCTCTCTTATCTCATGGCGTTTTTCCACTACACAGTACGGCACGGCACGGCCCAGTTTTGTTGCTTTTCCATTGCAACTGAGTACCTCCTCGGCGTGGGCGGGGTCGTCATACGGCAGCACAAAACTGTCATAACTTTATTTACATGTGACACAGAAAACCAGGAAGAAGAAGAAGAATATCAACAACACAAACAGTGGAAGCAATCATGTATTTGTTGTTCGCTCTGTGACTTTTTGTCACGCACAAAGTGAAAGAAAAGAGACAGAGAAGACTACAGGAAGCGTAAAAATAGAGAAGCAGTTGTCAGTTTTAAAAATGGAGGGGTGGAGTTGTGTTTGGCTTTTACAGTCCAATCAGATGTCCCGCATCCAATGACGCTTCCAATGACGACACTCGTTGGCCAATCAGTGGAAGGCAGTCAGCTGACGTCGTGTTTTAGTATCGCTTCGGCTCGCTTGGAACCAGGGCTGAGGAAGTACGAAAAAAGTACCTAGTACCAGGTACTAGTGGAAAAGCACCACAACCATGTAGAGCCATGCCGTGCCGTGCTGTGCCATGCCTGTGGAAAAGTGCCATTAATGCTGGCTAGCTCGCAGTCTTCACTTCATTGAAGTGTGTCTCCATATTTTCTCTTCATGAGGTTGGTGAAGTGGGTCGGTCAAGACTGTGGCTCGCTGTGGTGTACATGTTGGATTTCCCATCAGGAAGCCTCTCATAGTTTGCTGTTTTTTTTTCTGGAATCAGAAAGATAGTATGAGTATAGTAGTAGCTCATTTATTTAAATCAACTCAGCACATGCATTGTTATTTTAGTGACTTGTTATGTGAAGGTAAGTAACCCAAAGAGCAATGACAGACTAGACATGTTTCAGACAGGGATGAATAACTTTTTACTGGACAGAAAACTTGATTAATCCCCAAGGAGAAACTGTTTTGCCACCAGATAAAAATACATACATCCACTTAACAAAACTATACAAACCACCACTTCGACCAGCCTCAGTCATTGTGAGGTCCTGATTGACAACAAGATACACAATTGTCGCCCTGATTTCATCAGCTGTACTCTTCTTCCTCTTTTTCTCCACATCCTCACCCCTCTTCCACGAGGCTGACCTTCCATGTCTGTGTCACAGTAGTGTAGAAATGGTACCTACTATGTCCTGCTTGGTTCATATATGTCTGTAAAGTGAGGGTTGATGGGATTCAGCTCTGTAACTGGAGAAATGTCTTTAAGCAATCAAATGAGGACCATTAATTTTATAGGGAATGACTGTTCAGCATTCACAGGTATAGTTCATTTTGACTGACGTGACATAAGCAAAGGATAATATTATAAAACAGCAGAGAGCTGTATGAAAACAACTGATGCCTGTCATGAACATGGATTGATAGCTAGATAGCTAGGTAGGTGGATGGATGGATGGATGATAGATAGTGTATTAATCCATGATTGTCAAAAAATCACCAACATACCTATTAAAATATACATAAAATATATATTCTGTTTATACTGTCTATATATATATATATATATATATATATATATATATATATATATATATATATATATATATATATATATATATATATATATATATATAAAATATAAAATCCAAAAAAAAAAGTGACAAATATACAGAAATATCTATTTACGTGGCAAATAAACAATGCAAATAGTCTGAGATCTCCATTTCTGTCCATGTACGTAGAGAAGTTGGAGCTATAGTCCCTGAACTGATGGATGATTAACAGAAAAAAGCATGGATGACTGGATGAATATGAAGCTGTCATTATACTGGAATTATTTCATTGGTTGGTTTTTTGATTTAATTGCAAAATTCCAATGAACAAGTAAAAAGACAGGAACAAATCATTAAATAGAAATAGAACCACTGATGACTAATATCTTTATTAAATCTATGAAACCTTTTTCATTTAGTTTTAGATGTCTACACATGGTACAGCAGTGATATAAGGCTGAAACGAGTTCAGCACAGTGGAGGACAGGCAATATATAGGCAATACAAAAAAACATGAATTAATCAATCATGAATCTCGATTATTTGTATGACAATTAATAGTGACAAGAAAGGTCTGGTGGAGTTGCTCTGGCCCTAAATCACCTAATCCAACATGTGATGATCTGCCTCTGTGTCCTCAGCTGGCCTGCTGGAGCCATGAGGGGGCCTCACTTCCAGCACTGCTTGGGGCCAAAGGTCTACCCAGAGGTGCCTGATGGCGGCTGGGGCTGGGCCGTGGCCCTGGCCTTCTTTTTGGTGGAGGTCTGCACCTACGGGTCCCTCAAGAGCCTGGGAGTCTTCCTCCAGGACCTGATGCAAGAGTTTGGGGAGAGCAACAGCCGAGTGTCGTGGGTGGTGGCCATCTGTGTGTTCGTGTTCACCTTCACTGGTCAGTCCCTGATCGAGGATGTAGCTCTAGCTCTTATTTTCAGACCCATGTTCAAAGTGTAACAGAAGGAAGAACTGTGGCTCTGCTTCAGAGACGTTGTTACTGATCACTGCCATGTTTATGTGACTTACAGTGTTCAGGTAATCTGAGTTACTATGGTAACCAGGTTTGTTTTGTGCAGCACTAATTGTCCTTAATGTAATTATTATATTTACACTAAGTGTGTTGTTCCTCCTCAGCCCCCCTGTCCACGTTGCTGAGCAACCGCTTCGGCTATCAGCCTGTGGTGATGATTGGAGGCTTCCTCATTAGCCTGGGAACCATCAGCTCTGCCTTCAGCAGCTCCATCAATGAGATGTACATCACTGTTGGAGTAGTCTCTGGTAGGTGGTGAACTATCTATCTGTCTGTCTGTCTATCTCTGTTCCCTTTCAGATCAGGACAGAGTGAACAGGAAGTGGCTGAGTTGAAAGGAAGAAGTTGACTGACTGACTGAAAGTAATAGATTGGATGATGATGACTGGATGAATCATCTGTCAGTCCTAAGAATAAGAATAATAATAAGAATATTGGCTTACATGCTAATCACAAACACATCACCTGAAGCCTGACGAGATGGATTTACGTGTGAAATTTGATCTTGACTTTCTCACGTGATCTTGTGACACAATGACAAACCAGCTATAATGTTGTATGATGATGAGCTTTTTAGATTCCCATCTCAACAGCAGCTTCACTGGAAAGCATCACTGCTGTCAGGATACACACTGTGTGACAGGTGCTCCAACAGAAATTCAAATTCAGTCATTACTGTCATATAAAGTCAGATAGGGGTAGGGGTGTAATGGTACACACATGTCACGGTTCGGTACGTACCTCGGTGTGGGGGTCACGGTTCGGTATGGTGAGGTAGCTTTCACTAGAATGTGAGGTCCAGCCATCAGTAATCAGAACTTTTGCACCCCATATTTTTCCTTAAGCTGGTTTGTATTTATATGTTTATACAGTATATGTCATGCACCAAGATTCAAAGTTAAATTCCTTGTTTGTGTAAACTTACTTGGCAATAAACAGCTTGTGCTTGCGGGATGAGACACTTTCCACAGCTCTTTCTTTCCTCTACTACATATGGGCTCATATATGTGGATTGCTTAGGTAATGTTTTGGTCCTGTCTGTGTTAAGTGGCCGTTTAAAAGCATGTTTGATGTGTTTAGTGACGTACTGCACCTCCGCGAAACATCGCCGGCAGACAGTTTTTGTTCCGTCCACCACCCTCTTACCATCGCCGCTATCTTGCACTTAGAAGCCAAAGTGTTCTATGCAGGTGATTTAAATGAAGCCGGCGGCTCTTCTACGTCTAACTAAACACTGTCTTCTTCATTTGTTTTTGTAACCGCATCTTCTTCTGTAGCTAATGATGTTACTGGCAGATTTTAGGCTCATTACCACCACCTGGACTGGAGTGAGGACTTTTTTATACTCACGCCGACATATTCGTCATATGACTGCGTTCACCGAACCGTGAAGCCCGTATCGTGACGGTATGGGATGAATACATAAACCATTACACCCCTAGTCAGATGACATCCATGCCATATTTAAAAACTGCAACTATGAAACAAACTATGATCAAAGAACAAGTCTTACCTCCCCAGTGTATAACACCACGTCATAAATATTAATAGAATATCGTCATTTTTTTCCATTGAGGAGTTGATCCTCAGTTTTTTTATCAGCAAGATGAGCTTGAATGATTGAGAAGTTCACATCTCTTATGAGCAGCAGACAAATTGTTCAGAGGTCTGAAATACTGTGATTGACTGAAATGGCTCAAAAATGGACCACAGCTAACAAACGACCCCCTGTCTTGTTATTTTGTTTTTACATGCCTCTTGTCTTCCAGCAGCCTGACACCACCAGCCTGGTGTGGTCTGGGCCAGCGGCTGTCATGTCCCCTGTGTCTCTTCTCCACTGTTTACAGGCCTGGGCTACTGCCTCACCTTCCTCCCCACCGTCACCATCCTAGCCCAGTACTTCTCCAGACGGAGGGCCCTCGTCACCTCTGTCGCTTCCTCCGGAGAATCCTTTGCCATATTCGCTTTCGCTCCTGGTAGGTGTTCAGTCCCAAAGGGGGTCTAAATCTAAGATATCACCTTATAGTTAGTTAATGGCAGCCATTATAAAGTGGAACTATTTTAGAGAGTAATAATTTGATATGTCAGGTGTCATTTGGATTGTTGGTCATGTGATCATATTGCATCATGGTGCATGGTTACAGGATTTACAATTGATCCACTTACCAAACTGGATAAGATATAGCTTTATTCGTCCCACCAACGGGGACATTTACTGTGTTACAGTAGCAGAGCAAACAACATAAATATAAAAAATAAGAAGCAATGACAAAATAAACAGTAGACTTAGAAAAATAAATGTGTCAAAAATAAGTTGGGAATAGTGAGAAGCAGTAAGTAAACAACAGTGATGTGCAAATTATGTTTGTTTCAGAAAAAACAGAAATTTACACCGACAGACATAGCGTTATGCCCTCCTGTCTAATATATACTGTTTGTTCCCCGTCTGACCTCTGACCCCTGAAGGTGTGCTGTGGTATCAAAATGTTCATTTTTTGATATCCCAGATGATGAAGCGATGATCAGTGGTCATACCTGATCAGTTCATTTTAGTTTGGTGTGTATGATGTAAAGCTCCAGACACGATTAAAACAGCTGAGCAGTACACTGAGATGTGACTGTTGTAACAGTAATATAACCTGCTGTCCTCCACAGCATTTACTGTACTGAAGCAACACATCGGCTGGCGCTACTGTCTGGTCGTCCTCGGCACCTTTCAGGCTTCTGTGATTGGCTGTGGGCTCCTTCTTCGTCCCATCACCATCAAGCCTGTGAACGAGGACGGAGAAGCAGACAAACAGTCTCCCTCTTTGAAGCAGACTGCTTATGAGTTGGAGAACGAACACACCAGGACCTCCATCAAGTCAGGAATCTCCCGGGGTTCAGAGGACTCGGGTGTCACCTCCCTCTCGGCCTCAAACAGAGACCTTAGGACTGCAGGAGCTGAGAGTACGGCTCTGATGCGATGGGAGGTGAAGCACCAAGAGCCCTCACCTCCCACCCCAGTAAAGGAGAAGGCTGAGGCTGGACTGGCACAAGTAGAGGTGGCTCGCCCCAAACTCCTGGACTTCTCTGTGCTTAAAGACGGTGCCTTCATCTGCTACTCCCTCTTCGGCTTGTTCGCCACTCTGGGCTTCTTCGCCCCGCAGCTCTACATCATCGAGCTGAGCAAGAGCCGTGGCGTGGAGCACAGCATGGCCTCTTACATGCTCTCTGTGATGGCCGTGGCCGAGATCGTGGGCCGCCTGTCCATCGGGGTCGTGTTGAACAGGGTGCCCTGCAGGAAGACTCTTGTGCTGCTGGTCTGCGTGGTTCTTCTGGGACTGGTGCTGGTGGCCTTCACTGTGGTCTGGGAGTTCTGGGGCCTGGTGGTCTGCTGCGCCCTCTACGGCTACTTCTTAGGCACCGTTGGCTCCACTCACATCCCAATGCTGGCGGAGGAGGATGTGGTGGGCATCCAGAAGATGTCCTCCTGTGTGGGGGTGTATGTCTTCCTCCAGAGCTTTGCCGGGCTGGCAGGGCCGCCGCTAGGAGGTACAGGATCTGTGGCAGGATGCATGCCTCCACTTTCTCCTCTCTGCTGCTTTCCTAACA
This sequence comes from Synanceia verrucosa, assembly GCA_029721515.1. NCBI lineage: Eukaryota > Metazoa > Chordata > Actinopteri > Perciformes > Synanceiidae > Synanceia > Synanceia verrucosa. Next base: position 2,428,995 of record CM056563.1, read on the forward strand.
GCTATCTTGTCTTCCAGGTGTGCTGGTGGACGCCACACAGAACTACGGTGCTGCCTTCTATTCCTGTGCTGCCGGCATGGGCCTCAGTGCCGTCTTCCTGGCTCTGGTCGGCCCGGCCAAGTCCGGCATGTGCCAGAGACAGAGCAGGAAGGAAGGCAGGAGCACTGAGGAAGAGGATAAAATGTCTCAGGACAGCGGTCAAGCAGACATCCTGGATATGGACTTGGCTCTGGAGGACAGTTAGTTCAGGACAGGTCTTCTGTAAATGAAGCCACGGTCCAGAGGCAGTGATGGTGACTCTCAGGGATCACTCTGTCTCACTCTGACAAGCTTGAAGCTCAAGTCTCTCCTCTCCTCTTAACTCTAGACATTTTTATCTTCCAGCTATTTAGGCTAAATCCTTTGTGTCATTACTTTGTTTATCTCAGGAAAAACCTATCGTTGCTATGGATACTGAAGCACCATATCACTGCTCTTGTCATGGTGGTCTCACTCCTGCTAAAGCTGGACAGTCTGCATGTAATTGATAATTAATTTCCACCACGATGGCAAAGCAATATGGCAGTGTACCCTGCCTTTTTGCCCTGAGACAGCTGAGATAGGCTCCAGCCCCCCCCCTGCGAAGCAGTAGAAAATGGTAGTGATGGACTTCATGAAGCATTTGCAATATTTTTTGACTCCTATTGGTTTAAAGATTACAGCGCTGTATACAGAGAGCGTTACTACAACTGAAATCATGGGCGCCATCTTTAAGACATCAGTCAGAGCGTTCAGTAATGTTTCAATGGAATGAAGATGAGATGTTGGAACAAATGGCTCATTATCATCTTAAACTGTTTGTGAATGATAAAATGTTTCTCATCCTTTGCTGAAGTATAAACACTTTTACAAATATGTCACGTTTAACGTTTGGAAAAGACAGATAAATCTGCCTAAATCACCTGATCAGTGGAGCCGTGTTTACCTCACCGTCTCTGATAGCAGTCACCATGGAGCCTACGATTAGGCTACTTTATTGAGCCACTGGCTAAACATGACAACTTCCATTCTATTATTTAATCTATAAATATTTCTCCTAAACTTCAGACTATGTCTGTTGTTAAACATCTGACTGATGACTGATGAATATTATTTTTTTTATTAATTCAAGAGTTGTTTCCTCTTTCATAAAAAAATAAATCAGACATTAGCAATATAAAAATAACTAAAGAAATTATATACAAAAGTGCAAATGAAAGCAATAATTTGGATCTCGAATATTATGGTTAAGACATAGCTACATGTTGTAATAGATATTAACTATATCTATGAATATGTTTGGTTATTTCTTACACTATAGCATATAATACATTCTGAATGGTTGCATTCAAATCCTAGCAGAACACAATAATTAGTACAACATCTAAATAAGACTGTCAGGAAGATCCTCCAAGAGGAAAAATCATATTTAAATGACAGCAGTGAAATCAGAGGAGAGCCATTAAAACAGATCTTGAATATTACAGTAAAAATAAGAGAGAAAGTAAACTTCCAGTTGAACCTTCTGACCTTCCGCTCCCACTATTTCCTCCTAATATCATCCCTGAGAGAAATAATGCAACCGTTTACTACGTCTGAGCTGAACAGAGAGCAACCATAGGCTGCACAACACGGCATTTTGCATTCAAAAAGTAATGGCATTACAGATGCCATTATACATATATATATATATATATATGTATATATATATATATATATCTTGTAAATTGTCACACTTGCATTGTTTACTCTTATGTCTTAAACATGGCACTAAACACGTGACTACCTTTGTAATGGAAATTGCATTACACTGGCCTTAATCTTTAAACCAAGACCACTATCTGGAGGAGTCAAAACATATCACATGTGCTTCATGAAGCATGGATGGATGGATGGTGTCAAAGTTGCTCAGTACCTCTAAACTTTGCTCTGCTACCAGCAGGTGGAGCTCTGCTCTAAATAACCAGTTACCTCAGAATGTTCCTGTGCAGAACCACGCAGCCTCAGATCACCTTCACACCAACACTGTGACTCCTTAATCAGGGCACACCTTAAATGAAACTGTTAACTGGTGGTGCAAGCTAAACTAATGCTCATATTTAACACAATTATTTCAGGGTTTGTTTTTTTTTTATTGAATCAGGTGCTGTTCTGTTGTCTTGATGCATTTTTAAATAAAATCTCAAAACTCATGTGTTGTCTTGTTCAGTTAGATTGTGTTCAGCAGTACTAGGGTACATTAATTGGGAACAACTCATACCACAGTGTATCATCATTTATTTAGAAAAAAAATGTACTGTTGACTCACACGGTCATTTCAAATCTTGTGACTATGACACTGTGACTGCTCATGTAGCTGAAACCTTTGCGTTCAGGTGAGGCATCGCTTTGGATAATCAGAAATACTAAAAAAACAGGCCTGGAGTTTGAGCGATGCCTTTATCAGCTAGAGAAGGGGTGGTGTAAAGCACTATTGTGTTGCACTTCTGGGAAATGTAGGATTTAGTGAATGTGCAGGGTCTAATCTAGTGATGGACAAATGAAGCTTCATGAAGCACTTCTCTAGGTGGCGCTCTTGGTTTAAAGAAAAAGGCTAGTTTAATAGAATTTCCATCACATTGAACACGCTGAACAGCAGCACCTACAGCCTGGATAATGTTCAGTTTCTTAAACAGCAGAATGAGGACAGTATCACATCCCATAACACTGCTATATATACGTATATGTATATATATATGTACATATATATATATATAAAATACAATATAATATAATAGGTGATTATACATATATAATTTTAGAAAATATAAATAAGCGGTAGATAATGGATGGATGGATAATAATAATAATAGCATGGCTCATATGACACAAAGCCTTAATTAACACAAGTCTTATTAAACTTAGACTTATTAAACTTATTAATTAAGCCTGTGCACCACATATTTTTATCCTCAAAGTGGAACTCTTATGAACTGCATGTCAAACAGGTAGTTTGTCTTGACTCTTGACTCTGTGCTTTCAATAAGTCTGTGTGGATTGATCCAGGACGAGGTCAGTGAAAAAGAGCTTGAACCAGAACCAACCAAACCAGGCTGTTCAGAACTGTCACCAACCAATTAACAGTGCCTGCTGTTTGTCTCCATGAATGTAGAAATATAAAAAGTATCTGGACTCTCTACCAGTCAGTCAGAACTGAAGAAGCTTCTTGGATGATGAGAGGAGAAACACACTTCCTGTCCAGCTGACTCTTTTTTTAACACCAAGGTCACAGGTTTCTCATGTCAGCATGGAACTCTAAACTGTTCCCTCAGGTCTTCTCAGAGATGATCATGAGGACAGAGAAGTGATCCAGTTCACTCAAAGCTAGCACAGCGATTGAACATCCAGCTTTGTCCTTGGTGCTTCACACAGCAGCCATAATGGAGGGACAGAATGGTAGACAACGAGCTTTATGTGGCAACTGAACGTGTTTGTTGGCAGGTTTGAGCTCTTCAAGCACAAATCATGCAGCTGTGGCTCAGTAGGTGGAGCTGCTTGTCCACATGTTGAGATGTCAAAATGAGCATCTATGCCATTACAAATTAATCTGCAGTTTGTTTTTTTTGTGTCATGCATGAGATATAAGAAAAATATCAGAAAATGTGCTCCCCACATCACCAAAAAGAAGAGAGATGTCCAGTCATCGCTTTTAAAAAACAGTTTGATTTATTTAGGAGAGCAGAAGGGTAAGAGAGCATCAGTTAGACTGCACACTGAAAGCTTTCTATCTGAAGAAATGCTGGGAAATGTTTTATCTGAACGACTGCTTGTGTGTCACCATTTTAAAAACCTAAAACAGTATAAAACCTTTGTTAGCGTGGAGACAGGAGGCACTAAACATGAGTATATTTGGCAGACGGTTTGCAGATTTTAGTTTCCTGACTTGATTATTGTGTGTAAGACACAGGCGTTAAAAGGATCATCAGGCAGATCAGGATAACTTCTTGTTGCATAGCTGGTGTCCTCTCACTGTATTTACAACCAACAGGAGAAAAGTCTCTCAGCTTTCAATGAGAACAGACACATTAGTGACGGGCTGTACAGAGGACGTGGAGCAGAAGGCAAAGTCAAAGTCTGGTAATCAAACAAGGCCTCTCAGATAAAACTGGCTCTTCAGGGCCAAGTGTGATGGCACTTAAGCACTTAGCAGATGTTAGCGTGGCATGACTCAGGCACTGTCCATCAGGACTGATCCTCTAACAGCACCTGGAACCTCCCCCGATCAGACAAAGAGGACGGATCCAAAAGGCCAAAAACATGACGGCACTATTTAAGGTTTAAGTCCACTTGGTGCAGTAACAGGTGAGATGTGTGGAGGTGTAACAGCAACCAGTGATCATGTGTTCACCCTGCAAAGACATAACAGAGAGCTGGAGAAGGAGCAATGATGTGCTCTGGTCTGGAAACGCTGACAGTGGACTGTCCACCACAGCAGGACAGTTAAGGCTGCGTGACATTAAGACGTTTGGACTCAGATGAACACTTGCTACCTTTCTGCATCTTTCAGGATCCAATTTATTGCTCAGTAGGTTTTCCTTTGTCTACAGATCATCACTTCTCCCTCAGGTGTCTGATCCAGAAGGTTTCTAATGAACTAAGTCTAACGTCAGAGTTGCTGATAAATCCTCTTTATTCCTCCCTCTTGTGTTGGATGGAAGAAGAGCTGCAGGATACAGAGGGCTCTTAAATGATGCTGAGCTGTGACAGTACAGAGACAGACAGCAGACAAGATGCTGCTTGTACTGTGATAAACCGAACCCAGTTTGTTCAGACTTGACAGAGACCATGTCAGGGCGTGGGCCTGTCCTGCTAGGACCTCATGGTGCCTGATGGTATGGACAACAACCAGCTGTCTTCTGGTAGGACAACACTGACACAGTCATCTCACTTCAAAATCTAAATGTTCAAAAAGTATCAGAGGCTGCTCTCAAATCAAGTCAACCTACAGAGAAAAGGCCAAAAGAAAAAGAGGAACATGTGACCAAAGAAGAGGCAGCTGATCCCAGACCTCCAGTCTCTTTTCTGACTTCAGCAGTGTAGCAGCAGATGTTTTTCTCCTGCGCTACAAATCTTTTTGCAGTTTTTCTTCCATTCATTTTCACACTATGAAAAACCATCAACACACCACTGAGAACTGAAAGTACTGCTACAGTTCTGAAGCCTTCAAGTCCATTTGCCTGTAATGTAACAGTGACGAGCCGCCCGGCAGATATCTGCCTTATCCTGCCTAAAGAAACGGTGGAAAAGATCTGTAGTTAAGGAGCTGAAACTCGTTCTTTACAGTACTTCTAGAGTAACTCACTGCTGTGTTTGTTAACCATACATACAATCGTACAGTCACTTAACTGGAGATCCACATATCATACATCATGTTCAATGGTGTGGAAGCACAGCTGCATTTCTACGTCTGCTTGTCTCCTTACTGAGCCCTGAAAGAGACACGAGAAAAACCTGTTTGTTCAGACATTTAGCGTTACCACTGATGCTCCCTCAGAAGCTTAAAGTCAAACTTTTCGACAGCTGTGCACATGAAAAGTGAGGCTGGATCCAGTGTAGATGAGGGGGTGGAGTGTCGCAGGTCCCGGGTGTTAATCAGTAATTTTAGCAATTAGCTGCCAGTATCAAGAATGGGAATGAGCAGAGACAGGTACCTTAAGAGAGGAAAAATGATCTGAGACGACAAAACACAGACGGCAACGATCGATTCCACAGGACAGAAGAGATGAAGCGTTACCTCACACTGAACACTGCTTTCACTGTTCCAGCAGCTTGATTTGGTGCTTATTTGGTTCAGAGTTGGTGTTTTTGACCCTTGTTCACCTGCAGGCTAGTTTGCATACGAAGATCTCACCGTGACATCATGACATCGTATCAATGCATGTTGTTATCCAGATAATGTTTCGAGAGTATAGCGATCACATGGGAATACAAGGCTGAAACAGGCTGCCTTCAAATCAGACACCTGATTTCAAATGGCAAAACACAACACGGCATCATTAACCCTTGCAGCAGGTGGCCTGTGCATCCAGTTAAGTGTAAAGTTAAGGGTCCATCGGCAACCCCTATATAATATAAGTTAAAGGAAAATGCATAGGTACATACATTATATTCAGATATTAGAAAAGAAACAAGAGGATTAGAAAAGTAGAATTAAGCAGACTCTGGAACAAGACGTCCGATCTGTGCGTTTGTGAGTTAAATCCACTGCCCTCAGGAAACCCCACAGTGATGTCATCACCAGGCGCCAACACCTGACGACACCAGTTTCGAACAACAACCTGCTCCTCCCTCAGCAGCAGTGGTCAGATCAGCAGAGCAAACAGTGTGTGGAGGTGGATTAGAACATAGTGAAGAAACATGATGAAGGGTGATGGCAGAGTGTGGACAGGGAGGTTCAAGGTCATTTACAGTGGTCTGAAGGTCAGAGGGTGGTGGAGCTCTGAGCCGGAGGGGCTGTTATCAGTCATAGTGAGGCGGAGAGCAAGCGTGGAGGGAATGGCAGTAGTAGTGGTGGCTTTAATACACAGTCAAAGTTCAAAGGTGAGGTGGTAGGAGGAACACTGCTCCTCCTCCTGGTCAGTCCCCCTCACTGCAGCATCAGCTGCTTGAGGTTGTCGTGCAGGATGGTGTCCTTGACGTCACGAAACACCAGCCGGATGTTCTCTGTGTTGATGGCCGTGGTGAAGTGGTGGTAAAGCGGCTTCTGCTGCTGCTCGCGGCGCTTTTTGCGAAAGCACTCCACTAGGAAGCGCTGGACGTCCGCCAGGCTCATGGGGTCGCCCGAGAACTCGGGGAAGTAGTCTTTGATGGACACGTGCTTCACCTTGTCCTCCAGCAGGTCCGTCTTGTTCAGGAACAGGATGATGGAGACGTTGCTGAACACCCGGTTGTTGACGATGGTCTCGAAGATGTTGAGGGACTCGCTCAGCCGGTTGGTCTGCCGGTCCTCCATCAGCACCTGGAGGGGTTACAAAGCACAGGTGTGCGCTGGGGTCAAAGGTGATGGTGACAGAGTGGGTCTGGTATGAACAGCCTGACTGGAACACTGTGAACTAACCCTTTAAGTTCCTGTAGAGAAAATGACACTAAGCTCCTGGTTTTGTTTCAGTTTAGCCATATGAAAGGTCTCGAAACCAAGGCCATGACCTAGCAGTGTTAAATTCAGCGGTGGCAACAACTATATGGACATGAGCAAAAACAGGACATGACACCAATACAGTCTGAGCCAGGTGGACCGCTCACTGTGTTTGCTGTGAGGAGCTAGCCAGAGAGCAGCTTCATGTGAGCTAATCCTGTCAGGAGGTCCTCAAATCTGGCCTGAACTAGGATCTGAAGAACCGCTCCACGATAAAGCCATCTCACTGAGGTGTTTAACCCTTTACTAGGGTGATGTTGAAGGTTTAACACTAGTTCTGTAAGAATAATATTTTGTATTGTCTATACTTAAACGGACACTGTGTCATTTTTTCTCCCATCTAGTGGTTAAATTTGACTTTGCATGTATTGCGACATGGTTGGAACTACGGTAAGCGGAATGGGTCAACTCCGGGGCGGACACTATTACCGTGGATCCCCAGCCCCCAGCCTGGAGCCCCAGACATTTTTTCCCGGACCTCCACAGTCTGGAGGACTTCCCGGTGGGCGCTGGCCAGCCGTGGACGGGCATGGGGCGCTCCCGGGCGACCACTCACCATGGATCACCGGCCCGGAGCGCCGGTCATTTTATGGCCCTTTTACACTTTTTTTGGCGATGAGGATTCAGCGCAGCATAGTATGGTCTTGTATTATGACCAAAAGTGCAGTGCAGGTTTTAGTTTAGTGCTGGGTAAGTAAAACAGGCGTCTCCACTTTGCTTCTCTGTGAAAAGTGAATCACAAAAAGCAGAAATGCATTTTGTCCTATGGGTACTAGCAGGTAGTGCTTTATGTCCCTCTCAGCAGTTTGTAGTTTTTGATAGACCAGAAAGACAATGAAGCCTCCGTATGAGCGACCCACTCTATGTAAAGACAGATAACTGATTCTTCACCCAGGAGGATAAGACAGACTGTTGGCATATGTTATTTTACACCAATGAGGATCTATTTATGAATGAAGACGTTGATTTGAAGTAATAAAATACTTAAAAAATTACATAGTGTCCCTTTAAATCCTGGGTAGGGATGCTCCATATTGGCTTTTTTGGCTGATATCTGATATTCTGATTGTCCAACTCTGATATCAACCAATACTGATGTGTGCAGGATATGTGTTTTTACACCAAAACTATATTTCAATATGGACTCATTGTACTGTGATGTCCTACTGGATTAATTCATAAATGCAACATGGCTGTAAATGGAAACATTCTCGGTGCAAAATAAGACACCAACTTCTTTTGGACTTATGGAAAATTTTACTTTACATTATTTTGTTATAGTTTTTGTTTACTGTTACATTGTTGTTACATTGTTGTCAGTTTTGCACTCCATTGCATTTTTGCACTATTCTGCACTGAATATATGTTTAGAAATGTTTTAACATCTTTTAAAGCTCCTTACTTTTCCTACTATGTATGGCAACTGAATTTCCTTCAGGATGAATAAAGTTTTATTTTATCTTATAACTGGCCATGACTTAGCAAATAATTCAATCATCACTCTGATCTTTTGTACAACTAAGACAATAGTTCTCTAGTTTGTGCTCAGGAAACTGGTCTCACCATATCAAACAGCTACTATGGAAACAAACATCATACATAAACTTACTGAATCCAGTCTCAGCTCTGCAACTGTAACCCAATTTATGCAACTCTAAGACTGTTTAGGGGCCCCAGTATGCAGAAATATTCATTTTGGAACAGTTCTCCCTAAGTTTATGGTGATATTTAGGGCATATTCACATCACAAAGGTCCATTAGTTCACTTGCTTTGGTCTAGACCAAATTTTTTTTTTTTTTTAGTGTGGTTTGCTTTCACACTGTGATTAATTGCAACAGGACCAGACTTAAGACATGTGCTAAGGTTGTTCAACCAACCAAAGGCCGACGTAAACAATGGAGACTTTGCGTGCCGTTATCCTCATAGCAAAATGGTTTATACAGTTACTGCTTTTTGCATTAATGTTTGAGCGTCAAGAATGTTTGATGCAACTTGAGTTTTACAAATCAATACAATATAAAGTGTGTGTGTGTGTGTGTGTGTGTGTGTGTGTCACACGGCCAAAAAATATGGGAGCCCGTCAAATCCAAAAAGGTAGAGGTCAGACTGCTTTCACACCTGAAACGAACCGCACCACGGTTCGATAGGGACCGCTGCGAGACCACTTCCTCAGCTGGGTCTCGGTCCGCTTGTTTGGTCCTCACCAGAGTTTGAGTGATTGTATTCACACCGGCCAAAAAGAACCAAGGGAGGAAACAAACTTGAGTTTGTTTTAATGGAAATAATAAAGCAGGTGTGAATACACCCTTCATGTGTTTGGTTCTTGCACCATTTTAAAAAACAAATTTAATACTTTTGAAGACCTCAACAAATATAATTCAAGACCCAAATATGTCATAATAACTTGACCAATATGGAGTTTTTGAGGCTGATGCCTTTCTAGCCCTTTAACACTTGCAGCAACAATATAAATTGAAGGCATAACAACTTTCTTCTACAAGTTCAATTTCACACTTTCAAGAACAAAGTGAACTTTGTGAACAAAATAACTTGAAAAATTGCAGTAAACCTATGAATACTGTTTTCCTATTTGCATTAAACACACAATCTGAAAATGTAGTAGCTACAGCAAATTCACGGTAAATTTAAGAAATTTTACGACCTTAATTACCCAGATTATCCTCCCACCATCCAAAAACATGCATGGGGATTAGATTAATTGGTTAATTTAAATTGACCGTAGGTGTGAATGTGAGTGTGAGTGGTTGTCTGTCTATGTGTCCTGTGATGAACTGGAGTCCAGGGTGTACTCTGCCTTTCACCCTAAGACAGCTGGGATAGACTCCAGCCCCCCCAAAGACCCTATGAGGATAAGAGGTAGATAATGGATGGAATGATGTTTGTGTCCCTCTGCCGACTCACCTGGTCGTACTCAGAGGACGAGACCAGAAACAGGATAGAAGTGACCGAGTCGAAGCATTCGAACCAGCGCCGCCTCTCGGAGCGCTGCCCGCCCACATCCACCATCTTGAAGGGCACGTTCTTGATCTCAAAGTTGTACTCGTGGATGCCCTTAGTGGGCTTTCTGGCCAGGAGGATGTCCTGTTGGCTGGGGAGGTAGTCCTGCAGGCACAGTACAAGACCGATTGTTCTGTATTTGACGGCTCTTTGATGAAAACTGACAGAATAAAAAAAACTTTAAAAAAAAAAAAAAAAACAATATTCAGGGTTCCCACGCATCCTAGAAAACCTGGAAAACGATTGAAAAAAATTCTAGTCATAGATAAGGAAAACAAATGAGGAAAAAAGGTCAAATGTCCTGGAAATAGTATTTATGTTTTATTATTTATGTTATTTACGCATTTGCTTACAAGGCATAGAGAGGAAAAATTAATTTCCAGGATACTTAAACTTTTCCAGGACATTTGAACTTTTTTCTCCTTTTCCATCCTTTTTCCATGACTGGAAAATTGGTCAATCATTTTCCAGGTTTTCCAGGACTCGTGGGAACGCTGACAGAAAAATGTGCATAATCAATAACACTATTGGAGGGACATTTTAATTATGACGAGCTGTATAAAAATAAGGGGCCCATTTTTCTTGGTACATAACGTCAAGACAAACCCATTTAGGAGATCCAACCACACTCAATGGAGGGAAACAAATAGAGATCTCTGCACACTCTTCTCATGCTGCTGCCTTGGGGACATTCCTGTTCAACTGAGCATTCCTGAAATACCACAGCACATAAACAAATGTGGGGAGGGGGGGACCTGGTAGCGAGTGATCACAGGGCTTAGCCGGGATAACACAACCAGCGCATCCTGGACTATTTGGAACCAAATGATGTCACAGTCCCAACATTATTATCTGGCAGCAGATCTCCAGAGGTGGTGACTCCTGGCTTAAGCCTGGTCTATGCTTCTGCGTCCCCCTACCCCTACGCGGACCCTACGTCGTAGCCTGACGCGCACCTCCAAAAAATCCTGACTACGCGTCGAGTCAACGCGTTGGGACGCGAACGGCAAGGACTGTGATTGGTCCGCTCAGAACGTAATTTCCGGCGGTTGCTTTTCCAGTCAACAGCTCAACAACACTGCTAGTAGCGGAGCGGCACGAGCGGTACGGAATAGTCGGACAGACCACCTCCTCAAACGTCTTCTGTGCTTCAACATTTGTAGTAACAGCATTTCTTTTTCAATTTTATGAGCTCCATCTCCAGAAACACCCGCTTCATCTCAGTTGTCATTGTTTGCTGTTGGAAGAGCCCCCAGAAGCCACACAAAAACACCGCCACACCCCCTAGCAGAGCAACGCGTTCCCTCGACGCAGAACTTCGAATGCTCAACGACGGAGTCGGGTCTTCGCCGTAGCTACGCCATCAGCGCGACGCAGAAGCATAAACCAGGCTTTATACAGACCATGCTGGCCTGAGCGTGTCCACACTACACACTAACAAGTAATGGCTATGGTTTGAAAAAACCTGCAGTTGGTACATGACAAGTTCATCAGAGAGGTGTTTGGTTTCATCCCAGGGGCAGGCCAACATGTCAGCACACAGCCTTTCTACAGCGTTGGTGGATGTTCTGTAGGACTCCAGTTATGGCATGTAACATTTAGAAGCTGAGGGACTGTTAGTATGTCTAACCTGTAGTTTGGGAAAATGACCCGTTGTTGCTCATCAGTTTGGTCAGTTAGTTAGTTTGATGCTGATTCAGAACAAATCCACAGGGGATTAGAAGGTCATGTGCTCCTCACTTTTATAGTCTCACTTCGCCCTGAATTATTACTGTGTGAATCTTTGGAAGGTGGTGTACATTGTTGTAGCATGTAAGGAAGACTCAACTCCTCTCTACTTTCAGGCAAAACTAAAACAAATTAGATTATTATTATTTGTATCTGCAGGTAATTCTTCTAAAAGAGCTTCATTAGTTAGTCTTATTCCTGCAGGCTTTCACACATCCAGGACTCTGACTTTAGAAAACTACACAGCCTAAATGGTTTGCTTCTACGTGTACGTCTTGTTATGACAGTGTTTGTTTTTCCTCACGTTTCAGACAGCTTTTAACGCAGCCTGTTGGAGGGATGTGCTGCCAGGCAGCTGCATGGAGGAACGGTCGGTTTAAACTGGAACATGACCGAGGACAGGAAGACGACAGTTTCACTTCTCTTTTCAACAAACTCGCTCACACACCCATGAGTCTGCTGGGGATCTGTGATCAGCGGAGCCTCTGCACAGGGGACGGGACTTACCGACTGCCCGAGCTTTTCCAAATTGTCCAGGAAATACTTGACTGATTCACCCTGAGACATAGAGAGAGAGAGGGAGAGGAAGAGAGAGATTTCAGTTACTTTTTCCTAGTAAATATTAACGTCATGTTTCGTGTGGGCCCAGCTTTCTTCCATGTGACACCAAGGTCACAGTTTCATGTGACATCTCACTCCTGATGACACACTTCATGCTGCACACCAGTCTGTCACAATCAAAGTTACAAAAAAGTAACACAAAATCCATTCTGATTCTCATCATTAATTAATCTAATAATCAGCCAAATATTTGGACTAATTCTGAAAAACACTTATTACATGTTAAAGTCCCAGAGTAAAAGAAGAAAGACAACGTGGTGGAAAAAGCCTCTTGTGTGCTGTTCTCTTCAGTGTGTATTTCTGAGTTACCTGTAGCCAACACTCTTCAGCAGAAACACATGGCTGAAAGTGAAAGTAACATTTCTGCTCACTCCACTTTTCTTTAAAAAGAACAATTTTTGTTATGTAACAAGGAAACGGGAAGGTGAAGAGGCATGTATGGAACGGCACAGTATTATCAATGAGGTAACATTAGAGAAAGCAACGCAGTGAGCTAACAGATGCTCACTACCCTGCAGGACAGTTAGCGATCATTATCCTGTGAGCAAGACCCCATCAGCCCACAGTCTGAACACAGGGGAGGGAGGGATGGAGGAGGGAAGGGCATGGGGAGGCAGAGAAAGAAGCAGCCCAGGGCTGCAGCTGCTCAGCACACTGACCAGCTGCAGCCCTGCTCCATCACTGTGAGGACCAGTCTTTATCTGCTGCTGTCAATGCTCGTCTGTACGCTCACAATTCATCACTGGACAAGCACATGGTGCTGGGAGATACGGCTGAAGAAGCCGATAAATCAAAGGATTTATCATCCTGGGCAGTTCCTCATCCTGACTCTCCAGACTTGGTGCAACCTGGACTTGAACCAGCGATCCTCCGGTTCCCGGTCCAAGTCACTACAAACTGAGCTACCGCCGCCCAAAAGTTCACCACAGTGTCAAGCTCTTTAACCTACCCTTCCATTTTGTTAACGCTCATAGGTTTGCAGGGGAATCCCGACTTAAACCCCACTGAGAACGTGTGGACAATGCTGAAGAAACAAGTCCATGTCAGAAAGCCAACAAATTTAACTGAACTGCACCAATTCTGTCAAGAGGAGTGGTCAAAGATTCAACCAGAAGCTTGTGGATGGCTACCAAAAGCACCTAATTGAAGTGAAAATGGCCAACGGACATGTAACCAAATATTAGCATTGCTGTATGTATATTTTTGACCCAGCAGATTTGGTCACATTAGTTCAGTTGACCCATAATAAAGTCATAAAAGAACCAAACTTCATGAATGTTTTTGTGACAAAGACGTATCTGTTCCAATCACTCTATCAGAGAAAAATCAGAGTTGCAGAAATAACTGGAAACTCAAAAGAGCCATGATATTATGTTCTTTACAAGTGTATGTAAACTTTTGACCACGACTGTAAGCTCGAGGCCATCTGAAAAGCAAAGTGTGGCGCTACTTTGGGTTCCCAAAGGAACAGGGAGAAATCATGCCGAAGGACAAAGTGATATGTAAAATATGGATGATCTGATATCACCAAGTACTTAACTCTTTGAGTGCCACTGATGTAATATGACATCATTCAAAATCCAACGCTTGAGTGCCGTCATACTACTACATACTACGTCAAAGTGGGTTTTTTTTGCAGCTGGTCCCTGATCTCCCGCAGCCTCTGAGTAATGTTGTGTGATTTGTATATATATATATATATATATATATATATATACAGTCATGGAAAAAATTATTAGACCACCCTTGTTTTCTTCAATTTCTTGTTCATTTTAATGCCTGGCTCAACTAAAGGTACATTTGTTTGGACAATTATAATGATAACAACAAAAATAGCTCATGAGAGTTTAATTTAAGAACTAAGGATTATTCATTTTCCATGGTTTTCTTGATAATAACCAAAATTACTTAAATTCTTACATCAATAGCTATGGCATTGTACCGCCAAAAACACTACTTTTAAGCATTCCATGTTTTCTTTTCTGTTTGCTTTAAACACATGATACACACAAGAGTTAATACTTGATTGCATAACCATTGTTTTTGATGACTGCAGCCATGCGTCTTGGCATGCTCTCCACCAGCTTCTGACATTGTTCTGCTGTCACAGCAGCCCATTCCTGTTGGACAAATTCAAACAAATTTTCTTTGTTTTTGGGCTTGTGGTTCTCCATTTTGAGTTTGATGATTTTCCACAGGTTTTCAATTGGATTAAGATCTGGTGATTGAGCAGGCCAAGGCATGGTGCGAATGTTGTGGTTCTCCATCCAGGCTTTAACTGACCTTGCCGTGTGGCAAGGGGCATTGTCTTGTTGGAAAATCCAGTCATTCGAGGCAGGAAAGAGTTTTCCAGCTGATGGAAGAAGACTGTTTTCAAGGGTAGTCCTGTACTTGACCTGGTTCATTCGGCCTTCACACAATTGCATTTGCCCTGTTCCACTCAGACTGAAACAGCCCCAGATCATGACTGATCCACCCCCATGTTTTACTGTAGGGGCAAGACAGTCTGGGTTGTAAGCTTCTCCAGGCTTCCTCCTAACCAGTAAGTTGGCTGGAGTGGGCATCAATTCAAAATTGGATTCATCACTGAAGAGAACCTTAGCCCAATCATCAACAGTCCAATCCTTGTGGTCTCGAGCAAAGACTAACCGGGCCTTCCTCTGCCTTTCATTGATGAAGGGCTTCTTGCGTGCTCTGTGTGACTTCAAACCAGCTTCAACAAGTCGGTTTCGAACTGTCCTTGCCGAGCAAGTCACATTTCTCGACAGTGCCCACTCATTTTTAAGGTCCCTGGAGGTCTGACGACGATTCCTGACACAGGAACGGATGAGTGCACGGTCATCTCGTGGGGTAGAAAGACGTTTCCTGCCACGGCCAGGTAGCAATTTGGTAGTGCCATGTTCAGCCTGTCTCTCACTCATGCCAATTTCCAGCAGTGCCAAGATGGCTGCCTTTGTTGCTTCACATAATTCTTTTGTTTTAGGCATTATGTGAGAGCTGACAACTTCTGAGTTGTGCTACGGCTTGAATGTAAGCAGGAAACCACTCTAGGCCTTTGCATGTGCAGTGCTGCTTGTGACATGAAATGGCCTCTTATATACCCTGGGAATCAATTAAGCTTAAGAATGTCAAATAGGACATAAAGTATTATGTGACCAGCTGCATTTTTTGTTGTGTTCATTGTATTATACGTTTAGTGGTACCAGATATTAGAATAAACAAGAAATTGAAGAAAACAAGGGTGGTCTAATAATTTTTTCCATGACTGTATATATATATATATATATATATATATATATATCTATATATATATATATACACACACACACACATATATATATATATATATATACATATACACACACACACACACACATATATATACGTGTATGTATGTATGTATGTATATATATATATATATATATATATATATATATATATATATATATATATATATATATATACATACATACACACACACACACAGTGCTGCCCAGAATTATTGGCACCCTTAGTGAATATGCGCAAAACAGGCTATGAAAAAATCATGGTCAAAAACATGGTCAACCATGACTTCCTGTTTCACTGGGGTATAAATATGAGGTGACACAGGCCAAATTTCCTTAGTGATTCATCACAATGGGAAACCAGAGAACACAGTGACGATGTGCGCCGAAAAGTTTTTGAGCTGCACAAATCAGGAAATGGATACAAGAAAAATTTCTGTTGAAAATGCTCATTTCCACTATCAGGGCAATAATTAACAAGTTTAAAGCGACAGGAGATGTAAAACATCAGCCTGGAAGAGGACGTGTGTGTACACTGACCCCACGCACCGTGAGGAGGATGGGTCAACTGGCAAAAGAATCTCCAAGGATTACAGCTGGAGAATTGCAGAAGTTAATTGAGTCTTGGGGTCAGGTCTCCAAAACTACCATCAGACGCCACCTACATCACCACAAATTGTTTGGGAGGGTTGCCAGAAAAAAGCCTCTGCTGTCAATCAACAAACGAAAGCGTCTACAGTTTGCCAAACGTTACTGGAACTTCCAATGGGACCGGGTTTTATGGTCAGATGAGACCAAAATAGAACTTTTTGGCAACAAACGTCAAAGGCGGGTTTGGCGTAGACAGAAAGACAGCCATACAGAAAAGCACCTCATACCCACTGTGAAGTATGGTGGCAGATCTTTGATGTTGTGGGGCTGTTCTTCTTCCAAAGGCCCTGGATATCTTGTTAGGATAAACGTTATCACGGACACCATCAAATACCAGCAGACATTAAATGAAAACATAACAGCCTCTGCCAGGAAGCTTAAAATGGACCGTGGTTGGACCTTCCAGCAGGACAACGATCCAAAGCACAACTCAGAATCTACACAAAAATGGTTCACAGACCACAGGATAAAGGTTTTGCCATGGCCATCACAGTCCCCCGACCTAAACCCCATAGAAAATGTGTGGGATGAGCTGAAGAGGAGGGTCCACAAGCGTCAACCTCGGAATTTGAAGGATCTGGAGAGATTCTGTCTGGAAGAATGGTCTCAAATCCCGTGCCATGTGTTCACCAACCTCATCACGCACTATAGGAGAAGACTCAGAGCTGTTATCTTGGCAAAGGGAGGCTGCACAAAATATTAAATGATGGGTGCCAATAATTGTGACACACATATTTTTGAGAAAAAATTTTGTTCCATGATAAGAATTTAATGTTTCTTTCAGTTATGTTACTTCAGTTAAAGGTTGGATTTTTGTGAATATTTTGAACGAAGGACCAAGAGGATAAACAATAAAGACATTTTTTTCATAGCCTGTTTTGCGCATATTCACTAAGGGTGCCAATAATTCTGGAGAGCACTGTATATATGTGTATTCAACAGAACAGACCGGGCATATGGATGGACATAATGACAAAATGACTTTCTGCTGCCAAACAAGCTCTTGTTGTTTAGAGCAGAGTCTGACACTCTCGGTGATCCATCCAGCTAATGTAGATGCTTCAATAATGCAGCATTTGCCACAACAGAAAAGACACTGACTCACCAGCTGGAACTCTCGGCGGCGGTCGTAGGCGTTCTGGATGCCCTGGTCAGCCCACAGGGCTCGGATAGACGGCAGGTAGTGCTGGAATACTTTGGGCTCCACCATGCCGTGACCATGGGTCATCATCGACCGGGTGTCAAACGCCATCATGGTGTCCCCGTGGCGCTGGTTGGACATGTTGCCCCATGGAATGTGTAGTTTTTCTCGAGCATCCACCAACACTCGAATACCTGAAGCAGGATTGGAAACATGTCAGGTTCTAGTCAAGATTAGAGCTGCGCGATATTGCGATATATATATATCGTAATGTGGTATAAAAATGTCTACCGTACGATATAAGCCTCTGTTGTTTATATCGTAATTTTAACATGCAGCTACTTAGTTAGCTCTGTTGCTACGCTAACATAAACATTACTTTGGTTGTGGTTTAGATACACCGTGTAAAGTACAACTCAATGTCGGAATGACGCTGGATAATCCAAATGTGAGTTCATGCGAGTTCAAAACGTGTATTAGACGAAGCATAGACATAATAATATGACAGCTACCATAACCACAGCAACGCTATTGTTTTGTGGTAGCATGTTTACGTCACCCATAAGGACAGGTTTGTGGCAGTTGTAGCTCGGAAGTAAACAAAAAAAGTTGTAGCGTGGAAGTAAACAGAGGTAAAGCAGCATGGAGGATGTCGTGTTGCGTGTGAATGATTATCGCTTAAAACATCTTTATTAGCAGCCAAACTGCACAGTAAAAGTAGGCTACAGCGCAAATAAAGCTGGACTTCTGGTCACTCTCAAAGTAAGCCTTCAGAATAAAAGCATACAAGGGAGGAGAGCACAATGGAAAGTAAAAACACATCAGAAAAAAATACTATATCGGAATATATATCGTTATCGGGATATAAACTTGGCTACACTGGGATATAGATTTTTATCCATATCGCACAGCTCTAGTCAAGATTGTCAATTTCTTCACAGGCTCCATCTCAGCCTACATTTCCTAGGAAAGGAGGCCACTAGAATTGTCACCAGAGTCTTGATTGGCTAAGGTACATTTTTGACGCAGCAGCTTTGGTCACATTTTCAGTTGACCCACAATAAAGTCATAAAAGAACCAAATTTCATGAATGTTTTTTGTGACAAAGAAGTATCTGTTCCAATCACTCTATCAGAGAAAAATCAGAGTTGTAGAAATAACTGGAAACTCAAGAGAGCCATGAAATTAAGTTCTTTACAAGTGTATGTAAACTTTTGACCACGACTGTATACAGTCTCGTGACGATGTGTTATAGCTGGCATTATGAACGGATTGTTTTATAGTTGACATACTTCAGTTCTTTCGTGTTTCCATGCCTTGGCTCTCAGTCATTGTTCCTGTTATAATTTGATTGTTCTTTGCCATCGTCCTGGTCCTGCACGTAGCCTCCATAACAGCTTCTTTCTTTCTTTCTTTATCAAGCTTATCCTGTTTGATAATGCGTTGTATCAGTGAAGTTTTCACAAACGGGGACGTAAACCGGAGGGACTAGTAGCCCGACAGTGTGAACACAAACGGTTTCAGGGCATGGGGCTTGTGGCCCACACTGAGGTAGCCCCCTAATGGCCCTGGCCTGGCCTAACAGTGTGAAACCGGGTATTGGCTGTGATACCTTTACTGCACATAAAAATGAATCATACCACTATGTTCAGCTTTTCATGCTTGCTTATACTTTTATTGTCTCTATAATACTAGATATGTTTAACACACACACACACACACACACACAAGTTGATGGTGTGGAAGCTCATCCATGTAAGTGAAGAATACAACAGCATGTTCAAAATAAGCCGTGGAGGAATTATCTTCCAAACATTTGGGACCACTGACTTATACTGTAATTCATTAGTAATCACAGTGATCAGCTCATCTGCTTACCAAACTTTGAAACAAAAGTCTGCTGCGTCCTAGCAACCAGCCCCCCCAAAGACCCTATGAGAGGATAAGAGGTAGATAATGGATGGATGGATGGATTAAAAATGTACTGAAATTCATAAATAGTATATGATTTACTCTTGAAAGTGGAGGATCACAGGATTGCTTTGTCTAAAATCTCGATTTCGATCTGAAAACGATAAATCGTTCAGCCCTATATCATACAGTAGATATTTTTATACCGCACTACGATATATATCGTAATATCGCACAGCTCTAACTAACACAGTGAGCCGTCAACCCTCAGTCACGCAAAGACCACTCTATAAATGGTGGAGACCATAGAGGGCAGTTACTAGTCATTGATCTGATTTATTGACCTCAGCCCAGGGCCATTACTGCCTGAACATTGTGGCCACCAGTCCACTGATATGTGAATTTATATATACTGTATATACACACTTTTTATTTGTAGCTTTTATGGATGATTTGATTGAGCTTTTCAAAACAACGTTGCCAGTGGGGTAGTTTCACTGTTGCTCAGATCCACCCAAATATTTCAGTTGTAAATGCAAATATTCCAAATGTGTCCCAGTTTATCTCCTGCTGCTGTGTGTGAATGACCAAAGCTTTGGCATAACAATACAATTCTGTTGAAATGGTCCATATGGGATGGTCAGCTGATAGCCAATAGATCAGTGTGTCACTGCACTGCAGCACAGTAACTCATACCAATACTGGTGGCTTCAGGGAGCCCGCAGAGAGCAGCACTCACCAGTGAAATACTCATCTGCATACAGGCCACATGTCCTTTTAACAATGACATCACCCCCTGTCTTTCCACTCGAATATCAATGACATAAAATAGCTATGAGCTACAGGGAAGCACAATAGGAAGTTGGCTCTATTACGCTGCTCAGTTCACATCCTCTTCATTCAGTTCTGGCTTGGCATGTTTCCATTACTTTATTGCAAGATTTTTAGAAATTAATCGGTTTCGATTCATTGTGCCACATTTATGAATGAATTAATAAAGCAACAACAAAGTGTTCTGAAAAGGAAAACTTTGCAGAGGAAGCGTGAGGACCTGAACCTGTGTGTTATTTTAGTAAGGTGACACAACACACGTGCTAAATTATGCAGCTCAATCATGTATGTACACTATATTGCCAAAAGTATTCGCTCACCCATCCAAATACTCAGAATCAGGTGTTCCAATCACTTCCATGGCCACAGGTGTATAAAATCAAGCACCTAGGCATGCAGACTGCTTTTACAAACATTTGTGAAAGAATGGATCGCTCTCAGGAGCTCAGTGAATTCCAGCGTGGAACTGTGATAGGATGCCACCTGTGCAACAAATCCAGTCGTGAAATTTCCTCGCTCCTAAATATTCCACAGTCAACTGTCAGCTGTATTATAAGAACGTGGAAGTGTTTGGGAACAACAGCAACGCAGCCATGAAGTGGTAGACCACGTAAACTGATGGAGCGGGGTCAGTGGATGCTGAGGCACATAGTGCGAAGAGGTCAACAACTTTCTGCAGAGTCAGTCACTACAGACCTCCAAACTTCATGTGGCCTTCAGATTAGCTCAAGAACAGTGCACAGAGAGCTTCAAGGAATGGGTTTCCATGGCCGAGCAGCTGCATCCAAACCATACATCACCAAGTGCAATGCAAAGCGTCGGATGCAGTGGTGTAAAGCACGCCGCCACTGGACTCTAGAGCAGTGGAGACACGTTCTCTGGAGTGACAAATCACACTTCTCCATCTGGCAATCTGATGGACAAGTCTGGGTTTGGCGGTTGCCAGGAGAACGATACTTGTTGGACTGCATTGTGTCAAGTGTAAAGTTTGGTGGAGGGGGGATTATGGTGTGGGGTTGTTTTTCAGGAGCTGGGCTTGGCCCCTTAGTTCCAGTGAAAGGAACTCTGAATGCTTCAGCATACCAAGACATTTTGGACAATTCCATGCTCCCAACTTTGTGGGAACAGTTTGGAGCTGGCCCCTTCCTCTTCCAACATGACTGTGCACCAGTGCACAAAGCAAGGTCCATAAAGACATGGATGACAGAGTCTGGTGTGGATGAACTTGACTGGCCTGCACAGAGTCCTGACCTCAACCTGATAGAACACCTTTGGGATGAATTAGAGCAGAGACTGAGAGCCAGGCCTTCTCATCCAACATCAGTGTGTGACCTCACAAATACACTTCTGGAAGAATGGTCAAAAATTCCCATAAACACACTCCTAAACCTTGTGGACAGCCTTCCCAGAAGAGTTGAAGCTGTTATAGCTGCAAAGGGTGGACCGACTTCATATTGAACCCTATGGATTAGGAATGAGATGTCACTTAAGTTCATATGCCAGTCAAGCCAGGTGAGCGATTACTTTTGGCAATATAGTGTGTCTACCGTTACAGCCTGACAGCCTTTTGCCAACACAACGTCTGACTGATGTACAGTACCTAGTAAATGCATTACGTAGACAATGACATCAGAATGAAATATGTGTGTGAAGATTCAACAGCAATCAGCATCCTCCATTTAAATTGTTTTAATCAAAGCAAATACAGGAAAAAAATCATAAAATATAATAATTTATTTACTAATGATTTTGGATAATTAATACATTAACTCTTTGGGGGGGGGGTTGCCGATCACGGTCTCCCGCAGCCTGTGAGTAATTTCGGGGCTTCTGTGATTTGTAGTTGGGACATAAAGATTTAATATGCACTACAGAGATCGAAGCAGGAAGTGGAGACGATCATAATTACAACAAACGGATTCTGGACAAAAAGTGGTGATTTAGGTGAAAGTGTCCTCTACTCTACCTCTGATAAAACAAGAATGGAACAAGGTAAAAAAAAAAACAAAACATTTTTTTCGTGATGAAATAGCGCATCTCTTCTTTCATTTGAGCTTCTCTGTGTTTTTAGAGACATGGTGCAAAATGTTCTGTGGGTCTTGAAATATGACTGAAAACTTGTCAAAAAACGCTGGTACAAGGCACTTTCGATTTTAAAAAACGGCTGGCACTCAAAGAGTTAATTATATCAATAATTTTCATTTGTGTGTTTTATACCATACAGAAGATGACAATAACACACTGCTGTGTACAGTACCATCCTACCCTCAACCCTAACCCTAATGGAAGCTACAGTGTAATTTGAACATTGGTATGACTGTATGTTTTTTTTGTAAAAAAAATATCAATCATTGAATAACATCAGATCACATTCTCTTCGAGTGCCACTGACATATATATAAGTCTAATTGTTTCTTTGGCAGCGGATTGTGGTCTCCCGCAGCTGAATCTGAACAAAAAGTGGTGATTTTGTAGCCTCGGTCCACCCATACTTCCTGTGACATTGCACAAAATTTTGCGACAAGCCTGTCTGATGCACTAGTTGTTTGGATCAAGCAGTTTTCATCACTATGCGCACATCAGAGGAAAGAGTGGTCTGACTGGTTGAAGTTTCATCCAGTAGCACACAGAGGCATCTGATGGACGCGGGTTAAGCCTGCCCTTTGAGAACTCAGATTACAAGGCAGCTTGGCCAGACCATGCTCACAGAGCTTTGTAGTCGTGATAGCCAGGCTAGTGATTTTGGTGAAAGTGGCCTCTACTCTACTTCTGATAAAACAAGAATGAAACAAGGTAAAAACAAACATTTTTTTTCATGATAGAGAGTCTCTTCTTTCATTTGAGCTATTCAGTGTTTTCAGAGTCATAGTACAAAATATTCTGTGGGTCTTTAAATATGACTCAAAATGGACAAAAACGCTGGAACAAGACACTTTCTGTTTTATAAAACGGATGGCCCTCAATGAGTTAACAAAACCCCCGTGATGAAACTGTGACAACTTTATCCTGAGGTGACACTTGACAGTTTTCTTTTCAGTTAAACTGCGACAAGCTTCGCCCACTTCCCCCTGACTGGAGCTGAGCAAGCCTTTCCAGCCTTCCACTTCCCTATTTGCACTTGTTCAAATGGAGTTTCCGTTCAACTGCTTCCCTCAACTGTGACATCATGGAGGTACAGATGGTATGCAGTCATTGGCTTACTTGTCATTCACGTCAACTCGAATGGTTCTGTACAAGCAGAGAAACCCTCCACTTTCAATTTACTACTCAATGAGGAATGTGCATCTGCATGCATTTGACTATCCAGCAGTGTATTACCACTGTTAGTGATTGTGCTTATTTTGCTTGGAATTTCACTGGTACTGGCACTGACTTAGGCTTGAGCAATAATACAGGATTATCGTTAGACATAATATCAGTTGGCCATGATAATGGTCCTTGTGTGATAACAGAGAGCTGTTCAGTTACGTTGAGCACAGGGATTCCATCACTAAACCTGGCAGCCTGCCGGGCCTGAGAGGCTGTCAGACTGACTCCAAGTGTGCAGTCAGCAGCAACTGGCTGTGAACGTAGCAGTGTAGCGTGTGTGTGTGTGTGTGTGTGTGTGTGTGTGTGTGTGCAGCTTGGGCTGTCACCAAAGAGATGCTACTACTCCTCCAGAAACAAGTCCAGTTCCTGTGTCTTGTAGGTAGGGTTGTCACAAGAACCGATACTTCCAATACCAATTTGATACCAACACGAAAAAAATAATTCAATACTTGCATTTTTCTGGTACCGTCAGAACCGAATATACTACTTTCCCCTCGGCGAGCGGTGTCGATTCTTGGTGGAACTGACGGGGTATTATACACGTGAGCAGCACAGAGCAGTCAGTGACGCTGAAGAATAAAACCTGCAGTCTTAGAAAAAAATAGCTTCAGCAAGTGAGAGTGGTAGCTACAACACGTCGGCTCATCGACAAGACGAGTAGTAAGAGTCGCGTGTGGAAATATTTTGCATTCTAGACTCTAACAAGCCGACATGCAAACAGTGCCTAAGAAGTTTTCAAACGAAAGGAGGGACCAGGTCAAACCTGGCCAAACACCTCAAAGACAGGCACCCCGACTCGTTTAGGGAATTCAAAGTGAGTGAGTTTCCCTTTAGTATCACTGTTGTCACTGTCACATCACACGTTAACCCGAATATGCCTGCAATATGCCGTCATTTTAGCATGAGAGTCGGCTGGGGCGCAGCCATGCAGGCTTCTACTGTCTCGCTGAGTCCCTCGTGTAGATTAGGCTGACCAAACGTCCTCTTTCCCCGGACATGTCCACTTTTTACATCCCGTCCGGGGGGTTTTATTAATTGATCATAATGTCCGGTTTTACTTCTGTGTGTGTATTAGGGTGTGTCCTCCCCTGATTGTCACTGTCAGTGTTTGACTGTTGTGGAAACATTTCTCAACGACCCCCCCAACCCCATTTACGTGAAATGGTTCAGTCCAGCTGCTCCTTCAGACAGTGCGACTTAACAAGTGGAGGAAACAATTGGAGGAGACGGCAGCATGTCTCAAAATTCAGGGAGTTACAAAAGAAAAGAAAGGGGCAGATGAGTGTCTTTTTTTCAGGAAATCAAAATATGGTCACCCTAGTGTAGATGATGTTTATGCAACGATACGGTCTGCGTCGTTATACGTAAGGTGTTATGATGAGATACTGTCAGACAGTCTCTTATGCTATTTAAATTAAACGTTTTTTCCCTTTACAGTCTTAGTGTGAGCTAGATCAGGAGAAGCAGGAGGAAAGTCACACACTAACACAGCCAAAAATCACTGAAGCTTTTGAAAGACAGAAATAAAATAGTGAATTTAGAAGTACATGGGTTGCATTTTCCTTTTTTAATCATAGTATCGAATTAGTATCGAGAATCATGAAAATTGACAGGTATTGTTATCGACTACTGAAATTCTGGTATCGTGACAACCCTACTTGTTTTTCATACATGACTCGGCGCGTCAGGGAGTTACATCTCCATAACAACCGATCTACCTGCCTGAAGGTGTGTGTAACCATGGCTATAACTAGTGGCCAAAGAGTGGCTGTAAAAGAGGGATGAACACGTTTCCTAGATTCCCAATAAAAGTCCTCTGTGATTAGTTGTTTAACTCTTTGAGTGCCAGCCATTTTATAAAACAGAAAGTACCTTGTTCCAGTGTTTTTGCCCATTTTGAGTCATTTAAGACCCACAGAAGATTTTATACAATGTCTCTGAAAATACTGAATAGCTCAAATGAAAGAGGAGACTATTTCATCATTAAAAAAAGTTTGTTTTTATCTTCTTCCATTCTTGTTTTATCTGGAGGAGAGTAGAGGCCACTTTTAACAAAATCACTTTTTTTTTTTCTCTAAACGTGATTGTCTCCACTTCCTGCTTTGATCTTTGTGGCATATATTAACTCTTTATGTCCCGGCTGCAAATCATAGAAGCCCCAAAATTACTCGAAGGCTGGGGAGACCGCAACCGCTGCCGAAAAAACACTGCCATCAATGGCACTCAAAGAGTTAAAAGCTTTAATTAACATTAACAACTTATATTTAGTGCAAAATGGATGTGAACTAAATTATGTAACGATTCTTGTGGGTGTGGTGCAGTGGTTAGCACTGTTACCTCATAGCCAGAGGATCTAATCTGATCTGGGTCGTTCTGTGTGGAGTCTGCATGTTCTCCCAGTGCTAGAGTAACCCTGAGTTTCTCTCTGGTTCTCTCTTACCCCTTTTCCATCAGGGTGGTTCCAGAGCTGGTTCGGAGCCAGAGCCTGACTTAGCACCAGTTCTTTGTGTTTCCACAGCCTAAGCACCGGCCTGTGGTGCTTAAAACTGGGGCCAGGCAAGCACCAAGTCTTTGCTGGTCCAGAGCTAAGCAACAATTACGTCGGGGGCTTGGGGCGTGGTTATTGCAACCAACAAGACCGGAGTAAATACTTCCTGGTTTGACTGCAAATCAAATGTGTTGAAAGGACTCCTGGGATACATGGAAATTTTGCACAAACTGTTGCTCACTGAAATCCAGAACAATATTGTCCCACCAGTGGTACAGTCCTGGATGTGTTTGGGGAGTGAGTTCCAGATGGAGAATGCTCTGTCACCCCAGGTTTGGTGCTTGGTCCTGAGTGGTGTGGCCAGGAGATTGGCATCAGAGGAACGGAGGGAGGGGGAGGGAGGTTGGTGGTGGAACAGGTTGGTGAGGTAGGAGGGGGCCTGATTGTGAAGGGCTTTGTGAGTGAGGAGAAGGATTTTAAAGTGGATGCGTTGGTTAGTTAGTGAGAGCAGGTGTGTAGTGACACTGGCGATACTGACTGACATTTAAAAAGAGTGACTGCAGAGAAACAAATGGTTGTCATGGTCAAGTATCAGAGCCATAAAGCTTATGTTACCACATCTAAATCAGCTGCAAACATGTCAGCAAAACAGCTGCTATTAGAGATGTAGCCGTTGAAGAGAAGACGCTCCATTTCTCAAACAGCAACAGAGGAGAGATGGAGCAGAACCAGAAGGTGACTGACACTGATCAGTTCTCAACTAACCCACTAATCCATTTAAAAGTGAGGTTCTCCACACAAGAATCACATAAAAGCACCACTTTAGATCTTCTGTTTACCAGAGCTGTGCTCATCATTGCTGCAGCTGGTCAGCTTACCAGACAATTTGCATCCCTAACCAACTGTACTACTTGTAACTGGAATCTAACATACGTCCACTTGTCAAAACTGATTTGACTATCAGTGATGTTGCTAGATACATGTCCTGCGTCTCTGACGCATTAAAATCTGAAAGGACGCAGTAATCTCACTATCCATACATCCCAGGGATGCTCCTCATTTTTCCCATGAAAAACGATGCATTGTGATCAACGACTCATGTTTAAAAACACAGTAACTAGCAAAAGACACCTTGTTGTCAGCAGAGCAGACAAGCACTTTTTCAACCCTCTGCTCATCTGCTCAGAGCAGACCTGATCCCCTGTACACAGTATGGACATGCTAGTTTAGCCGTACCAAAAAACGAGCCAGTCACTGCAGATTTCATCGCAACAATTAAAGATACGAACTTTAAGGTAAATAAAGCCACTTCCCGATGTTGTACTCGTTTGTGTCGATGGTGTTTTATAATAACGTACTCCGGTAGGACCGGGTACTAGGATGTATCGCAATACTTTGTTTTCCAATATCGTATTGATTTTTAATTCCTTAATATGGATATTTTTCATCCCCAACAAAATCATATTTTGGGCTGACTGTAAATCCAGAACGACTTCTGCTCTGCAAGGTGTCGCTGTACCGCTACTGCGCTCCATGGCTTTTGTGGTGAGGGAGGCAGTGAAGAAGTCGACAGTAAACAAGCGAAAGAGAGCAGAAAGCAGTGAGCTCACCGACGTCCGCGACAAAACAAAGCTGACGTTTGGAGGCACTTTGGCTAACGATACACCATACTGAGATAATAGCACAGCAGCCGCCGCTGAAAGCTGTTGAAACCCAAACTTAGTTTCTTAAATCCATTATTTAATGTGAAGGGCCTTTATCAGGCGTTCTTTTTAGTCTAATGCACCGCCATCGTTTCATTACATCCATTAAAATGCATTTCTCCTCTCCTCCGCAACAGCCGGAATCTCCTCTCGCTCCCTCTCACAACAAACACCAGCACAGACCACAGTCTATCAGTCACACATCACCTCACTCACAGAGCGATGCAATAAAGTTTGCTGTTTCAGAACATTTAAGAATGTAGTAATCATTCATCCGTCCCCCAACTTTCCCAGCATGAGGCAACAAACATCGCCGGTAAAACAGAGGATTTACTGCAGCAGCATCAGTCTGGTGTAAAAAAGCAAAGTAAAAATCTCAAAAATCAGGAATATCGAAGGATCGCAATTTAAATTGAACTTGCACCCAAAAAAATCGTAAAAGAATCGAATCGGGAGAAAAGCATATTGTATTGCCCTACGGGGTACCAAAAAGCTCAGGGGCCTCATGTATCAATACGTGCGTGGTGTTCATACTGAGAGCTGGTGTATGCTGTAATCCAGAAAGTGGCGTACACTGTCAATCCAGATTTATCAAACTGTGAACGCCAGAATCCACGCATCTTCTCTTGACACATCCCAGTCAGCGTGGAATTCAGCGCACGTCGGCGTCGTGGACTGCTCTCTCACCACACCCATAAATAAATATGCAAATTCATTTAAATAGGCTCCATGCTGGGGCTGTCCTCATTACGACAGGAAGAAGAGGAGAAACTTCAGGGCGTAGCCACGGTCACCTGAGTTAAAAACACAGGATTAGACGCCACATGCTTAACTTGATGGATCACACTGATGTGAAATGGGAGTGCAATTCAGGAGAGATGCTGAAGAAGCTATTTGTGAGTTTACGCAGTGTGTAGATGATAATCTGGGATGCACACATGCAAACCATGAGTCAGGGAGAAGACTGATGACCAGTCAATATTTACTCCAGCCACCGCAGCATGTCCGCCTGCATCCCGTTCCCACCATGCTTTTATTTAGGATGTATGAATCGCCTGTTGAGCCAGACCACCTTGCAGTGATGTTGGTCACATTCATTTGCACATCACAAATAATCTGCATACTGTGATGGTGCTTTTATTGCAACATGAATGCAGCTTATCGCTCTGATTACATCAGGAAATCCAGCTTTCGCTGCAAATTACGCTTTAATGTTGACCTGTCTGACTGCATTGTATACGAATTTTAATATGTCTGGCTGACGTTCGAATGATCCAGTCCAACACAGATGGCATGGTCCGGCTCAGGGTCGACTGGCTCACTCCCGATCGGTCGGTATCCGACCGTGGTCAACACCTGTGTGATTCTGACAGCGCTCGGCTCCTCCTGTGACGCTTCAAGGCCAGGAGCTGGCCGGTCACAGCTCTGTGCACAGCTGCTCACAAACTAGTGACAGTTTCTCCAACATCCTCTCTAAAGGTCGCCGACGGACCAAAAGCATCAGAACCTGGTGTACGGCAGCTATGAAGTTGGTGTAGAGCAGTGCCACTTTCCACGCTCAGTTCACTATTGATAAATCAGAGTGTGAATGTGGATGCGCATATGTCTCTATGGACGGGGGGACATGTCCCTTTCAGATTCAAAGAGGCACTGATCCTTTCCCCAACTTTACCAGCATAAGGAGACAAACATCACCGGTAAATCATAGGATAACTGTCAGCCCCCCCCAACCCTGTGAGTCTCAGTACTTATGTTAAACAGTAGCTACATGTTTTGTTGTACGTCTGTAAGGCTGGAAGAGTTGGGGGCACTGAACTTTGATGTTACATTGATCAGAGCTTCAAGTTCCGACTTCAAGTCAACGCACCATAAGGCACTCCCCAGGGTCCTAAAGAGAAACTGGTGCCTGCTGACCACCATAAGACCATTGTCCATTATGTCTACCATGATGAAGCCCAAATTACAAGAAACAAGTCACTGAGTTGATAATAAGAATAACAATAATAATAATGATAATATGTATTGTAACGGGCATAAATTTGGTACTACAGATACAATTTGAGTTCTAGTAATTTTTTGTGCTATTTATGTTGCAACAAAAATATTGTTTTATTTGAAATTTGCATGTCATTCCACTGTGACAGTTGTTCCACAATAAAGTTTTCAGATTTGGAATTTGTTTAATTTTCATGAATATATTCATTAATTATAGCAATATCATACCATACCGCCAACAAATTAGTTTAACACTGCAGTTGAAGAAATAGAAGAATATAAGAAACAGAAATAAATCTCTCAAACAGGCAAGACTCCTGGGTTTATATCAGCATGTTCTGCACGTGCAGCACCTACTGTACAGTTTTTAACCGCCTAAAATATGGAGTTAAAAAAGGACATATGACCAATTCTTTTAAATATATACTCAACATTTCCTGAATACTAATCTTGGGAACTGTCTTTTAGCACAACGTGACCACAGGGAGCTGTGAGCAAGTCAACATGTGCATAGTTGAACATGTGCATAGTTGAACAGCAGCAGTAGCTTTTCACATAAAAAAATGTATGTAAGAAGCCAAAACAATGCTGGCTGCAGTCAGATTCAAATTTCAAAATCACCATATTTTTCAAACTGAGCAAATTGATACATGAAGTACTGATCTGATGTGAGACACTACTTTATGTGGTGGAATGATCACGCAGGCTAAGCTGGATATACTCTGGTTACTATGTATGAGTGTGTTTTCCCTCCATGTGACCCAGGTAAATACCAAAACATCAACTGTCCCCCACCGGCTCACAACCCAAGTCTGCCAGCAGACTCCTTAATGCAGACTGGACGGCTGTAGGAAGTTTAGTGAAGTGATTCTGTCACTTTTACAAAACCAAAGCTTCTCACCAACCTGTCCATATGTAAAATGACCCACTTTCCATGAGCTCAGTACTGACAGGTGGATTTAAACTGCTTATTACAGAAACCTTCAATCCAAAAAACTTCCTAAGAATTAGTTACATATATGGAGAAAGATTACTTGAGACGGTGCATAGCTCTTAGTAAATTTCATAGCAGACTGAGGGTGCTGTTCATGAGAAAAGGTTCACAGCTGACTGATGCTATTTCATGACAGGTAAGTTTACAGTAAACAGACACATTTGCTCAAATGACTTATTCCTCATGTTCTCGACATAGACGACACAATGTCAAACTGTTGTGTAGACTTAGGATAAGAAAAGAAATGGGGAATGTGGGAAGCTCAGAATAAACGACACAGGCTCCAGTGTCTCCTTCCAGTGTGGACAAACACAAATAACATGGGCGTTTCTGGGTCGCCTAGCCGGCTAACCGCACTAGCTTTGTCGAACACAGAAAGTGCTCCACAGTAGGTTCAGCTGCAGCTAGCATGGCTACCAACTTCCCTCGTCCTTACTCGTAACATTGTGAAGTAGACGATCAAAGCAGAGGTTACAACAAGCCCGCATCAACATTTAAAACACAATGGGTGCTGTGAACAGACTTACCTTTTATAACATTACTAAAAATCGTAGCTCTGAATTCTTCTTTGGCCTTCTGATCGAAGTCCTGCCCATGGATAATGCGCATCTGCTTGAGGAAAGTGGACTTACCGCTCTCGCCTGCCCCAAGTAATAAGATCTTTACTAACCTTTTTACATAAGTCTTATCTCGATTAATACACTTATCTATCTCCTTAGATTTCCGCAGCTGTTCTACCTCGCCGCTTGTGAGGAGACAGTTAGGGAAACACACAGATAAAACGGAGCGGGACGGCAGGAAATCCGCCATCTTTGAAACAACTTCATCGATACAGACAGCGCAGAGGAGGAGGGCTGATCTCCAGCTCACCCTAGTCCGCTGCTGCATTCAGGGGTCGTAGGAATTTACTCCTGTTAACTTTCACCACCGTGATCCAGCCATCGAGAGCCGGTCCGTAAACACTTAACTCTACAATAAATGTAATTGAAAAATATTACGAGAGGATTGGGCAGTGTTTCTAAACAAATTACATCAATTTCCCCAGTGGAAATCCAATGGAAGTCTGGTGTAAAATATCTGGTGATAAGACTGTAAAATACAAGTGTTCCACATTTAACCAAAGGAATGACTATAACACAGATCGATCCATATCGGAATTTTAATACACCATTTCTGCATAAAACATAAAAATATGTATTTGATAACATTTGGTCAACTGAGGTTCAAATTAAATTTTACCTGTCACATGTTGCACGGGTATGTGCGTCAATGTTTTTCCAGTTTCCAATTCTTTTTGCTGCGTGAATGCAGCAAAAGTGAGAGGTACAGTGGCGAGCGAAGCGTTAGAACGTGGTCACGCCCATGCTTCAGTGTTTGGGCGGGTCGCAGAGACGTAACTGTGGCAACATCCCTCCCGTGCTCTGTCTCTGTTGGACCTGGACCCACACTAGATTTTGTATGTATATATATATATACGTGTATATATACGTATATATATATATACACATATATATAGCAACTCAGCCACGAAGTGGTAGACCACATAAACTGATGGAGTGGGGTCAGTGGATGCTGAGGCGCATAGTGTGAAGAGGTCACCAACTTTCTGCAGAGTCAATCACTACAGACCTCCAAACTTCATGAGGCCTTCAGATTAGCTCAAGAACAGTGCACAGAGAGCTTCATGGAATGGGTTTCCATGGCGAGCAGCTGCATCCAAGCCATACATCACCAAGTGCAATGCAAAGCGTCGGATGCAGTGGTGTAAAGCACGCCGCCACTGGACTCTAGTGGAGACGTGTTCTCTTGAGTGATGAATCACACTTCTTCATCTGTCAATCTGATGGATGAGTCTGGGTTTGGTGGTTGTCAGGAGAACGATACTTGTTGGACTGCATTGTGCCAAGTGTAAAGTTTGGTGGAGGGGGGATTATGGTGTGGGGTTGTTTTTCAGGAGCTGGGCTTGGCCCCTTAGTTCCAGTGAAAGGAACTCTGAATGCTTCAGCATACCAAGACATTTTGGACAATTCCATGCTCCCAACTCTGTGGGAACAGTTTGGAGCTGGCCCCTTCCTCTTCCAACATGACTGTGCACCAGTGCACAAAGCAAGGTCCATAAAGACATGGATGACAGAGTCTGGTGTGGATGAACTTGACTGGCCTGCACAGAGTCCTGACCTCAACCTGATAGAACACCTTTGGGATGAATTAGAGCAGAGACTGAGAGCCAGGCCTTCTCATCCAACATCAGTGTGTGACCTCACAAATACGCTTCAGGAAGAATGGTCAAAAATTCCCATAAACACACTCCTAAACCTTATGGACAGCCTTCCCAGAAGAGTTGAAGCTGTTAGAGCTGCAAAGGGTGGACCGACGTCATATTGAACCCTATGGATTAGGAATGGGATGTCACTTAAGTTCATATGTGAGTCAAGGCAGGTGAGCGAATACTTTTGGCAATATAGTGTATATATTTAAAAATTCTGCAGTGATTTTATTATCTAATACTTATGAATTAATGAATTAACATTTCATTTGCATTCATTAAAATGTTTTCTTCCTTTTTATTTAGTACATATTGTCAATATTTGTTACTATTATTATTACTTATTTATTATTATACGTTTCTTTATTACTGTAGCCTAATTACTGTCTATGCTGCTTTGATGGTTGAATTTCTGACAATGTGGGATGACCAAAAATATTCTATTCTATAAACTTGCACATCACCTACTGTACTTGTAAACTACCTGGCCTTACAGTATGTCTACTTTGTGGAGTTGGATGGAAAAAAGTCCAAAACCCCACACAAAGATGATTTAGAAAGCTGTAATTAGGGTTTTATGACTTACTATGCCACAATTGTGGTGTGGAAAGACAGAAGTACGACTAGCAGTTACACTTTCCTTCTTAAAATGTGCAAATGTTGATGACAATAAAAAATATGTTTTCATAATTTAATTACAAAAGGAAACTGTTAAAGGAATAGGTCAACATTTTGGGGGATTTCTGGTTCTGTTGAGAGTTTGGTGATAGATACCACTTGTCATGTCTGTACTGTGAACATGAATACAACATAGTTTAACTCAGCTTAGTTTAGCAGAGAGACTGGAGAAAGCTAGTCTGGCTCTGTCCAGATGATACAAAATCCACATTAGCAATCTCAATCCAAAATGTTGAAAGAGCCTTTTAAATTGCACAGTTGATGATCATTTTACTTTTTACACACACTCTTCCTTGAATAAAAAAATACTAACAAATAACAAATTGATCCATTGTATCTTAAAACATCAATTAATCAATCCAGACATAAAATCGTTGGTGATTGTGACAAACTCAAGCTGCCTGAGTTCATTTAAAGGAAACATATGTAGGATTGTGGCCAAAACTGGTACTGCAATCACTTTCAAATTACTGTAGAGCGGTGTCTCTCCTCTCCCTCTCCCCTGACTAGAGGTTGCCAGTTAGGCTGCAGGATCCAACAGGAACAGAAAGTGTTACAGTGAATGAAAAGCAGCCACCTTGGGCATCACCATGGACACTTAAAATGGGGTGTGGGAGAGCTGTGGAGGGCTGGGGTAAAGAGAGCGGTGGACGGGGGTATGTGGTGAGAGTGGCAGATCAGGAGTGCTGCTGCCTGTCTGCTTTCAGCCGTCTCCATCTTTCAGGCATCTCCTTTACAAATCCTTGTTTTAGTAAAGCACAGAAAGCTGGCTCCATGGTATAACCCTCACACCCACAGTTTAAAGCAAGCAGCAAGAAGATTTGAAAGGAAGTGGCGTTTAACCGGTCTGCAAGCGTCTCGCCTGGACTGGCATGATAGTTTGAAAGCTTATAGGAAGGCTCTCCGTAAGGCCAGAGCAGCTTATTATTCATCATTAATAGAGGAAAATAAAAACAACCCCAGGTTTCTTTTCAGCACTGTAGCCAGGCTGACAGAGAGCCACAGCTCTATTGAACCATCTGTTCCCACAACCCTCAGTAGTAGTGACTTCATGAGCTTCTTTAATGAGAAGATTATAACTATTAGGAGAAAAATCAGTCACACTGTGCCTTTGACTGAAAATGCTTTGTCTTTAAACACAGGAAGCATAGGACTCATTGAAGAACTTGATGTATACTTGGACTGCCTTTCTCCCATAGACCTCCACAAACTGACTTCATTGATTTCCTCATCTAAGCCTTCTACTTGTCTCTTAGATCCCATCCCAACTTCACTGCTTAAAGAAGCTTTACCGTTACTGAGCACCTCTTTATTAAACATGATCAACTTATCTTTGCTGTCAGGCTATGTACCTCAGTCATTTAAAGTAAGCCGTAATCAAACCTCTTCTGAAGAAGCCCGGTCTTGATCCAGAGGTTTTAGCCAACTATAGACCAATATCCAACCTTCCTTTTCTCTCTAAGATCCTTGAGAAAGCAGTGTGTGCAGTCAGCTGCGTGACTTCCTCCAGAACAATAATCTATTTGAGGACTTTCAGTCAGGATTTAGAAAATATCACTTAGCACCGAGACCGCTCTGGTGAAAATTACTAATGACCTGCTAATTCGTCAGACCATGGACTCGTCTCAGTACTTGTCTTGTTAGATCTTAGCTGCTTTTGATACTATTGACCACCATATCCTGTTGCAGAGATTAGAACATTTAACTGGCATCAGAGGAACTGCTTTAAGCTGGTTCAAATCCTACTTATTGGATCGATCACAGTTTGTTCACATTAATGATGAGTCCTCCATGCAGTCCATTGTCAGTTATGGAGTTCCTCAAGGTTCTGTGCTTGGGCCTATTCTATTTACTTTATATATGCTTCCTTTAGGCAATGTTATCAGGAAACACTCCATAAACTTTCACTGTTATGCAGATGATACTCAGCTATATTTGTCATTTAAGTCAGACGAATCCAGCCAGTTAGCTAAACTCCAAACATGTCTTCAGGATATAAAAACTTGGATGGCGCACAATTTCTTGTTGTTAAATTCAGATAAAACTGAGGTTATTCTAATTGGCCCTGAAAATCTCAGAAATAACCTATCTAATGACTTATTTACTCTAGGTGGCTTTGTACCAGCCTCGAACACCACTGTAAGGAATCTTGGGGTAATTTTTGACCAAGATATGTCCTTCAACGTCCACATGAAACAAACAGCTTTAGAACAGCTTTTTTCATCTGCGTAACATTGCAAAAATAAGGCATATTCTCTCCCAAAACGATGCAGAAAATTAGTCCATGCATTTGTAACTTCCAGGCTGGACTATTGTAACTCGTTATTATCAGGCTGCCCTAATAAGTCTATCAGGACTCTCCAGCTGGTCCAGAGCAGCTGCAGCACGTGTTCTGACCAGAACCAGGAAAAAGAGACCATATTTCTCGGTGTTAGCCTCTCTGCACTGGCTCCCTGTAAAATCTAGAATAGAATTTAAAATCCTCCTCCGCACCTACAAGGCACTTAATGGTCAGGCACCATCTTATCTTAAAGAGCTAATAGTGCCTTATAATCCTGCTAGAACTCTACGCTCTCAGAATGCAGGACTATTAGCGGTTTCCTAGGGTTTATAAAAGTAGAATGGGAGCTAGAGCTTTCAGTTATCAAGCTCCTCTTCTGTGGAACCAACTCCCTCTTTCAGTCCGGGAGGCAGACACCATCCCTTATTCAAGACTAGGCTTAAGACTTTCCTTTTTGATAGTGCTTATAGTTAGGACTGATCCAAGGTTGACTCAGGCTGCCTTGGATCAATCCCATGAATTATGCTGCTATAGGTCTAGACTGCCGGGGGACTTCCTCTGACACACTGAGCTTCTCTTCTTCTTCTTCATTTGGATGCCTCCATTAAGTCATTTTACTAACTCATCTTCTTCCCGGAGCCCCTGTGCTCCCAGCTCCCAGGTGTCTGTGAGCTGAGGCTACTTGTTTGAGAAGGAGTTGATGTCATCCAGGCTTCGTCTGTCCTGATGGTGGTGAGATGGAGAAGAGGCGATGCTGCTCAGGTTGTATCTGTTAGAGTAGTGGAGAAGAGGATGTGTTTACTCTTCCTCCATTTAACACATGCTGCAGATTAGTTTTGTGCCTCGTAGTCCCTGTGCGTTCTCATCTCACAGGTATCCATGGATCCAGTCTACCTGGTGGAGTAGTGGTTGTGCAGACCAGTCAGGCTTCATCTTCTGGTTCTGAGTGACGTGGTGGTGATGAGGTCATCCTGCGGAGGTTTCTCCTGTTTGGTGTGGTGGAGTGGAAGATGTGCTGCCCAGGCTTCTTCTGGTTGGCATGGTGGAGAGGACGACATGCTTCTCATCCTTTGCTGATAGCTTGATGATGCTCTTCATCCCCTTGGACACTCTCATACAATTCTATATATACACACTGTATATTAGCTGTTGTTATATTGAGTTGGACATTTCCATACAATTTTGTATGTTAGTGTTAATGTGTTTTCATTGTTGTTATTCTGTACACATGGCATCTATTGCACGTCTGTCCATCCTGGAAGAGGGATCCCTCCTCTGTTGCTCTTCCTGAGGTTTCTTCCGTTTCTTTTTCCCTGTTAAAAGGTTTTTTTTGGGGAGTTTTTCCTTAGTCGATGCGAGGGTCATTGTAAAGGACAGAGGGTGTCATATCCTGTACAGATTGTAAAGCCCAATGAGGCAAATTCATAATTTGTGATATTGGGCTATACAAATAAAGTTGACTTGACTTGACTTGACTTTTATTTCGGACTTTGTCACGACGTATTTCAGATTCATAACGAGGTCTTTTAGGTTTTGTAACGTTAAACATTATTTATCCGACATGTTCGTAGCTGCAGCTGTGATAACTAGAGCAGAAATGCTGACACACTACTGACTTGGTGATTGGGAGATAGGTGGAGGGTGGAGCATCAGACCAAAACATAACATGACAACATCAACATCAGCTGAGGGCTGCAACTTGGCTTTTTAAATGAGAATATCCTGACTGGACTACTGTTGTCAGTGATATAAGTATTTGAAATGAACATGATTTCTTAATGTCTGGTGACATATCAGGGACATTTTATGATTAATTTAAATACATTTCTTACATATTGTTCCTTTGAGAAGCACCAGAGAGACTTTTTTTCTGTATGTGCAGGGGATGAGGCTTCCTGCAGCTCATTGGTGGATAAATCCATCCGATCCTGTCCCACAATCCTTCTCACTCCCTGAAGCCTTCCACATGCACACACTGCTCTGTTGACAGCCATAGCTAACTGGAACAGTTCACCCCATTTTGTTTCTTTCTGGTAAACATCTGATTTGGTCTTCATCCGTCTGCAGATATGACGATTAAAACAGCCCGTCCAGACCGGGGACAACATTTCCAGCCCCGCATGCACTGTCTCAAAAAGGTGGGTGGATATCATCATTATTATGGGTTTCATTCAGTGTGTGTTGCTGGTATTTTATTCCTAATATGTTCTCCTTGATCTTATCAGAGATTTGGGTGTTTTCTTTTTTGTGGTTGATGACCGTGACCATGCCATTTTGATCAAAGACAAGGTTTTGTTTGTTAAATCTATAACAAGCAAGATTAACTGATATTTAAAATTCTTACCTGTCTTAGTTCAGCATATACTCTAAAAAAATATGGAAATTTCTGATTGGAATCTGCACATTTCTCCCTGGTTGATGTTGTGTAAATTGTCCCCCACTCACAAAAGTTCAGCTTTTATTATTATTATTATTATTATTATTATTATTATTATTATTTATCAGTTAAATGAGAGATCCTACTAACTACACTTTGTACTGACTTACACATGAGCTGTTTGCCACCAGAAGAGCAGGGGCTAATTTCACTTTAAAGCCTGCTTTACTGCTTTGCTGCCAGGTGTCACTGCAGGAGCTCAGGTTAGTAGCATAAACCTGACCTCAGCTGGCAAAGATTAGCAACACATCTATCCAAAGTCTAAATCTAACAAAGTTCATATGGAAACACTGTAAATAACATGTTGAATAAAAAAAAATGAGTGAAACACTGAAACTTGACATGGGACTCTGTAAGGTGTTGCTAGTATCTGTTTTTTGCACTTTATAGCGCAAACCAGATACTAGCAACAGACAATATAATATATGCAACAGACAATACCTCTTTATGTGAATATGTACGATTATATTTGTAAGTTTTTTTTTCTTTTTGTAAACTTTATATTTGTGTCAAGTAACAGTTGGCTGGTAATTTTATTCTGAAAATGTAAAAATTACACGAAATTATACATTATTGCACTGAAAAATTCCAAAATTCCAATATACAAGATACACAGTAGGAAAAAGTAAGGAGAGTTATTTTTTGTACAATAAATCAATAAACAGTGCAGAATAGTGCAAAAATGCAGTATAGTGCAAAACCAACAATCTAAACAATACAAAAATATACAAAAACTACAAGAGCATAAGTATGCAAATGTAACTAAACTGTAAGCGGCTAAGTAAGAGTTTAAAAGGTGTTTAACTGAGGTGGCAGTGTGACTATTTATGACCTGAGTGAGAAGCTTTACCTCTAAAATGAATGGAGTTTGGGGAAGTGAGGTGTAACACTGATTTATTGCCTCACAGTGATGGAATGAATGAACGCTTTACTGAATCTGACTTAAGTCAAACTAGTGCAATTTAAAATTCCTTCAAAAAATCCTGCATTCAAAATTACACTTAAAGCACAGAAATATTTTTGAACTACCTTGTTTTTACACAGTTGTAACAATGCATCATATTTTAGAAGCTTATCATATATTTGTGTGTGAATTTTTACTCTTCAAAGTAACTTGTAATGCTGTGTGTAATGCTAAGTAGTACTGATGACTCTCATACAGTGCAGTAATGAAGAAGCGTATGATAATGCTTCATCATGTGAAATCAGTCCTTTTCTCAATGTAGGTCTTCATGGAAAACCTGCTCTCCTGGTCAGGGGCTACCCAGTCTTTCATATGCAAGAATTTGGCATCAGTAATTTAGTTTCACAGCAGGAAGTGGTGTGACAAGAAAAAAAAATATAAAAAAGAGAATTAAGATATTAAAGAAGCACAGAAGTATAAAATGTTATTTCTTTAAATGACTTTGGGAAAGGCAAACACAAAAGTTTACGCCTTGATTCCAAAGGACAGTCAATAATTGAATTTAGAAATGAACTCTTCGATGCATAGAGACTTTTTGCAAAGAACTGTGGTGATATGTTCCAACTTCTTCCACCTGTAGAGACACTAAACAGTAATCAAGTATAGTAAAAACAAAGGCGTTTCTCAGCATAGGCTGCAGTGTAGGATATGCATCTACAGCGTACCAATGCCGTAGATTCAATGCAGTATAAACCAGCCTGGTGTTAGATATCCATCCATCCATTATCTACCGCTTATCCTCATAGGGTCTTTGGGGGGGCTGGAGCCTATCCCAGCTGTCTTAGGGCGGAAGGCAGGGTACACCCTGGACAAGTCGCCACCTCATCGCAGGGTGTTAGATATGAGCGCTTTAAATATATAAATATTATAGTTTTAAAGTGATGGCTGATATTTTTATTGTCTTTAGGATTATTACATTAAGTTTTTAACATCAAGTTGAGGGATAGGGCTTCCAGATCAGAACTGAACTAGAACTTTTTTATTACACCAAAAATGATTGTTTCAGTTTTATCCTTATTTAATTCGAGAAAATGCTGGGTCATCCAGTCACTGATTTATTCAATGCACACATTCAGGTACTGTGTTGGTCCATCACCTACTATGTAAATCAGTGTGTCCTCTGCATAATTATTACATGTTGAACAGAAGTGGAGCAAGAATGGATCCTTGAGGAACTCCACATGTTACTGTTACTAATTTGCACCTACCAAGTGTGATTGATACACATTACATAGAAGGATTAGCAGGGCTTTAGGTTAATACTGATGACCATGACATCATGGTGTTCTGATCACACACGCGATTTAAAGTAATGATAATGACAATAATTTACAGTCTTTCTCATGAATTTAATGGGAAAGATTAAACTTAAATTTAGATTCTTGCCTGTTCTTAGTGTAGCATATAAATTAATAACTTAATCAATTTTCGCTCTCTGATTGAAATCCCCACATTTCTCTCTGGTTGTTGTTGTGAAACTGATTTATTTAACCAGAGAAGCTGATAAAAAGCATGCGATTTCCATGTTTGCTGTCCTCCTTTCAGCTGGAGGCCATCGTGGTGGAGATGCAGGACCCAAAAAGTGGGGTGAAGGGTACGGAGCAGAAACTCAACGTCACTACTATCCCACATGTCATCACTGGTGAGACACACCAACACACACATCCACAAAGGGAGCGAAGCTTCCTCCGACTCAGATGATAAGTAATGATGTGTTCAAAGTTTAATAATTACATATTTGTAATGACAGTTTATTACAGGGCAAGCCATGTGCCTACAGCTTTATAGGGTGATATCGAAAAATGTGAGGAGTATCTTATAAGCTACTCTTATTAATAATATTACATTAACAATGTATACAATGACTAGATAATCAAAATATAAAGATACTTATTATGCTAATATAAAAGCTTTTGTACCCCACTTTAGCATATTGTTTTGGTTTTACACCTCATAAACTCAAATATGCAGATCTGCAGTTTATTATTCCACTGCCCAGTGTCAGGTGTTTACCACTTCTGCCCTAAATTAACATTACTGTTGATCACAGAAATATTTTTTATGTTTCTGTAATGGTTAATCCACCAGTATGTGCAAGCGCTTTAATCAAAATCATATATTTATTGCTAAAATATAATTATTGTTGTTATCCAGTTTTCAAATTTACTGTTTTCTTTTTTTAAAGCAGAAAAAAATATCAAATCAGATTATTATTATTATTATTATTATTATTATTATTATTATTATTATTATCTATTGATTGAGATGTTGAATTCCAGTTATTTCCTGTCATTCCTGGACAGAAAAAAATGTGTTTTAGTGGTTGTTTGTTATTCTGGATTCATTTCTGACTTCTCAGAGAATTCCAGTGTTTTGGCCCAAATCTGGGTGAATTCAGATTAAATTCCTCACATAAAATGGTGAAGTGTTGAGAACTCAGGCTAACTGCTGTTCTAATATCATCATCTTTATTTTTTGAGAATTTTACGTATGACTCTAGCTGATTCAAAATGCTGCAAGAATGACAAAAACAATTGTATGGATAAATAGAAAAAAAATCTTTGAAATAAATATTCACTAACTCTTTATGTCATGTCCTTTCAAATGTTCTTGTCGGTCCCTAAAGGAGACAAAAGATGAGGATGAGTGCATTTATTGGTTGTGTATACCAGTCTGACAACAAGCCTCTGTCACTGCATCATGTAAAGCTCAGACTGCATGGAGACACTGACAGACTGCCTTACTGTCTAAGCTGCTAACACCAGCTAAATAAAGCAGCCCACAATTGGATGAGATGTTGACAGTGCTTTAGGAGCCAAATTGGCTTTTTAATCCAACCTAAGAGCAGTGAGGGAAAGGTCAGCATGAATTCATGTGAAGTGCTGCAGTGCACCTCCTGCTGGGAGTAACAGTTTAAAGTGATAGGATGGTGCAGAAGTGATTGTTACCTTTAGTTAACTGATGCTGTTATCATGTCATGAAATGTGGTGGAAACACATGACTGAGCTAACCTCTGTGACACTAATAGACCCCAAACAAGTTTTTTTGGTATTTATTTTCCTTCGGAAAATATTTTTTAAACTTAATTTTTTTAAATCATTCAGCACATTTATCACTATCTGTAGTCACCATCCTGCTACTGCGGCATATCTGTGTGCAGACGTCTGGTTCTCTTTGTTATGCTCAATTTATTTATTATTATTTATGCTGAATTATTTATGTTTTAAGAGCCCCTTTCACACTGCATGAAAAACCAGAGTCCAGGGTCAACCTGGGGTTTTTTGTACACTGCGAAAGGGTCGACACAGAATTTTGACGTGGGTTGAACGACCCTCCAATTGATCCAGGAGTTTATCAGCTCGGATCTGATCGGGTGCAGCGTGAAAGGCGAGCCGTGTCAACCTGCTACTTTACTCACTGATGCCTCTTGCGTTCTGCTTTAGTCACTGAGCAGCCAGTCAGGCTATCAGTGTGAAGCTCCAGAGCTGAACACTCATAAGATCAGTCTATCTGCTGATCTCACAGAGACTGATCTTTGAAGGGCAGAGATTTTAGTCAATCAAACAAATCAAATGTGTAGCGGTATTATCTTAAATTATTGCCCTACGTCATTTTGGGAAATCCCACCGACTGGGGAATCTGGCAGTGCCGAGCCGAGTCGGGTTGACCCGGGTTAGAAAATCCCCTGTCGACCCGCTAATTTCAGTGTGAAAGCGGTAAAGGAGAGGGGGGCTTAGCCCCCAGGTGAGGCTAATTTGGATATGTATCTATGCAATGGAGTATGAAGACTTTTTAAAGGGCAGGAGCGAAAAGAAAAAAGGGCACCTTCAGTGAGCTCTCTCCACTTAAGTGTGCAATTTTGCCTCCCAAAGAGGGTATTTGATCAGGTTTTAACTAGCCAAAAGGGCAGTTTAGCATGTTTTGCCTAATTGGTCGTGACCATATTTAAGTGATTTATAAATAATGCAAGGTTATACGATGATTATGTGATGATTTATCAGCACTTTCTTTGCAAAATAAATAAATAAATAAAACACCAAATTAAAAAAATAGGCCTAATGACGCCAACGGGCCTATTAGATGGCCCGCATATTAGATGGATCGTACTTTATGTTTAATGCACAGGGGTTCTGTGACAAAAGAACAGATTTATTTATTGAGTTATTTCACCCTAGCCACAATGTTTTCCTAAACCTAAACAAGCAGGTTACTTGCCTGAAAAAAAGGGAAACTTCTTTAGTGTGTTGTTTAATGCAAAAATAGCAAATGTTTGCCTGGTGGTTAACATGTTAAATATTATAACATCAGCATATTAGTGTTTTCATTGTGAGCATGTTAGCATGACAACATTAGCTTTCAGCACATCTAAGTGCATCTTTAGTTACAGTCAACTATAAATGTTGACGATTAATAGATCGTCATAGGTTTACATAGGTGGGCACATTAGAGAGTGGAATAACCAGAATAAGGAAACAATGTTTCATTGGCAAATGTGTGCAGAGTTTCAGCTCTGATCTGTTTCCACACAGGTAAGGACATCATCACATGGATTTCCAACAAGATGAAGACCACTCCAGAAGGTAGAGTGCTGCAAACGAAAGATTATTTACAGAAACATATTTTAACGTCTTAGTACATGAATGTCCTCTGTGTTGCAGAGACCCAGTGCTTTGGCACCATGCTAGTGGCCTATGGCTACATCTACCCCCTGCAGAACCACAAGAAGCTGGTGATGTGTAACGACGCCAGCCTCTACCGCTTCCAGGTAAAAGTGATGCCTTTTAATACTGTTGAAAAGACAGTGAGGTAGGAGGAGCACTGTGAGGTGAAGCTGGGCCAGGAAATAATGATAATGTAAGAAACGCGTAATGAGAAGTATTACTGCATTATAAATTGTAATGCATTGTATGTACTACTACTACATTATGTACTGCTGGGTAATTCTATAATCATACATCAGAGGCTATTTGTTGATTATGTCTTGTATTAATAATTTGAATCTAAGGAGTTGTCAAATAAATGCAACATATGACAGAAAAGATTTCACTCTAAAGTGTAGAAGTATAATAATAATAACACATTTATTCATCAAGCGCTTTTCAAGAAATAATACACTTTAACAAATT
Source organism: Synanceia verrucosa (assembly GCA_029721515.1). Classification (NCBI taxonomy): domain Eukaryota; kingdom Metazoa; phylum Chordata; class Actinopteri; order Perciformes; family Synanceiidae; genus Synanceia; species Synanceia verrucosa. Next base: position 2,473,617 of record CM056563.1, read on the forward strand.
AAAACAGACGAGTGGCATAAGATGTAAATCCTCAAGCAATGAACAAGTAGCTCAGCTGTAAGTGTAGTACTGAACAGGCTGAGTACTTGAGTACGCAGTGTTATAGATTACAGAGCTAGTAAGAAGCACTCATTGGTCATCATCCTGTTCGACAGAAATGATCAGAATAAAACCTTTGTCTTTGATCATGACAGCATGATTGAAATCTGTAAAATAAAACATATATAAGAATTAAATAAATGAGTTTATGTGTTTTTAGTGACTGAGCAGTCCCTCTTTATTTCACTGATTACTGCTGGCTCTGCTGGATGTGGTGCTACTGTGAGGAGGCAACAGCTCAGAGAAAGGAAGACAAATGTTTACCTGGTGTTTTTCAGGAGACTGGTTGTGAGTTGAGTTTGTGCATCTCAGACTAATCCTGCATATTGCTGCACCAAAGTGCACATTAGTGTGAGTGCTCATATGTGGTTGAAGTGACTCCCACTTTCTCTGCTTGACTTTGAACTGGTCCCAGTAGGGTCAAGTGAGACATTTTGATCAGATTAACTCTTTGAGTGCCGGCCATTTTATAAACCAGAAAGTGCCTTGTGCCAGCCTTTTTGTCCATTTTGAGTCATATTTCTAGATCCACAGAATATTTTATACTATGTCTCTGAAATACTGAATGCTCAAATGAAAGAAGAGACTCTCTATTTCATCATGAAAAAAAAATGTTTGTTTTTATCTTGTTCCATTCTTGTTTTATAAGAGGTAGAGGACACTTTCACCAAAATCACCACTTTCTGTCCAGATTCTGTTTTGCTCTTTAATCTTGATCGTCTCTACTTCCTGTTTTGATCTCTGTGGCGTATACAGTCTCTTTATGTCCCAACTATAAATTCCACAAGCCCCAAAATTACACTCAGGCCAGAGCCATACATAGAGAGAGTACCGACAACTAGTGTTTCTGTTATGTCTTAAACATGGCGTACACCAAAGACTTGACTACCTTTGAAACCAATCCCACAACACAATTCTCCTGAACGTTGAAAAATTCTGTTTTAGGATTGATTCAAAGGTCACGTATTTGGTGTACGCCATGTTTAATAATACATAACAGAAACACTAGTTGTCCTTACTCTCTCTACACACAGCAATGACTCAGGCTGTGTGAGAGCGCCCTCTGGTGCCTGCTGCCGAAAAAACACTTTGACACACAGTATATATATGTCTATGGCGCTCAAGTGTTGGATTTTAAAAGACGTACATATATGTCTTTGGCACTCAAAGAGTTAATTTCTTATGAACAGTACGTTATCTGCTACCAAACATACAGCTGACTCCTCTGCTGATGCTCTGCACCTCGATTAACTAACTCTGTACCATTTTATCCGGCTTCAACCTCACATTTACACATAAAAGTGAATGCTTCCAGGCGTACTTATGTCCAAGAATGGACACAGACATTGTAATACGTTCTTTGTCATATTGTTACATTTTATTTTGCTATCAAGACCACGAGGACGAGGCAACAACATCAGTATAGTTAAGACATGAACACTCCAACACTCATTCTGGGTTTACATTTGGCGCTTTTCCACAGGCGCGGTACGGTACGGCATGGCTTTACACGGTTGTGGCGCTTTTCCGCTAGTACCTGGTACCTGGTACTAGGTACTTTTTTTGTACTTCCTCAGCCCTGGTTCCAAGCGAGCCGAAGCGATACTGAAACATGACGTCAGCCGACTACCTTCCACTGATTGGCCAACGAGTGTTGTTATTGGAAGCGTCATTGGATGTGGGACATCTGACTGGACTGTAAAAACCAAACACAACTCGACTCCGCCATTTTTAAAACTGACAACTGCTTTGCTATTTTTACACTCCCTGGAGTCTTCTCTGTCTCTCTTCTTTCACTTTGTGCGTGACAAAAAGTCACAGCACGAACAACAAATACATGATCGCTTCAGTGTCCTCCATCATTTGTGTTGTTGTTGTTCTTCTTCCCGGTTTTCTGTCGCATGCAAATAAAGTTCCGACAGTTTCGCGCTGCCGTATGACGACCCCACCCACTCCGAGGAGGTACTCAGTTGTAATCGAAAAGCAACAAAACTGGGCCGTACCGTGCTGTACTGTGCCGTGCCGTACCGTGCCATTACTGTGTAGTGGAAAAGTGCCAATTGTAGTCAATGCAGTGCAATGGTAACAACCACAGACAAAGTCTCAATATTTGATGCCCTGCTGGCTGGATATCTGCAAAGACTTAATATGAGACCGAGACTCTACTGAGGGTCCTTTCTAGTGTTAACATTAACTTTGCTTCCTCATACAGGGGTCCCACAGCCATTTACTGCTGCAAAATACCAACTATTAGGAAATCTACCACGCTTTTGTCAGCATCTAAAAATACAAATGGGCTCATTTGGAAGATGGACTGTTATCAACACTGATCACAGATAGAGCAGATAATAATAAAATGATGCAACATTTTAACTAGGTTTTATCGTGACAAACGTAACTGGACACTCATGATCATGTGTGTATTCACTGGTAAAGAATATATATTATACTAATACTCTTTTTGATCTGAACCTTTTCAGACCCCATACTTCTGGCCAACACAGAAATGGGTTCCAGAGGACACTGACTATGGTGGGCGCAGAAAGTTTTTTTTATTTGTTTTTATTTACATTGTTTTAAACTGACTGCAGAGATGTGGAAGAGAAGTCTAGACTAGTCTTTCAGAGAGGAAGATGAAACATACATTTGCAGATATGGGCTGGAATGTTCTTCAGCTAAACACATCTTGAAGTGGATATCAGTTTTCTCTGATTGGAAACAAGTATATTTCTCTGTAATGTTCACATTTCATACTGATAAATGTTAACATTTATCATTTATTTATTACAGCTGTGCTCAGTATTGGTTTTGATTTTTTATTTCTGACTGCAGCCATTTACCTCGCAAAGAGGAACATCCGCAAGAAAGGCATGCTAGAACCCTACGAGCAGGTTTGTGAACAAGAATCAAAATTGCTTTCATTCTCTATGAACATACAACATTCAGAAAAAGTCAAATGTTCCTTGTTCACTGACTAAATTTAGCAGAGATCGGGGTGTACTGACTTTTAGTTCATGCTGTCCTTACATCTATTAACTCCCTGGTATGAAGCTTCATAGTCAAAGATGATGACATCATCAGGATACCTGTGCAGACTGGGTGCGCCTTGTGTTGCATGTTAAATAATTGCAGTTGCTTCAGCTTTCTATATCAAATACATTCACCACAATATTTCATGCTGATTTATCATGAACCTTAAAGGTGGAGTAGGAGTTCTTTGACAAACGGTTCCAGCAAGCTATATTTTGAAAATACACACATCCCTGCCCTTTGTTCAGACCTCCCACCGAAACGTGCGTTGCTTGTTCCCGAGCGTTCACGGAGTTTCACGAGCACTGCATTGATTAGCTAACTTGAGCTAACTTCTACCTAGGGCATCTTCACAGGGAACACTGTACAACATCGTAATGAACCTAAACAACAAATATTATTATCATTTCAAGAAATATTTATCTGTATACTAGATTAAAAGTTGACTTTTCACTTGTTGTTTTGATACGTGTTCTACATTATTTCATTAGCCGCGTTCACACTATCGAGCCAAAGCCGAGCCAGCCCGGGCTTGCCGGTGCTAAGTGTTTTTTCACTGCAGGGCCAGGGGCTAACAAGGGTCATCTCCGGGCTGTCTTGGTGCTGATGGCCCGCGATTTCTGACCATTTCTGGCTTAGTGGTGACAAAGCAGGGCTAGAGGCTGTGTCAAGATTGGGGTTAGCTGTTAGCTGCTTAGCCTACTATTATCGATGTAAACAAATAGCCTATCAGTTAGTGAGCTTTCTTCCTAGCCTCATGATGATGTGGTATAGTTGGCATTATGAATGGATTGTTTTGTGGTTAACATACCTCAGTTCTTCCATGCCTTGTCTCTCAGTCATCATTGCTGTTGTTATTTGATTGCTCTTTGCCGTCGTCCCTCACGTAGCCTCCATAACAGCATAACTGGTCTGATGCTGCTTGCTTATATACAAATCGTCTTAAATCCATGCCTGTGCTGATGAATTGACCGCCTATCCTGTATGAAAATGTGTTCTATCATAATGTTTTCGCCAACGGGGGCGTAACCTGATGGAGCTAATAGCCCAACAGTGTGAACACAAGCGGTTTCGGGGCATGGGGCTTGTGGCCCAGCGCTATTAGCACTGAGGTAGCTATAGAGGGGTCGTTCACAAAGGAGTGCACATGGAGAGGGGGAGGGAGAAGCGGATTTAAGTTTGATGGACGTGTCAGGATCCAATGGTGTTTTTCCATGATTTTGCAGGTGTGAAGAGGTTTTTAAGTGATACGGTAAAAAATGCTCCAGAGAAAGCTCTCTTACTCCACCATTAAAGTTTCATTGTTGGAAGTGTCTTCATTTTTCCTTCTTTCTTCAGCGTCACTTTTGTTCTCTAGAAACAACCTGCTGCTCTCTGTATTTGTGTGTTAAACAGGCACATTACAACCGCCTCCATAAATGGCTGAACCACAAGTGGGATTTTATCGTGATGCAGGCCACTGAGCAGTACAAGTAGGTGAAACCTTCACAGTGTGGTGATGAACGTCAGTACTTGTGGCATGGAAGTGACTTATTGTTTTACAAACATCTTAAAATGTGACATCTGATGCAAACCTTCAGTATCTGAGGGTTCTGATACATATTTGAAGACCAGTATAATCAGTTCAACAAACTATCTGTGAATACAATAATGATAGTTTGTGTATGTGTGTGTGTGTGTGTGTGTGTGTGTGCGCACCAGGGCTGGGAAGGAGAGGAAGAAGGCGGATCGTGTGGTGTTTGACTGCCAGGAGAGAGCTTACTGGATAGTCAACAGGCCTCCGGTCAGTGTGTGTGTGTGTGTGTGTGTGTGTGTGTGTGTGTGTGTGTGTGTGTGTGTGTGTGTGAGACCCAAAGAATCATAATAAATGCATATTAACTGCACCAGCAGTTTATTTTACCATGAACCTCTCCTCTCCATGTGTAGCGTCATGCTCACAGTGCTTTGGACTGTGGACCAGAACGTCTTATTGACCCCAACAAAGATGAGGTAACAGGTCAGTACACACACACACACACACACACACACACACAGTGGAGAGATTGAGGTCAGCTGGTCTTTTAAGAAACTTACTGCAGCTTAACATGGAGAGTAACACTGCTGGACTGATCTCTAGACAGATCCACTTAGACACTAGGACCTCCCTGACTCTCTTCTCTTCTCTTCTCTTCTCCTCTCCTCTCTTCTCCTCTCCTCTCCTCTCTTCTCTTCTCTTCTCCTCTCCTCTCTTCTCCTCTCCTCTCCTCTTTTCTCCTCTCTTCTCCTCTCCTCTCCTTTCTTCTCCTCCTGTCCTCAATAACATAACAATCTATTTCTTCAAATTCTGTGTTGTGTTTTTAACGACGGCTGAAATTCAACAAAGAGTACAAAGGTCCACGTTTAATATCTTTAATATCTGGAGACATTTCTGCTAATTTTGGTCGTCATGACAATGACAGGACATTTTGAAAATGCTCTGTATGGTCCTGTAGTATTTCATGCCAAACTGATGAAGGAAAGTCCCCATGTGAATGTAAAACTGTTGAAATTCCAACTTCCATCAAGAGTGTTTTTATCACGTTGATGTTTTACTTTTTTTCTCTTTTCTCTTTTAAATTATTTCTGTATAGTGTGTGCATGTTCTATGTTTGTGTGGGATATGTGCAATTCTGTTATGTATTTGTTGGCACTGGTGTGTCTGGCAATGTACTGTTGCTATTGTTGTGACTGTGAGGGCATTGTGCTCCTCACCTGAGTCCAAGAAGAATTTGAGTGGGACTGTATATCCTATCGTATCGTATCTTATCGGAAATGCTTCACTGTAGTAAACCATTGTCTCCTTCTCTTTTCACAGACCTCCTCAAAGTGATGAGGATGAGACAGTAAAGTGTTAATAATCTAGTATATGCTCTCAGGTGTTGTGTTCCATGTAGTTTTTAGTCAGTCTCTCCAGGAAATAGGGATTAACCAGATACTGCTTTTATTTGAAGGGTTTATAATTTTGTCTATTCCTGTGATACAGTAATTCCACAGTAAATTGGTAATACCTGGAAAATGTTTCATTTTTATTTGCCAGCATGAAATAGGCCTATACAAAACAAGGTCAATTCAAATTAAACGCTAAATTTCAACACTAGACAATTATTACTATACAGTTTTATTACACAAGTGTCAATTATTCTGAAATTCTCTGGCTGTAATGATCACTAAATCTCCTGTCCTTTATCCTGGAGGGACTGTTTTTATTGGTAATTTTTTATTTTTGATCTGTTCTTAGCTTTGTTTAGGTGTAGCACCATCGATATCATCAGGAAGTTCCTCTGTGCTCACTCCTCTATTGTATCCACATGTGCTTTTCACAATAAAATGCTTGAAACTGCCCCCCCCCCCCCAAAAAAAATAATTTTTTGTTCTTATGTCACAGAAAATCACCTTTGATGCATACAGACGCATGGTAAGTCATAGAATTGAATTGTGACGATGTTTAAAGCACTGATTTTGTGGTCATACCCCCGAGTTTCCTTCAAGCTAATTGTTGATGGAGTTTACAGTTTTTCTTAAGACACGTTTCTCAGAAGTTGCTCTCCTTTTCTCTAAACTGTGAACACAAAACCCAGTTTTCAAGCTACATTCACAAAACCTCAGACTCCTTTTGTGAAACCCAACTTTCACCTTAAAAACACTGAGCAGTCACTAAACATTACATAGAAAAATAAAAAACACAATGCTCAGGACATGAAGCTGTGGAAATAAATGTTTATTGTTCACTGTAGGCTAAACGCATGTTGCAAAACAAAAAAACTGTGGATTTAGCACTTGTGTACACAAGTAAGCACAGTACAGTAAGCCTACGTAAAAATAAAGTACAAAACTAAAAAAGCACTCAGAGAGCGACTTTTTTTCATTTAAAGTTATCCTCGCCACCAAGGAAGTTATGTTTTTACCAGGGCTTGTTTGTTTGTTGGTTTATTGGTTTGCAAAGTAACTCAAAAAATTATGGACAGTTTTTGATGAAATTTTCAGGATTGGCCGGAAGTGACCTAACTTAAAACGGATTAATTTTTGGTGGTGATTGGATCCGATTCAACGTCACCACCAAAAATGAATCAGTTTTAAGTTAGGCCACTACTGACCAACCCTGAAAATTTCATCAAAAACGTCCATAACTTTTTGAGTTACTTTGCAAACCAACAAATAAACAAACCCCAGTGAAAACATAACCTCCTTGGCAGAGGTAAACATACAAATGAGAAGTGCATTACTCAGCCACAGCATCATTTTTCCGTACTGGGTCAGACCACAGGACTTCATCCACATCACAAGCCACATTTTGTCTGGCCAGGCAACGGGAATAAGCCCCTGGCATGCCATATCCATGCTTGGCATGCCTCCACACCTATGACACCACAGGCTAGCTCCATTTGCAGGAGATACACCCTGGAGTAAAGTTGGCGTTCATATACCTTCCACCACCATGAGGAAAAGAATTCTTCAATGGGGCTCAGGAAAGGGGAGTATGGTGGAAGGAAAAGATTGATAAAACCTTGGTTCATGTTGAACACACTCTCTAACCTGGAGGGCTCTGTGGAAGCTCACATTGTCCCAAACAACAACATAGATGGGATGCTCATCCTGGGGGGTATGAAGGCTGAAGCTGTTCCATTAACGCGTTTCAGCTGCACCTCAGCGAAGTTAACTTCAGCGAGGCTTAACCAAGCTTCTATTAGGCGTGTGCATGGGGTACACAAGAAGCCCAGAGCATGCGACTGTTGAAAACGCGATCATCTCCAAGAGTCGGGCTGATTTTTTTTAATAGTCCAGAGCAAAAACAACTTTTGGAACTCTGTGAAGAGTATAAACCGACAATAACCAAGAAGGGAAAGTTAAGTTTTATAACAATGCTGAATGTCAATTTGTTTTTTTAGAGTAAGGTTATGTGTTCCACAGCATATACATGACCTGTCAGTAGGATAGAGGAAATGCTCCAGTCTGATATGTGGGAGAGCCACATTCAAAACTCAATATTCAGTTCAATATTCAGTGATATGAATAATAGTAAATAGGTTAAATACAGGTTTAATAGCATGCTGTTCACTCACATTTGTGTAATAAGTGACAAATGTAAGTTGATGAAAGTATAACAAATACTTTCCTTAAGTATAAATGTCATTACCATTGTGAGTTGAACTCCGGCCTCCCGCACAATTCGTAGCACACTTAACCACTCAGCCCACACCTCTATAGTAATACCACAGAAACATGATCATATTTGAAGATATTATCATGACAACAACATTAATTAAGTTACATTTAATTATTCGAAATTCTCCAAAACTGACCAAGAATGTAAGGTAAATTATTTGACATTGTCACCTTTGTTTTCGGACAACACGGACAATCAGAGGAGCTGATTGGTTGATGTTTACTACAGGTACGTATTCTTTGTAACACCGCTTAGGGTAAGCCTGATAGTTAACCTGCCATAGAGCAGGTTAGTTCAGAAGCATATGTTACCACAGTAACTCAGAGATTCCTGTTAGCGAGAGTCATGGAACCAAACTCTTTCTAAAACTAGCAGGGCTTATCAGAGTTAGGGAGGATTTGTGGTTAGCGGGGTTGATGGAATACCCCCCTGGTACCCTAACAGAACATCTCCCATATGATTGAGGAAAATAAGGAGCTGGTGAGTGTTGTAGGGCCCCAGGTTGGCATGATGGTGGACAAACCCCATGATTGCTGATGGCAGCACACAATGCGACATTGCCACCACGCTGCCCAGGGACACCAACAGTGGCCCGTTGGCCAATCACGCTACGGCCTCTCCTTCTCCTTTTCATGAGATTAAACCCAGCTTCATCCATGTAGATGTATTCATGGGTTCTTTGCATCCAGTTGAAAAACTCTGTAGAAACAGAGTAGTTTTGTAAGTGATACAGAAAAAGTGATTTAGCCAACTACAGTATCACTACTTAGAACAATCAACATTGAATGTGTCTGGATATATACCAGCCTGTACATACTGGAACCTCGGCTATTTGACTCTGGGTTGTGATCAAAGGGCACTCAGTCCAGCTGTTTCATGGGCAGTCTGTTGTGCTTGAAGACACGATCAACAGTAGAGAGGCTGACACTCTGGATACCCTCCACATTTACATGGTCCTCAGTGATCCTCTGCTGGATTTCACACAGTTTAATGCTGTTGTTCTCATGTACCATGTCATCAATCACAGTGTCTTGGTGTGGGGAGAACATACCTGTCCTCTCACACCCTTGTGGCAGTCTTTCAATTCTATGAAAAGAGAATATGCAGCTACAAAAATATACATGGAATACCCTGCCTACAAACAGTTAGCCTAACCCTCCGTTACAATACTACAGTACATTGGAACAGTGATGTACTGAAACATTTATTTGCTTACAATATATTGTGATACAGTACATAGCATAATCACACATCCATTGCTGTCAACATTTACATACTATAATATCAAAAAAAGGAATTTATCTGCTGTCTTCTCTAATTCTTCAAATTATGGTGGACACAGTGAATCTACTGATGTTTGGTTGTACTCTTTATCCGGCCTCCTTCAAGCTCATACCATGAACAAGAACATGGTCAATCACAGGAGCTCTGATTCCATCAGATATTACTGGTCTTTGTCTTTGCTGACCTCCTCTCAGATATCTATCCATTGTAGTACCTCACAAAGCATTGCTCTCTGATATATGTTCCCTCACATCATTAGCCACAAGTGTGATGGATTTTGAGTTGCTGTGTTCAACCAGTGACACCTGTGCTTTACTTGTGTTTGACTTTTGCCACCTGTGCTCACCGTTACACAACATAGGTGCATCACAGTGAAAATGTGTTGGCAAGTTGTGTCTAAACAGGTGAAAAGTGCTCATGGTTTTGCCAAAAGAGTGACTGACTCAGGAACTGTTTACATGAGAACGCTTGCAAGTAAAATCGAGAAAATACTTTATCAGAAGTGCCTTTCGTTTAGAAGGTGACAGCGTTTTTTTGGGGCTTGAAAAACGCAAAGAAATGAAAATGGCCCCCAGAGTAGAAAACTTGAACACTCTCTGCTGTAGCGTTTCCGTCTACACTGCCCAAGACGCAAAACTCTGCTCGGATCTGCTCATGTCACTTAGGCACTTCCGTCACATACATGCACCAGTACAGAGAAATAAACAAATATGTCGGATTATTTGCAGCTGCTCTGGCAGCTCTAATAAACATACAGGAGTCTTTCCATCAAATATAAAGAATCTGCACAGAAAGTATTACTGAACAGAGAAGGATCTGTAATCACATGCGTACATGGCGGTGTTGTGTGATAGTAAATCACAGCATCAACTAGCCTACCGGCATGCACACCCAATTGAGTTTCACACACATTTGCGTCACCGTATGCACGCAGATTTCCTCCCAAAAATGCTCGTCAAAACGTGGAATAAAAACTATAGCCACAACAACACTTTTGAGTCTTCTGTTCACACCGTCATCATATAAACATAACCTCAATCAGAGGGTTCAGGCAATGGAGCATTTGGTTCAGACAATAGGGTTTAGTGTTTTAGCTTTAGCAATTGAGAAAAACACTAATGGTTAACAGGAAGTCTGTCTGCAGACTTTCAAGTTGATAGTTTCTTATTCTTTTCTTTATAAAGTTTTTATTAGAATTAGAAATTTGTTTGTGTTCCTCTTTCATTCTAGAATATTTTCTACCAACAAGCCATCATGAGGTCAAAGGTCAAATCTAGCGTGTCTCTTGGAGCGTAAGTTCCTCGGTTTCCTTTAAGAAGAACAGGATTTTTAGATCATCAGTATTCAGTTTTTGGCTCTGAGGATCCTCTTGGTCTCATAACAATTCTGTTTCTGCAGACTGGCCAAGTACGTCACAACCTACAAAAACCATGACCCGTTCCTGGCTCCCTGTCTACCCAGCAACCCCTGGCAAACAGACAACGATGCATACTGGGTTCACAATATGAGACGGTGAGGGCTGCTGCATTTTCTCCTCAAGACACTAAATACTAAAAAAAACTCTTCAGACTAATTCATTTAGATTATTATCTTCTCTTTTAGATTAGATTGGAGTGTTCCCCAGTGGCGTGTCTAGACTTTTTCCATAGGGGTGACCCAAGTGGGGCACCAAGTCATACAGGGGTGACAAGCAGGATTAGGTTATACTGTATATCAGTTACTGCGCACGGGTGTGCTTGCATCTCCATCTACATAGCATCATTTTTTTTGTCTTTTATGGATAATTTAACTTCTAAAAATACAGTGTTAAATGTTAATGTATCACAACACAACCACATGGGACAATACAAGTGTAATACAAAGCCTTTTATTTTTTTATGAAAGAAAATTATAAATCATGATATAATGTGCCGACCAAATCAAAATAAATAAATAAATACAAAACTTGACAAATCATGAAATGTGATTAGCTGAACAGCATTCTGACACTATACTGCCCCTCAGGTCAAAGGTCGAATTTCAAACCAAGTCACGTGTGACGATCAGATCCATCATGCAGGGTGGCACCTGGGGCGGTTAATCACATTTCAGGCCCCTGGTGTTCTCTTGCATTCAATTTCATTCAAACATCCAAGAGGCACACAAGGCTGTGCCTCCCTTGTCTCATTGAGTTTTGTGTTTGTGTCCAGAGTTGACGTTCCCACTAAGATGCGAGTCGAGCGCTGGTCCTTCAGCTTGTTCGAGCTTCTGACAGACCTGAGAGGCAGAGACGACTTCAAGATCTTCCTCAAGAAGGAGTTCAGTGGTACGTTGTCCTGCAGTTTGAGCCATAAACCTGTTGCGTTGAACCTGATGGAGCAGGGTTGATTCAGGACAATTGGATTGATTGTGAGGGTTTGTAAGGGTTTGTTAGGGATTGTGAGGGTCTGTGTCCATCTCCTTCACATCCATCCATCCATTATCTACCTCTTATCCTCATAGGGTCTTTGGGGGAGCTGGAGCCTATCCCAGCTGTCTTAGGGTGAAAGGCAGGGTACACCCTGGACAAGTCTCCAGTTCATCACAGGACACATAGAGACAGACAACCACTCACACTCACATTCACACCTACGGTCAATTTAAATTAACCAGTTAAGCTAATCCCCATGCATGTTTTTGGATGGTGGGAGGAAGCCGGAGTACCAGAGAGAACCAACACAGACAAACTCCACAGAAAGGCCCCGGGCCTGGATTCGAACCCGGTACCTTCTTGCTGTGAGGCGACAGTGCTAACCACTACACCACTGTGCCGCCCTGCCTATATACATGTATATGTACTGTATATATACATATATATGTATATGTACTGTATATATACATGTACATGTATATGTGTACATGCATATCTGCATATGTACAGTATATGTATATGCACACGTATATGTGTTTGTACAGTATATGTATATGTATGTGTACATATGTATATGTAGTGATGGACAAATGAAGCTTCATGGAGCACTTGTGATATTTTTTTACTCCTCTAGATGGCACTCTTGGTTTAGAGATTAAGGCTAGTGTTATGGAACTTCCATTAAACTAGCATTTTTTTAAACCATGAGTGCCATCTAAGTGCTTCATTGAGCTTCATTTGTCCATCACTATGTACTGTATGTGTATGTGTGTTTCCCAGGGGAGAACTTGGCATTTTGGGAGGCAGCTGAAGAACTGAAGCTGGGCACAGCATCCTCCATGTCATCAAAAGCCGAGACCATTTTCAAGTAAGTAAACAAAAGGACTTTTTGTCTGTGTGTGTGTTTTTTCCAGTTGCTAACACGCTGAAATGACATGGATAGTACATATATTTACTGACTGACACACAGGGAGCAAAACCTCAACTCAAATCTCCAAACTTTAAACACCTATTCTGCTTTACACACATTTTGCAATTCAAAATGGTGCTTTTTATGTGTACTGAATGTAGTTTTCTGTATAAGACAACTATCTGACATAAAGTGACAAGTGATTTCAAACACTGCCAAATGACACTACATGAGCTCAATGGCCAATACATGTGCCACCTGGCCAAACAAGTGTTATGTAATTACGAAACACTTCAATCAGGAAGTAAGCAATAAAAGACCACCGATGAGCATCTTTTTTTCTTGTACAACAACAATGGAGGACACTGTTAAGAGAGGAAGAGGGAGGGTGAGAATGAGAGGGGGAGGAGGAGTGAGAGGTAGGGGTAGAGCAGGTAGAGGAGCTCAAGAAGGCAGTGCCAAGAGCTCAGGTTGCCATGGTGGATGAGGCGTTGTGGCCAGACCCAGCTGTCCGCCAGCTGTGCATATGTTGCATATGTTTGTGTGTATCTGCAAATATTTCTGTGCATGGGAACAATCTGAAGAATTATCTACAACATGAACTATGTTAACATGCTAAAGATGAGCGTGCTTTTCATTACGCCCAGCAGTGTGTAGTTGGTTAGACAAAAATCTGTAATATGAATGAAGTGTGTGCCATCTGGCGTAAAAGTTTGATTTTGGTTGCAGTGCTTCATTTTGTGGGACATATGGGGTATTTTGCAATTGGAAAAAACTGTATAACTGTATTAATGCTGAACCCGTTTACATGATGTTTCACTTACCAGACTACTGTTGTATTATATTTTACTGAAGCACTATTTCAGTGAGAAGAAGAAATATTCTAACTTTAGCAGATCATAATGTGATCACATGGGACCATATGTTTCAAAGTAATTAGCTGCAAACTGCAGTTGTTTTAGAACAGACATAGGTAAACTACGGCCTGCGGGCCACATATTTTTAATCCGGCCCACCGAACTTGTCCAAATGATATTATTAAAGTAATAGATCAGAATTTCTTCCATAGGGCCTCATTTCCAAGTGAGCTGGAGTGTTGGAGACGTGTAGAGACAGTTTTCAACAAATTTCATTCAGTCCTTCTAGTTGCAGAGTTCACTGGTGCTAGACTAACACCAGTCAATGGTTCTAGTTTAGTCTGTCATTAAAAACAGTCTAACCCACTCCACAGTGCACCTGAGGCTGATCAGTTATAACACCAGACTATCGATGTAAATGCCTGTGTTGATAGAATCATTTTAGACATTTGAAGCAGCAGCAGCAGCGTACTATACTTCCTGGTAGTAAGTTTGACAGCGGTGGACTGATATCACCTAACAGCTGGGTTACTGATCTATAATAGTTTGTTTACATGCAGCTGTAAATGATAGACGATGTAGAGTACATGAAGAAGCCTGTTCTGAAGACCAGTTTTAGCCACATTTGGAGGACTTTCTGATGCCTTTGAAGACGACAATGAGCAACTTTTCTCCAATGAACCGAACCTGGACGAGCCAGAAAACACAGATGAAGAGCTGAGAGAGATGGATGCTAAAAGGGAAGAAGGAGAGAGAGCGTCTGTAGAGACAGTCCTCACTGGAGCTGCAGAAAACCAGGACAGAAGAACCAGAGACTGGTGGTGACAGTGAGGAAAATGCACACAAATGTAGACGGAGGAGGAATGCAAGGTAAACAAACTATTATAGAGCTGATTATCTAGCTGCTCGCTGATATCAGTCCATCACTGTCAAACTAGCTGCTGCTGCTGAGACATAAATCCTTCAAAATGCAAGGTTAGTTTTATGTCTAAAATGATTCTATCAACACAGACATTTACATCGATAGTCTACTGTTATAACTGATTTGCCTCAGGTGCACTGTGGAGTGGGTTAGACTGTTTTTAATGACAGACTAAACTAGAACCACTGACTTGTGTTAGTCTAGCATCAGTGAACTCTGCAACTAGAAGGACTGAATGAAATTTGTTGAAATCTGTCTCCACGTCTGCAACACTCCGGCTTACTTGGAAATGAGGCCCCATGTCCAAAATTCTGAACTACCACTTTAAATTCAAATATATTACATTTGGGACTGGGTTAACGTGATCCGTGGCGGAATGCATGACGGTAAGTCTAATTGGACAAACTGCCCGAAATGCGTAACAACTAAAGAAGATTAAAACAGGTCATGAAACAGAACTCCATTCAAAAAATCAAGGAAACTAACAATGCAGTCGTAGCTGATGATCGAACATGCTGATAAAATCTGTCCAAACTTCTGTGTGTCTGTGTGTGTGTGTGTGTGTGTGTGTGTGTGTGTGTGTATATATTTTCTGGCCCCTTTGTCAAATTTGCTTGCCCACCCCTGTTTTAGAAGAGTTGTAACTCCAGATGGACTCAGTAGATACACAACGAAGATATTAATGTGGAGTGTCTGTGTTCAGGACCTTCCTGGCCCCTGGGGCCCCCCGCTGGATCAACATTGATGGGAGGACCATGGGTCTGACAGTGAAAGGCCTGGAGCATCCTCACCGTTACGTGCTGGAAGCAGCTCAGACACACGTCTTCCTGCTCATGAAGAAGGTCTTTAATGACTAATGTGACATATGTTTGAACAAAAACATGTTTTTATGAGTATATGAGCACTGACAGGACAGTGTGAGCAATGGGGATGAAGGGGTAAGAGGATCTAATTCTAGCTATCAGATCACACATTTGATATTATTCACACTTTAACTAGTGGTCCAAAAGGAAACGTGTATCATAAATGATCGCTAGCCCTGTGAGTTAGTGAAACGGTGTCATGTGCTTTTGTTGGTACAGGACACCTTCTTCCGCTACCTCAAGTCACCAGTGTACAAAGACATCCAGAAGAAGGCTGTGAACCCTGAGCCTCATAACTTCAGGTTTGTGGCTGATCTTCTGACCTTTCCAACATCTAGCAGTCATGTTGACCACATGTTCATCATATTCCCATGACATCCCATATCTAGAGCTGAACAAATATGTCAGAGCCTCCAGCATCATCTCATTCACTTTAACTGGACTCTTTCTTTCTCACTGAGTTCACTACTCTTCACCATTTTGCACAGTGGTAGTAAACACCTGACACTGAGTGGTGGAATAACACTTTTGTTAAGCACTTTATGCACAAAAATTGTTCACAATATTAATATTTATTTGTGGGCGGCACAGTGGTGTAGTGGTTAGCACGTGTATATATATATATATATATATATATATATATATATATATATATATATATATACAGTCATGGAAAAAATTATTAGACCACCCTTGTTTTCTTTAATTTCTTGTTAGTTTTAATGCCTGGCTCAACTAAAGGTACATTTGTTTGGACAATTATAATGATAACAACAAAAATAGCTCATGAGAGTTTAATTTAAGAACTAAGGATTATTCATTTTCCATGGTTTTCTTGATAATAACCAAAATTACTTAAATTCTTACATCAATAGCTATGGCATTGTACCGCCAAAAACACTACTTTTAAGCATTCCATGTTTTCTTTTCTGTTTGCTTTAAACACATGATACACACAAGAGTTAATACTTGATTGCATAACCATTGTTTTTGATGACTGCAGCCATGCGTCTTGGCATGCTCTCCACCAGCTTCTGACATTGTTCTGCTGTCACAGCAGCCCATTCCTGTTGGACAAATTCAAACAAATTTTCTTTGTTTTTGGGCTTGTGGTTCTCCATTTTGAGTTTGATGATTTTCCACAGGTTTTCAATTGGATTAAGATCTGGTGATTGAGCAGGCCAAGGCATGGTGCGAATGTTGTGGTTCTCCATCCAGGCTTTAACTGACCTTGCCGTGTGGCAAGGGGCATTGTCTTGTTGGAAAATCCAGTCATTCGAGGCAGGAAAGAGTTTTCCAGCTGATGGAAGAAGACTGTTTTCAAGGGTAGTCCTGTACTTGACCTGGTTCATTCGGCCTTCACACAATTGCATTTGCCCTGTTCCACTCAGACTGAAACAGCCCCAGATCATGACTGATCCACCCCCATGTTTTACTGTAGGGGCAAGACAGTCTGGGTTGTAAGCTTCTCCAGGCTTCCTCCTAACCAGTAAGTTGGCTGGAGTGGGCATCAATTCAAAATTGGATTCATCACTGAAGAGAACCTTAGCCCAATCATCAACAGTCCAATCCTTGTGGTCTCGAGCAAAGAGTAACCGGGCCTTCCTCTGCCTTTCATTGATGAAGGGCTTCTTGCGTGCTCTGTGTGACTTCAAACCAGCTTCAACAAGTCGGTTTCGAACTGTCCTTGCCGAGCAAGTCACATTTCTCGACAGTGCCCACTCATTTTAAGGTCCCTGGAGGTCTGACGACGATTCCTGACACAGGAGCGGATGAGTGCAACGGTCATCTCGTGGGGTAGAAAGGACGTTTCCTGCCACGGCCAGGTAGCAATTTGGTAGTGCCATATTCAGCTTGTTTTTTTGTTGGAATGAACGGCTGTCTTGGAGATCTTCAGTTTTTTCGCTACCTGTCTCTCACTCATACCAATTTCCAGCAGTGCCAAGATGGCTGCCTTTGTTGCTTCACATAATTCTTTTGTTTTAGGCATTATGTGAGAGCTGACAACTTCTGAGTTGTGCTACGGCTTGAATGTAAGCAGGAAACCACTCTAGGCCTTTGCATGTGCAGTGCTGCTTGTGACATGAAATGGCCTCTTATATACCCTGGGAATCAATTAAGCTTAAGAATGTCAAATAGGACATAAAGTATTATGTGACCAGCTGCATTTTTTGTTGTGTTCATTGTATTATACGTTTAGTGGTACCAGATATTAGAATGAACAAGAAATTGAAGAAAACAAGGGTGGTCTAATAATTTTTTCCATGACTGTATATATATAAAAATACACACATACATACATACCCCTTAAAACCTGATTGCCTGCTCAATACGACTACAGGTTTTGTCGGCCTGATCCAGCTCTCAGTCTGCAGACACAAAGAGGCTGTCCAATCACCATGTTTCTGTTTCCACTCTAGTCCAGCCCAGCTGGCGCAAAATGCTCAGAACCGAAGCCCCGGCATCCATCCCATCATCCTTTGGCAGCAGGAGGAAGAGGAAAAAGCCAAGGCTGCCTCTGCCTCTGCCCCTGTCGATGTCAAGGCCATGATGAGCAAAATAGACAGGAAGAAGTAGAAAAGCACATGATATGAAGGGTGTGAGTGTGTGTGCAGGTTTCGATATGTAAGGTCAGACACAAAGAAGCAACAGCCCTCTGCTAGGGTGGACACGCTGCACAGAGCCATCTGCTTAGCTCTTCACTGTCATACAATGAATGCTGTTCTGTTAATAAGTAATACGATGTAAAATAATATTAAATAAACACAAGTTAAAAATCCAGTTCATGATGGAAGGACCAATGAACAGTCGAAGTCAATCAAATGATGACACAAATATTATGATCATTATGAAAGTGAACATGGTTATTGTCAGTAAGCACAGCTGTGAAGCCAGCAGCTGGAGGAAGACTCAAGCCTGGTTTATGCTTCTGCGTCGCGTCGACGGCGGAGCTACGGCGTAGACCCGACGCCGTCGTTGAGCATTCGAAGCTCTGCGTCGAGGGAACGCGTTGCTCTGCAATTCACCGCCAAGCTGCTAGGGGGGTGTGGCTGTGTCTTTGTGTGGCTTCTGGGGGCTCATATCGGATTCCTTGGTTTTGACGCGACGCGTAGTACAGGATTTTTTGGAGGTGCGCGTCAGGCTACGGCGTAGGGTCCGCGGTGACGGCGTAGCCACGGCGTCGACGCAGAAGCATAAACCAGGCTTCACAATGACTGAAGTATTACTTTAGCTGTTGTCTGATTTATTTTTTTTACTAGAGCTGAATAAATAGCATGTTTCCTTTAGCAGAGCTTTTATAATAGTCGTAGGCCTATATTTCTTTCATGCACACTACTTAAATGTAATAAAACCAAATGTAATAAAAGAGGTCAAGGTAAACTTTTGTCTTTTGTTGTGTGAGTGTGTTCATAGTGACACTAATGGAAATTACATTACACTATCTTTAAACCAAGCGCGCCATCTAGAAGGAGTCAAAAAATATCACAAGTGCTTCATGAAGCTTCGTGCTGTCCACCATTAGCCACAGAGCATGAAGAGAAGGAAGGAAAGGAGGCGTGATACCCTCTGCTGAGCTGCACTTGTTATCATTTCATTCAATGAATGATGATGAGGACTAAAATGAAGAGGGAGAGTTGTGAATGGTTCACAGTGATTCACAGTTTTTTCCCAGAGCCATCAGTGTGGGATGATGGGAGGGAAAATATGTGTAACTGACACATGCAATAACTGTATATGTGCAATTATCTTTAACTCAACTAATCTTAAATAACTGTGCAATGCCTGTGGATCTTAACTGTAATAACTGTAACTATCAGAAAATATCTCACAGGTTTTTTTTTTGTAATTGTATAGCTGGATTTTGGAGCAGCACTCCTAATTTCATTGTATTCACTGGAGTACAGTGATAACATATCTACTAAGTCTTTATATATCATGCACCAACATACCAAGTCAAATCTCTTGTATGTTCAAACCTAGGAGGCAATAAACTTGTTTCTGAATCAGAGATATTTTGCTGTCAGTGACTCTGGGTGGCATGGTGGAGCAGCGGATAGCACAGCTGTTCCTATTTCTTTTTGATACATTTTTCTTCTTATTCTACTTGCTCACTCATGTCATGGTTCTAATTTTTCATCTTAGTTCTTTACTTTTTTAAATGTTTTTATTACCACGTGTGCTACCTCTCCTTTCTTCTGTCTTTTCAATTCCTCCTGTTCTTGCTTCTCCCTCTCTCTTCTCTCTTCTCCTTCCTCAGCTTCAGCTTCTTTTCTGCCTTTCTTTGCCTTCTCATCCTCCTTTGTCATCTTCTGATCTTCCAGAGCTTTAAGTTTCATTAAGTTTCTTTCTCTTTCTGAATTATCTTATTATCTAGTGCTTGAAGCCAGATTTTGCACCCCAACCCTCCCTTCCTAGAGCCTTCTTTGCACTTGTGTTTTATTGCGATCTGGTCATCCTTTTCCTTGACAACCTGGCTCAACTTCCTGTTGAGGTCCTCTTGCTCTTGAGGTCTTAAGCTCGACTACCATCTTCTCCTGTCCTTCATGCCACTGGGTCTCCCCTTCTCCCAGATCTCTATGATCCTGTTGTTCCAGTCTTCAGAGAGGGCAGTCATGTGGTTGAGCTCTTCTTTGATATTTGGTATTTTCCTGCTGATCAAGCAGACTTTGCCTCAGAGAGCTGATCACTTCCACTTTCTCCTTCAGGGTCTTCATCTCCACCTGGATCCTCTCTTTCTCATCCTGCCAGTTGGACTCCTTACTGACCATCTGCTCCTTCAGCAGTATTTTCTGAGGCCAGCTCCATGTTTAGTTTGTGGGAGTCCAGTATAGGGCTTTACTCAGGTCCTGGTTTTCCTGGTCCTGAACTCCTCCAGCTGGTCTGACCTGGTTGGATTGGTTGTATGAGGTGATGATGGTCGCCATGATGACTGTTAGGGTACCAGAGTATTATAGAGTATTTCTGTACTGAAGTTTGTGCTAGTTGTGTTCTTCTAGACTAGTTATGTTGTCAAGTTTGAAAAGGTCAGTCCAACATGAGCTTCACAACAATGTTAACAATATGAAACATGAACCTTCCTATATTCAAAAGCAAACATTTGACTTAAACAGAACAGTGATGACTCTTACAGTGAATGCTTGGTCCACGGAGACCCCTTGACGACACTTTTACATGTTCCTCTCATCAGGGATCCAGAACCAGCTCTGGACTCTAACATGGGAGAGGCTGCAGTTTAATATTTCAAAAAATAACCATCCATGAGGATGGCTGATGTTGTTGTAAATAACCTTCATTTTCATCACAGAGGAAGCTGGACTGTGACATATTAAAGTCATAATATTGGTCTGAATTTTAATGAAATAAGTAATAGTTCCCTTTGATATAACTTAATGAGAAGAAACGGCATTATTAGTTCAATAATTATTACCCCAAAGATAACCCCAAATAACCAAAATTGACAAAGTCAGCGGCTGTTTCTATCATTTGCCACAATGACAGCCTAACAGTGATGTCCCCTGCTTCTCACCAGCCTCATGATGTTGTTCTGAGACAATGCTTCCACTCTTCCACCAGTGCTACATGCAGTTCTGCCAGGTCACATGGGGGTGGGGTACGAGTATTCAGTCGCTGCTTCAGCTGCTCCCAGACCTGGGGTTCAGGTCAGGGGATATTCCTCACCCTACCATATGAGGCGCTCTGACTTCCTGAAGTCAAGGTGTGACAATTCTGCCACAATTGATAAATGAAGCTTCATGGAGCACTTGTGATCATTTTTGACTCCTCTAGATGGCGCTCTTGGTTTAAAGATTAAGGCTAGTGTAATTTTTTTTTATGCCTTCTTTGAACTTTTTTCCAACATGCTCTGCTGTCACGTTATTAGATAAAGTACAATTGCAGTTTTACAAGCTGTCATCTGTCACTGTTTTCACTTCTTAACGTGCAACACTTCTTCTTTATTACACCACTTGATCCACTGTGTTCATTTATTTGTGTATTTGCTGACTTAGTTTTCCATCTGTTCTGCTGCTTTTTTAGACATGTATACACTGATCACTAATCATTATTACTTATTAGTCCTGTGGTGCAGTGGTTAGCACTGTCTCCTCACAGGAAGAAGGTACCAGACCTTTCTGTGTGCAGTTTCACGTTCTTCCCGTGTCTGCGTGGGTTCTCTTCAGGTACTCCGGCTTCCACCCACCATCCAAAGACATGCATGGAGAAGGTCACCTGGCTCATTTAAATTAGTAGGTGTGAATGTGAGTGTGAGTGGTTGCCTGTCTCTATGTGTCCTGTGATGAATCGGAGACTTGTCCAGGATGTACCCTGCCTTTCACCCCCCGACTTTACGTAGGATAAGTGGTTGACAATGAATGAATAAGTTTAGTTTGGTCATTCCTCATCAAATGCAGTGCAGCTTCAGTGTAGCAGTGGGTCTTGATGTGACAGATATGCCTGCATGTGTCTGCTTTTACCTGTTGCCTCTGAGGCTCCTGTTCTCCATCACAGTCTCTGCCACTGGCTTTAAAGTTAACAACGTGTTCTGCAACATGATGGATGGGGTGCTGTCACTTCACTGGATAATAGAGAGACACTGAATTTATGCTGCATTCCAGTTGTACTCGGAAGTCAGAATTCCAGGTGAAACTTCTGAGTTCGGAGAAGTTTCAACTGGAACACCCCCCGAAGTCAGCTGGACAGCAGCACGTCCTCATCTTCACCACACCAACCAGACAAAGCCTGGCACCACATAATTCCTCTAACCATGCCAAAGGATGGAGCATGGGCAACGTGCCCTCCTCTCCACAGAACCAACCAGATATAACCTGGGTAGCACATCCACCTCTCCACCACACCAAACAGGAGAAGCCTCGGAGCAGCCAAACAGATGAATCCTGGATGACACCACCTCCTTCATATCGAGTAGCCTCAGCCCACAGACACCCGGGAGATAAAAAAGTACAAGGACTCATGGGAGGAAGTCCAGTTAGTTCCATGACTTAATGGAGGCATCCAAATGAAGAATAAGAGAAGCTCAGTGTGTCAGAGGACTGGTGGAAATAGGCTTGAGCAGAGACACATGGAAAGTAGGATGCACATTTAAAGCCGAGGGAAGCCTGAGCCGGACAACAGATGGGTTAATGACTCTCTCGATCTCATATGGTCCTATGTATATGGGAGCCAACTTACGGAAGTCAACTTGGAGGGGGAGGTCACGTGAGGAGAGACAAACCGTCTGGCCAGCTGAGAGACGGGGGCTGGGACGTGGTGATGATTGGCCAGCTGTTGGTTCCGGGCAGCAGAGCGCAGGACAGCATTTCATATGCAGTGACATCTCCGCAGTTGAGCTTGAATGAAATTGACTGCCACATCATCTTCCTGGGCTGAAAAAAGAGGAGGTTGAAAACCAAGAGAAGCCATGAAAAGTGACATGTCTGTCACTGAACTGATCAAAGAGTTATGGGCGTATTCTATCCAAGGGAGGTGAGCGCTCCATGCACCAGGGTGATGTTCAGTAACAAGCAACATAGAGGTGACTCCAGGTCCTGATTGGCCCGTTCTGTTTGGCCATTTGTTTGCAGAGGGTACCCGGAAGGCCAGCTGGCAGTGGCGCCCAGAGCTTGACAGAAAGCCCGCCACTCCTACGAAGCAAACTGAGGTCCTCTGTCCGAAACTACTGTATGTCTTTGGGAATGCCATGGAGACGAAAAACATGTTGTACGAAAAAATTGGCTGTTTCTAGAGCAGATGGCAATTTAGGTAATGGGACAAAGTGAACTGCTTTGGAAAAGTGGTCAACGATGGTGAGTATGGTGGTGTTAGCTTCAGACAGTGGTAAACCAGTGACAAAATCCACTGCTATATGGGACCAGGGACTAGATGGAGTCGGTCGTGGGCGTAGTAGGCCAGCAGGTAGTTGGTGAGAAGGCTTGCTGCAGGCACACACATCAGCCCTGGTATCTTGGCTGATTGTGAGCCACCAGAATCTTTGTGTAATGAATGTGAGGGTGCGATGAATACCTGGATGGGTATACCTGTGAGCGTGCTGAATTGGGGACAAAAAGGCAGTTAGGTAGGCCATTACCTGGATCTGGATCTGTGCACTGGGCCTCCTGTACCACTTTCTCAGTATACCAATGAGCAGCTGCAATCACACAGTTAGGAAGGAGGATCAATTTCCGGGTTCAAAGTGGCTGAGTGTGAGGCAGAGATTTGTGAAAGAGCATCAGGTTTAACATTTCTGGAGCCAGGCCGGTATGTAAGAGTGAACTTAAACCTTCCTAGAAACAAAGCCCAACAGGCGTGACGTGAGTTTAGCCTCTTGGCAGAATGAAGATAGGACAGATTTTCATGATCTGTCCACACTATGAATGAGTGTTGGGCTCCCTCCAGCCAGTGCCTCCACTCCTGGAGGGCTAGCACTACCGCTAGCAGCTCTCGATTGCCTATATCTTAATTCTCTTCATCTCTCTGCTGGGGAAAGGCGATGAGGAAAAAAAGGCGCAGGGATGCAGTTTGTTGTCCTTGGGGGAACACTGGGGGAACAGCCCTGACTCCGACATCAGAGGCATCAACCTCCACCACAAATTGGGGTCTGGATGCATGAGGATGGGAGTTGTGGTGAACAGATGCTTCAGTTGGGTGAATGCAGTTTCTGCTTCAGGAGTCCAGGTGAAGGGGACGTAGTAACTTATCTTTCTTCTCCACAAAGAAAAAAAACAGCCCCGACAAGTGAAGAAGAAGGACGAATGAGGCCCAAAGCAAGTGAGTCACAAATGCCTCCCTTTCAGGAAATGACAGGTTGTAAAGATGGCTAGAGGGCAGGAAGGCCCCTTGGGAGCCTCCTTCACGGCAGGTGTCTCTAGGAATATGAGTATTAATATGACAAGGAGGATTATAGTGGATTCATTTAGGCTGACATAATCATAAGACAAAATAGATCAATCTGGTTATCTGATATTATCTGAAATTAATTCATTTACTAGTAGAGCTTTAGATGATAGAGACCTCTGCTCCACTATTTCAGAGGTGGTGTTCATTATTGATTAAAGATAATTGTGTTTAACTCCCCTTCTGTTTACTATAGATTTAATTCATTTCAGCGGTCGTGGGACACCGTTTCTATGGGGTTCTGGGTGGGTGATTGCTCTAATGGAAGCACAGAGAAGTGTGTTAAACTACAACTCTGTCTCCTGGTCTCAACCCTGGGTTGTCACGGGTTAGGTCGACTAATAAACTTGGCCACATTTCTAGAAATGAGATCTGCTCCTTCCAAAGTAGGATGGATGCAGTCTCTCCACATCAGACCAGGTTTTCCCCAGAAACTGCTCCAATTATCAATGAAGCCCACATCATTAACTGGACACCACCTCGACAGCCAGCGGTGGAAGGATGACATGCGACTAAACATGTCATCAGAGGCCAAGCAAGGGAGGGGACCAGAGAAAACTATGAGTCCGACATTGTTTTAGCATAAGCACACACCGATTCCACGTTAACTTTCGGGACCTCCGATTGGCTTAAAAGGGTGTCATTATACCGTCGACGTGAGTAACAATAGTCCCATATTTACGCTTATCCTTAGCCAGCAGGCCCCCGGAATGCATTTAACTGTGGTTGCCGATGTTGCTAATTTCAAATCAAATCAAAAGCCTTTATTGTCATTATATGACAGTGCATAGGTCACATTTCGGAGAATAGAGCTGCCAATGACCAGGGTTGGTTTTTCAGCGGGTGTGTCACTGAGTGGGGAAAACTTGTTTGAAATGTGAAGGGGTTGGTGGTGAGCCGTGGGCTGTTTAAAGCTATGCTTCCTTCGGACAGTCACCCACTCTCCTGGCTGCCCGGGAGTTGCCAGGGAACAGCTAGCAGGAGCTATGCTTGGTTGGCATGCACCGGCTAGGGGCTGGCTAGCTACGGAAGCATAAGGACTTGTGGATGGTGGATGGTGGATGGTGCGGAGCCGTGCTTCTAATTTGCCAAGTCTCGCCACTAAAACCGTGAACATACTACACTTATTACACGTATCATTAGCATTAAAGGAGGCAGAGGAATAGCTAAGCATGAGGCACACTGAGCAGGAGAGAGCAGGAGAAGGAACCCATGGCTATACGCTAGGCTACTGCTAGGCTAAGCTACAGAAGCTAGTTGTTAGCAGAAAAGAGCTGCTAGAAAACACCTCGGAGTGAGAGGAAAAGTTTGGTGAAGTTTTAACGTGCTTCAATAGTCTTAGCACAAATGTACAGCAGGACGTTAACCGCTGTAGTTACAATAGTAACAAAGATTTGTAGATTTGTAGTAGAGCAGGTTAGAGTGCTATGAGCAGCAACAGAGTAGCAGTAGTGTTGTGTCATTCGTGAACGATTTGTTTGAAAGAACAAAATCTTTTGAGTAAAAAACTGAACTGAATCACTTCCTGAAGTGATTCATTCCTTTCTCAGTTCGCTTGAGCTCAGCCTCAGCGTGGTGGCCAGGAGTGGAACTGCCTCGTTTGTTCATTTGTCCACGTTTCATCGCGAGCTGAAACCATTGCAACTGGTTTACAGTAAACCATTTTATTCACCGCGGAGTTCTGGTTTATTCTGGTGGGAGTCTACATCCACCCTCAGGCCAGTGTCAGTGATGCTATGCTTCAACGTGGAGCAACAACATCCAGACTCCCTACTTGTAGTGTTAGCAAAACCTCAGCCATGAGCTCCCTAAACACAGACAACAAATTAAGTGTCCCACTAGGGACACCATCATTCTGGATCACTGCTACATAACAATAAAACTCTCTTAGCGCTCTGTTCCCCTGGCAACATTAGGACTCTCTGACCACTGTCTGGTCCATCTCATCCCAACCTACAAGCAGAAACTAAAATCTGCTAAGCCTGTTGTGAAGACTGTGAAGAGATGGACCACTGAAGCAAAGCGGGAGATACAGGCCTGCTTTGACTGCACTGACTGGAGTGTCTTTGATGCTGCAGCCACTGACATGGACAATTACACTGATACTGTGACATCATTCATCAGTTTCTGTGAGGATGTGTGTGTTCCAACTAAAACCTTCCTCACCTACAATAACAACAAACCTTCAAAGCTCAGCCAGCTGCGGCAGGCCAAAGAAGAGGCCTACAGGTGTGGTGACAGGATCCTGCACAAGCAGACCAGGAACACACTGACCAAGGAGATCAGAGCAGCTTCCATCAAAGGATTAAGTGACTACAAGCCTGTCGCCTTGACATCTGTGGTCATGAAAACCTTTGAGAGACTGGTGTTAACCCACCTTCAAGGACATCACAGGCCCCCTGCTGGACCCCCTGCAGTTTGCCGACTGGGCAAAAAGGCCAGTGAATGATGCAGTCAACATGGGACTGCATTACATCCTGCAACACCTCCACTCCCCAGGGACATATGCAAGGATCCTGTTTGTGGACTTCAGCTCAGCATTTAAAACCATCATCCCGGACATCCCCTACACCAAACTCTCCAAGCTCACTGTGCAGCCCCCACCTGTCAATGGATTAAAAACTTCCTGACTGACAGGAGGCAGCAGGTGAGGCTGGGAAGCATCACATCCAGCACCCGGTCATCCAGCACTGGCGCCCCCCCAGGGGTGTGTGATCTCCCCACTGCTCTTCTCCCTTTATACAAATGACTGCACCTCAGGAGACCCAAATGTTAACCTCCTAATGTTTGCAGACGACACAACTGTCATCGGCCTCAGGGACGGCGATGAGTCTGCGTACAGACAGGAAGTGGAACAGCTGGCCCTCCAGTGTGGTCAGAAAAACCTGGAACAACTCTGCCCCACCTCTCCATTCTGAACGGCACAGTGTTTGCTGTGGAAACCTTCAGGTTTCTGGGGTCTATAATCTCCCAGGACCTGAAGTGGGAGGCCAACATCTACACCATCAGGAAAAAGGCCCAGCAGAGGATGTACTTCCTGCACCAACTCAGGAAGTCTAACCTGCCTCAGGAACTGCTGATTCAGTTTTACACCATCATCCAGTCTGTTCTCTGTTCCTCCATCACTGTATGGTTCGAGTCAGCCACTAAACAGGACAAGAACAGACTACAATGGACTGACGGGAATGCAGAGAGAATCATTGGCACCAGCCTGCCTTAAGGTTAGGAAATAAGGACATGGTAAGGAATAGAAGGAGGGACTTAGGATTAGGCAAAAGAAGAGGGATATTGCGATTGGTCACCCTTCTCTCCTTGGGACCCTTCTCCCCTCTGGACACAACCCGTTTCAGCTCCTCCCCTCTGGTAGGCACTACAGAGCACTGTACGCCAAAACAAGCTGACACAGGAACAGTTTCTTTCCACAGGCTGTCACTCTGATGAACACTTATCACCAGTCACAGTGTCAGGATCAATCCCTTGACCACAACGTCATAATCCCCGTCTTCTTTGTGCCGATTACTTGTGTTTGAGGCAGACCTCATATTGCTGCAATAGCTTTCTGCATTCCAACCGACAAAGCACAACAAACTTTTCATTGGAGGCATCCATCTTGGTTTTCCAACTTGTAGCTGGGAACGCCGTCAACTCGGGTGTGACGTCATTCCCAGCTCCAACCTCCGACTTCCGATACAAGACGAATGCAGCAATACAACCGGCTGTATATACTGTATATATATCACACTGTAAAGGCCAATTTATAGTACTCCGTAAAGTGCCGTACGTAGAGACGGAGAGCCCTCTCCGTCGCCTGGAGAGCCATCATCTCCGGGCGCAGGAATTTTTTTTTAACTGTCCGTCAATCCGTCAAGGGAAGACAGAGACCACAAGGGCTGTGATTGGTCCTCTAGCTGCACCCTGCTGTGAAATGCAGCCCCTCTCCCTGCATAGAAACAGACAGGTCTCCTCTGCAGCAGCGCGGACAGGACAGGAACTAAAGTATCGATTATCCTTGTGAAAGTCAAACCAAACACATTCAACCTGCTCAAAAAATCTATTTAATTCATTCAGTAATTATGGCTGGGGTATATTTACACAGAACATACCGAAAGTTGTTGGTTTGCGTTCGCTATTATCCGATTTTGTGTAGAAAAGAAAGAGGAAGAGGAGTTTTAAAGACTGAAAGCAACCAATGTTCTTCTCTTCTATCTCCCTCACAAATAATTAAATCATAAAATAGTATTTTGTCCTGCTTTTATCAGCGATATTAAGGCGAATTGCTTCACTTTCCGAGGGGGTGCATTTCAGCGCAGGGCTGCACAACACGCATCACGATGGAGAAGTGCGAGGGCTCGAGGGGTCTCCGTAGCTACGGAGTCGGATAACGTATTAAGCAGACGGAGAAGTATATTTCAGCCTTAATTTACACCTGTTTATAACATTCATCTACTTATTTTACTATTTATGTCATGTGTCATTTGCACTTTTTCTCACACAGTATAAGTTATATTACGTTCAGCTGAGCCGCTGCCAGTTTGTTTGTTATTTGTCTTTTACATGTTTTATTATGTCTTTACCTTGTGTGCTGCTGTCTATCACTTGTATTTTTATGTTTATTTATTCTATGTTGGTACAAAGAGTTCTGTAAACCGGAGTCAAATTCCTAATATGTGAACTTTATTAAAGGAAACAGCTGAGGAGTTTATTTTTAATCTCCCTACCTTTCCTAGTTAACATTTGGTAAACTCCACAATATAACAGAAAAAGGACTGGCGTTGTGTGGTGAATGTGCTGCTTGCTGCTCTGTGTCACTCATGAACTGGATCAGAGGTCAGTCCCCATCTTTGTGACGATCAACTGAGGCACAGCAGAGCTTTGAGCGATCAATATGCCCTCCAAGAGTGCCAACAAAGGGGAGAATAAGCAGAAGGATCAGAGAGGTCCCTAATATAACCATAACACTGACAAAATAATATGACAATCCGTAAAAAATTTAGTCACATATTTTATTTTCAATGTATTGGTATCATTGAGTTCAGCTGTTTTGGAAACATTTCTCCCCTCTCTATTTAGTAAAATGGTTCAGTCCAGCTGCCCCATCAGACAGCCTGCAAGAGAGTTAAATTTTGAACTTAGGACCTCATTTCCAAGTGAGCCGGAGTGTTGGAGATGTGTGGAGACATTTTTCAACAAATTTCATTCAGTCCTTGTAGTTGCAGAGTTCACTGGTGCTAGGCTAACACAAGTCAATGGTTCTAGTTTAGTCTGTCATTAAAAACAGTCTAACCCACTCCACAGAGCACCTGAGGTAAATCAGTTATAACACCAGACTATTGATGGAGACAGAGTGGAGGGGGAGACGACAGGATGACTCAAAAGTCAGGGAGGAAAAAAGAAAAGAAAAAAGCTCAGACAGGAGAAAGAAGTAACTGTCATGTTGTTCTTTTCACTAATATGGGAATGATAGTGAAAAACATCATTAATATGCAGTTTTATTAGCCTGACAAGCCAGATTCAAGCGACCACTGTTCATTAACCACAGTCATCTTTGTTTGTTTCGCTATCTCCAGCGTTGCACAGCCCTGTCGTCATCGTTCTATCCCCCCCCCCAACGACTCACTATGCAGATAGAGTGTTGTGATTCGTCTGACAGACTCCTTGCCAGAGCCAGGACTAGCTCCTATGGTGCCCTGCTAGACCATCCTGCTAGGCAAGAGTGCATCTAGAGTTTTATCTAAAACAGTATCAAAATATCCCATCGACCAAGCGGGGCTAGCTAGAGATTGGGCAGTCCAGTAAAATTTCTTTTCACGGGGCCCAAAATCCTGAGTGTATATACAGTAGGTATAAGATCAAAAGCAGTATTATTGGCAGTAATAGATGGCCCCAAATTCAAATTTCGCTTAGGGCCTCATGAAGGCTTGGACTGCCTCTGTTCAGCATCAATGGACCAAGTGAATTAAATCACACAAGATTCATTTCTCCAAAGACAAAGTTCATTTTACTATATATATATATATATATATATATAAATATATATATATATATATAAATATATATATATATATATATATATATATAAATATATATATATATAAATATATAAATATATATATATATATATATATATATATATATATATATATATATATATATTATCTTTACAAAGTTCCTGTAAAATCAAATAGAAAGCAACAGAGGCTTATTTGGCCATGCCAGACAGCCAGCTGAGCTTGAATAAAGAAGGAGCTGCTGTGTCTTCATCCTGATCAGCCAGCTGTTTGAACAGGCTGCCGGGCTGCAAGCTGTCCTCGCTGTCCGCTGTGGAGGATGGACGGGCCTGCTGGAGAAAGGACATAATTTCAGGTGTGTAGTAGTTGTGTCAAGGTCCTGGACTGCGGTCTCAAGGGTTCTGGAAACTTCAGTCACTCAAAGCCCCATACACCGATCAGTCGTAACATTATGACCACCTACCTACTATAGTGTTGGTCCCCGTGTGACCTCTGACCCTCTGCTGTGGACTCCTTTCTATCTTCAGCAGCATTAACTTCTCTGGTTTGTTAGATCAAATCACCAGGACCAGCCTTCACTCCACACCTGCATCAATGATCCTTGTCCTCTCATGACCCTGTCTCTGGTTCACCACTGGTCCTTGATAGATCCTGACCACTGCAGACCAGGAACAGACCACCAGAGCTGCAGTTCTGGAGATGCTCTGATCCAGTCCACTAGCTATCAAAGTTTAGTCCTGACGCTGGAACATTTTTCCTGCCTCTAACATCAACGCTGAGGACTAAATGTTCATTTGATGTCTTATATATCCAGGAACCATGATGGAGAGGCAATCAGTGGTCATGATGTTATACCTGATCAGTGTCTGGTCTTCAGTGCAAATTAAAAATCCATCTCCATTAACATACAGTGTAAGGAGACTACACTCTGATTCAATTGTATGATTACATATTCTAGAGAAGAAACTCACCATCTATGGCTTTATAGCATTCATTTGATGTTTATTTAACACTTGCCTGACATAAGATTCACTATGTAGATGATGAGGATCATCCAGTGAAGATTTATTTTATGAGCCCTTCAGAGACTCACTGTCCAGTTCCTGAGGACAGCTGAGGTGCTGGTATCACATTTGCATGCTACAATTATTGTGGCCAAACAAAAATCACAATGTCAATAAACATCCTGACTCACCATGAATATCCCTTCAACCTTACAAACTGAGAAATGAACCGAACGGTATGTTAGAACCCAAGAGAGAAGTGCTCATCATCATTTCAAATGCTGACTGACTGCAGTGGACCTGAAAGGTCAAATAGCTGAAGGTTACAATGAGTTAGGACTACAGGAAGTAAAAGCAGGCCAGACACCTGAGCAAATAATTCACATTTCACTGAACACCAAGATTTTTCTGCTGTCTCTGGACTCACCACTGAACAGTTTTAGAAACATCATCTGCTGGAAATATGAGTCAGTTTGCTGTCTTATCAAGAGTTTGATGAGAAGAATCGACTGGATTTGAACTCTGCTGATGTTTCACCTCAGTCCACACATGAGACTGTTAAGACTGGGAGCATGGTGACACTGATGTCCATGGTAAGACAGCAAACATCTACTAAAGAGCTTTTGGACAGATCCCAACTTGAGCTGCATGGGGATGTGTGGTTTTAATGTCTGCTGAGCAGAACTTCACTCATGATATATGGATCTCAAGATGGGATTGGTCTGGACTGAAACCAGGTAAGAAAGCCCAGAAGGTCCTCTTAATGTGCTGCTGCCCCATGAAGTCCTTCAGTTAATAGTCTGAGTGTGGGAGGTTAGAATGATTTCATCTGTTAATGATCACTGTCACAC
Organism: Synanceia verrucosa; assembly: GCA_029721515.1. Lineage (NCBI taxonomy): Eukaryota > Metazoa > Chordata > Actinopteri > Perciformes > Synanceiidae > Synanceia > Synanceia verrucosa. The sequence goes on from CM056563.1 coordinate 2,505,905, forward strand.
TGCAACCAACCAAGCTAAACCAAGGCATGACTTACACTGCAACCAAATCACACACAACCACAGTGAGGAACTTGCCTGAGTCTCTTGCACTTAAAAATGCTGGAAGACAGATGATGTAATGGACAACATTTACCCAGAGAGGAACAAAACAGTAAAACAACAGCAACACTAAAACACAGCCAGACTTCAGAGAGCAGATCTCAGATCTGTTACTCACCAGCTGAGGAGCATCAGAGCTCCTGGTGGAGGACTTGGATTTACGTACACTGGACATGCTGAGAGGCAGCAAGCCGAACCTGCAGAGGACAGAGCAGTCATGGTGGGAGTGAGGCTGGTGAATGCTGTGGCCCTGCAGCCCTTTGTACCCCACATGTGGAGTAACCCCATGAGACAGCATGCAGGGTGTCTCATCTGCTGACACTGATACCGCTTTCACACTGAAATTACCACACAGTGTCAACGTGGGTTAGAAAGTCCCGCGTCATGAGCGAGTCACATGTTAACGTTGTTCCGTGCGTAACAATTTTGTCCCTTTTGTGTACAAACCCAGCACAGTACTAATACTAATACTAGAACTAATGCATACTGTCATGATCAATAAAAAGGTGTGTCGGATCGCTGTACAAGCTGTAAACACAGTCGCGTAGTACACACTGGGATTCCCTGATCAGTGGCATTTCTCCAGAATGATGTAAGACTAAATCACATATGAGCTCCTATTAAAGATGATGTCACTACACAGATTTGTTTGATTAAATTAAATGTCTGTCCTTCAGAGATCAGTCTCTGGAGATCAACAGATCTCGACTTGGCTTGACTTTGACACTGTAGCCGATCCGATCTGAGCCATTAAACTCCTGGGTCAATTGGCGAGTCACTGACCCGTGTCAAAATGCCACGTCAACCCTTTCACACTGCACGAAAAAACCTGACGTAGGTTTTTTCGTGCAGTGTGAAAGGGACCTGAGTGAGGCACAAATACCCTTTCAGAGAGTAAACGTGTGAGGCTGCTGCTCTGAACTGTGTCAGCAGTCAGACTGAGAACAACACTGAACTACACACTGACTTCAGCAACAATCCACGCTCAACAGATGGAAGGGTAGCACTCAGGATGGAGGACATCCTGGGACCAATATGTGAAGTCAGGTAAAGAACATGATTATATAGGACACACATCTTTTTTGGACTTTCTATGAGCTTAAAGAGTTGGTAATCTTGGAGAGCTAGCAAGATTTGAAAGCAGCACCTCCTCTAAGCTCCTCAGTGTCTCCACTGATGTTCACTCTGGTTTGTCCTCTTAGCTTTAGCCAGAGTTTTGTCTTTCAGTCTTTTCTGTCTCCCTCTTTCTTTTCTTTTTCCTTTTTAGCAGGGTGAACCATCAGAAGTAACACTGGAAGACGTAGAACAAAAAGTGTTTCTGAACAGGATTACAGACTACACCTTTAATTTTATTTTGTCTTGTCATTAGCTATTCTTGGTCTGTCTTTGCTGTCTGTGCCAAGTATTTTTGTCTGTGTCCAAAAATGGAAAACCTAATAAAAACTTGAATTAGAAAAAGAATTAACCATGAAACAGAAAATGATGTTTGCTCTCTGTGATGTCCTGCTGCAGTCACTGACCTGATCTGGCTGCTGGCCAGTGGCAGGATGTTGTACGGCTCCTGGGAGCTGACAGTGCTGCTCCTCGATGCAAACTGCTTCTCTGAGCCGGTCAGCATCCCCAGCAGTACCTGAGGCAATGTCACATGAGCCTTAGAGCAACATTAGGAACCAGGGCAGCCCCATTTGGTCTGGTTCTAGACATTTCTTAAATGGCACTGCGTTTTTTTCTGAGTACATACTGAGGTCCTCTGGGACAGGCGGTTGAGGTTGGCATTGAGCGGAGGCGTGAACACGTCCAGGTCAAAGGGGTCGATGCAGCCCTCCAGCCAATCACAGACCTCATGGAACCTGGAAGAGTCTCTTTAATGTCATCAGGATTTCAACTACAAACCTCAACCACATTTTCACACTTTAAAAATGCCCACTGATTGCTTCATTTTTTGTTCCAATTTGGTTTCCTGACACAATGTGTCTTCAAACGGAATTATTTCTCCACCAACTATTGTCACTTCCTATAACTCCAAATAGATGAGAGATGAGTGAGATCCCATACATCACTGGAAACAACATATAGACTGATGTCTCATCAACAGACAACATGTTTACATATTAAACATCTAAAGCAGGACTGTCAGCATTAAAGTGATAGATCAGAATTTTGGACATGGGGCCTCATTTCCAAGTGAGCCAAGGAGTGTTGGAGACGTGTGGAGACATTTTCCAACAAATTTCATTCAGTCCTTTGAGTTGCAGAGTTCACTGGTGCTAGGCTAACACAAGTCAATGGTTCTAGTTTAGTCTGCCATTAAAAACACCATTTCCAAAAAGGAAACAGCTCACATAAGCGAGCCATGGTTCTAACATGAGGTCAGCGTTTCTGTTTTGACACTGAGTCATGGTCTGTTGGAATGGGTCAGACTGTGCCTTTCAGATCAGGTTCATCTATGTGCTGCACTTGGACATGGACCTGGACATGTGACTAAAGACATTACCTGGGATCTTGGTGGGCTCGGGAGCTCTTGCCCTCCTCCACTCTGCTGCCCAGTGTGGTGTTGAGGTAACGGAGGTCAAACAGCAGCTGCAGGGCTATGTTCTGAGTCATGGGGAACACACCGTCCTGGAGGACAGAGGAGGAGATATTCAGGAGCCATCGTAGTAAACCATATCTTCTTCAAGAAGAAACACAACAGAGGTCTGTAGTGTGTGTTACCCTGCTGGGGGCCTGCTGGGTGAGGCTGTGGTAGTGCTGCAGGGCCGTAGCCAGGCAGGCCTGCAGCAGCTCCTGCAGGGTGGGCCGGGGCAGAGCGTGGCCCCCCACTTTGTTCACCTCCACACACAGCTGGAACAGCAGCGACTGCACGAACCAAGACGGCTGCAGAAGACACACTTTTCACATCAGATCACAGAGTCAGACGTCACTTCCTGTCTGTGTTAGAAGTTGTGGTGAGCGGCTGACCTGGACTGGAAGACGGATTTTGGATGTCACACTGCTCCCCGACTCGGCTTCTTCTTGGATCTCCAGATCCTCCCAGTTGGTGGATGCTGCTAGGATGGCACCAGCAGAGTCTACATGCAGCGCTGTGCCGAACTGATCCAGCAGCACCTGTCACAACACCACAGTGTCAGTAGGCTGGCATAACTTTGGACCCCATTTTTGCTCTTTGTGTTGGATTGAAAACATCGTAACCAGCAGCCCTAAAAATCCATGAGCGACGAGCAACACTCTTTCCATCATCTTACAAACTTATGATACCAATCAGAGGCTGCCATGGCAACAATTTTATATTGTACCCTGTACAGCACTTAAGTCAAACAAGGTTGTTAAAAAAGTGCTTTGGAAATAAACTTGACTCTGCAAACACATTAACCAGATCATTATATAAGTTATACATGGATACGTCACCATACGTATCAAATAATCAATGCAGCTGAACTAATGAAACTAATGATGCATGTTAGTCCTTGCAAGTGATTGACTGTTTTTTATAATGAGGGTTGTAAAATAGAAAAACTAAACAGAAAGGAAGGAATAACTGCCTTAAACTGAAGTGATGTTTAGCAGGGGTTACCTATGATCTGGAATCTTTCTTAATATAAACTATTCTACAGTGTATGTGAGCTCAGCTGAGCTGACTTTCTGAAGCTGACTGTGCTACTACAGGACATGGTCATGTGATCTACTGGTGGTCTTATATGGGGAGAGATGCAGAGATGGCATTACACTAGCCTTAATCTTTAAACCAAGAGCACCATCCAGAGGAGTCAAAAAATATTTGTCCATCACTACATATATTCACGTCTACATTTCTGACAGGCTCTGACTTTGGAGAGGGCGGCGCTCCAGATGCGGTACGCCTCCATGCTGCAAACCAGGAGCTCCTCCTTCAGCCCCGCCCACTTGGTCTGGGCAGGGCTGACCTCCGTGGCAGCTCTGGCTTTACCCAACTTCTTGGCCTGTCTGGGCGTCCCCTTCCCTGTGGCTTCAGACCCCCTTTGTTTTCCCAGGATGCAATGCATCAGGTTGGGGCAGAGTTCCCCCATGGACTGACACAGCCTGGCCATGAAAAGAACTGAACTGAGGCGACCCGGGCTGGGGTCAGGAGACACTGCAGCCAGTTCGGAGCGGATGGAGGACAGGATGTGGCGGATGCAGGCCGTGCTACCGTCACGTAACGCCTCCTCCACCGCTGGTGAGTCGGTGAAACGGTTGAAAGAGGATGCTGACGAAGCGTCCTTGGGACCAGAGGAGGTGACCTGGACTGAGATGGTGTCGGTCCCTGCTGGACACAGCATGACAGAAGAACTCTCTGTTAGCATGCATACATCAGATTTATTGACTTTAACCCTTCAACACCTGATGGGTCACCGGCGACACATCTCACATGCTCACTCTGGATGAGGAATCAGTTTATGGAATAATCTGAGCAAAGAGAAGAACAATTGAAGCCTGTATGTTAAAGAAATAATGAAATATGGTAGTTATGTTTGATTATTAGACTCATTGTGTATTCAGGGATAGACAAACATTTGTTTTTGTTTTTGAATTGTATGTTGGGACCTAAAATGAAACGAATGTCAGTGTTGGCCAACAGCTATTTCATTTTATTAAAATTATTATTATTTTGCTGTTTATTGTGTTGTTGTTTTTTAAGTTAAGTTCCTTGTAAATTGATTTCTTTGGGTTAAGGGGCAGATTAAATATGCTTCTTTTTGCTCCCTTTCATTCAGATTTGGGAATGTTGTGTATAGTGCATTGTTTTGATTTTAATCAATCAATGAATGAAATAAAATTTAAATAAATACGTAAATAAATTACTGGTTCCTGCTATCGTAAAAAAATCAAACTGTTTCTGAAAGCTGACATGTCACTCTTTATAGCCAAATCATGGTGTCAATAAAGCTTCTTTGTTCCCTGTGGTAAAAAAAAAAATGCCTGCATATAGTTTCCATTTTATGGCTCATTTATGCACATTTAGAGACAAATAATCACTATTGTAAATAGTTTTCATACTTTTCAAATTTCAACTTTAACATGTCAAATCTGTTATTTTAACATGTCAAATCTGTTATTCACAGGTTCAAGTGCATTGTTGTTTTTTCCCCAAAGGAAAAATCAAATTGTTTTTTCCATCATTTTAAACCATTATTACACTTTTATAACATGCAATAAATTGTAAATAATTGCCAGATATTGTAATTTCCAAGTCTTCTGAAATGACAGAAATTGTGCGGGTCAGGTGTTAAAGGGTTAAAGCATATTTTTTTGACAATGATGACCTCAGAAAACCCTATCCTCTGTCTGTACACTACTCTGGTGCACTTACCTCTGTCTTGGGAGGGAAGGTAGTACTGCAGGTCATCCAGTCTGGCCTTTAGCTTAGCATCCAGGGAGGAGCAGAAGGTCTGGACGCAGGGGGTCAGGGCCTGGGTCTTCATGGCCAGGCTGCTCCTCTGGTGCTGCTGCCCCCGCTGGCTCACGCTGACCCACCCTGCATCACTCAGCAGGTCCCCCGGAGACTCGGACCACAGGTAGGAAGCTACGTCCACCTCGTACTGGGCCCCGCGACCTGAGCCAGGGTTGCTACCTGAAGAGCTCTGGATAGTCTGGCTCTCAAGATCTCTCACCGCTGAGGTGAGGAGCTGGACAGAGCTCAGTGAGATGGCTTCAGTTTCTTCTTTGGTGATGGCCTTGGGGAAAGGGAAGAAGGGATCATGGGACTGTTACAATAGAGAGATGCTTGTGTTTCAGCTGGAACGTTACAACTGTGAGATGTGAGATTTCACAGAGTCACAAATCTATCGACAGCTGTGAAGCGAGGAGAGCGCAGACCTGCAGGCGCTGCAAGAAGAGCTGCTGCAGGAAGTCCTCCCACACAGCCAGGGGGCGCTCCAGCAGCCTCTGACACACAGTGCTCCAGTGCTGACTAATGGACTCAGTGGACAGGAGGTCCCACACAGCGTCTCTGATGGCTGCCAGCCCCTTCAGGCTCTTCACGTAGACCAGAAGGCTGCCGACGCCACGGCAAATGTCCTCCTTACAGCTGAGAGGAAACATTCAAAAAAACACTGATTTGATTCAGCAGGAAATCACTCCATGATAAAAGCATGAAAATATAAAAGCATGGAAAACAATGAAGTAAATATATTGTCAACTGTTATTGTTGCAGCTACTCCTCTTCAACTTAACATACAACATAATAAAGAGAAACTTCTGCACATGAGATCAGATCAGTGAACAATATGCAGTATCCATCACTTGGATTATCTGTTGCTGCATGTGAGAAACAGAAGCTGTGGCTCCTGGTCCTGGACCTGGTATCAGATCAGTATCTAATGACACTAAACCTCAGATATCAGTATCATATTGGAAATGAAAAAAAGTGGATCTGTGCATCCCAAGCACACATCATTCAGAAGGATTAATCCACAGGAAGCACCTGGGCATGATGGCACACCTGTATGAGCTCTAAAGGTGTGCACAGACTTTTCAGCCTCTCACTGCTGGTAAATTCAGTATAATGTCCACTGCTCTGATTCCACCAGTACAACAGAAATACCATTTGATTCAAGAATCTATTCTAAATGCTTCTACTTTGCCATTTCTTCATCATTCAAACCCTGTCAGTCGTTGCATATTCTAATAATTACACATGTAAGTCAAACCAGTACAAACAGGAAAAAGCAGGACAGCATCCTTGTTGCTTACGTGTCGATCCACTGCTGCAGGGTGTCCCGGAGCTGCTCTCTCTGGATTGGCTGAGCCAGGGTGCGCAGGGTGGGCTGAAACTCAGTGATGGAGGGCGGCAGGTACTTGAACCAGCTGCCTGTGCTCGTCTCTTCCTGCACCACCTGCCTTTCTTTAGCTGAGGACAGAGAAGCAACTGAGGTGCTCACAGTTTCTTTATGGCTGCTTGTGTATGTTTTATATATATATACACACATATGTGTATATATATATACACATATACACACACACACATACATATATATATATATACGTGTGTATATATATATATATATATATATATATATATATATATACACACGTATATATATATATATATATATAGTTTCTTTATGGCTGTGTGTATACATGTATACACGTGTTGTGTATATATATATATATATATATATATATATATAAATATACACACATGTGTGTGTATATATATATATATATATATATATATATATATATATATATATATATATATATATATATATAAATATACACACACACGTGTGTTGTCTATATATATATATATATATATATATATTTATATATATATACACACAGATGTATATACACGCATTTATATACAATCTGTGTGTGTGTATATATATATATATATATATATATATATATGTGTGTATATGTGTATATACGTATATACATATATATACGTATATACACATATACATATATACATACATATACAGGTACACATATATATATGTGTGTGTTTGTGTGTGTATATATATATACACACACATATATACATATGTGTATATACACACATATATACACATATGTATATATGACACGGAGGGTCAACGACTCCATAAGTGTGTGCAAACCGAGCTAAAAACAGCGCAGGGTAGGGTTTATAGGGAGAGAAAAGAAACTATTCCTTTTAAAAGCTCTAAATGACGAAGTCACTGAAAGTATCCTGACATCCCAGCTGCTTACCTGCATACGTGGTGGAAGTGACATTCTCCAGGATGGAGAAGAGCATGCCACAGCTCAGGGGCCCCTCCCCCAGCCTGGGGCCTCCCTCTGGGGGCAGGTAGAAAACGGCATAGGCCTGAAACAGAGTGGTGACCAGCAGCTCCACCAAGCTGCACACCTGGGCCTTGATCCCTGCACCTGCAGCAAACACACCTGCTCATTTTTGCTTTAGTTTATAAAATAACAATACTGCTGACAACACTTCCTGACTTCTGTATTAAAAAAAAAAATGTGTTACTGTTGCACACCCTGATGTTCACATGTATATTACTGGCAGCTGTTGAAAATGGTGGAGAATACCGTGCTGTGGCTGGTTGAGCAGCTGATGGATAGAGGCCTTCCGGGCTAGCAAGAAGTCAGCCAGGGCTTGGCGTGGCGAGCTGTCCTCCAGCAGCATGGTGGACACCAGGGCCTCAGCGATGGCCTGGTCAGACACCGCTCGGCCCTGCAGCAGAGACCTGCTGTCCAGGAGGATGGTGGACCTGCAAGAGGACGAATCAGTTCTAGTTGACTCCATCACTAACTCATTCATTGTATTTGGTAGTAGGTAGAAATGAAACATCCAGTACCTGAAGTGTCCGGTGGTGGCTACCTGCCGGACCAGAATGGGGAAGCGGGCCAGGACGGGGCTGTAATGGCCCCCTGTGGCGGCATCCAGCTGCAGCAGACTGTGCAGGTGGCAGCACAGCAGGTAGAGTTGGGTGGCCTGCAGGTACTGGGATGCCTCCATGGCACTCCAGATACGCTCTGGGATCTCCAAGAGGAGCTTGATCTGGGAGGCCATGGTGTAGAACTTATCCTGCCATTGCCTCTGGCTCTACAACAAGATGATATGAGGAAAATGAGTACAAATACCAGATCATATACTACAGAGATACTATGAAGTAGAGGCAAATAAATGTCAGATCATATCCGCAGCAATAGTCAAGGCCAGAAAGTTGACTGTAAACTCCATTAAAGGTAGAGTTGGCGATGTCGAAGAGCTACCAAGATTTGAAAGATGCACTGCTATGAATCCCCCTCTAAGCTCCTCCTCCAGTCAGACCAATGCAGCCTTTTCTGCCTCCGTCTTTCTCTTCTTTGACTGTGTAGCCGGCCGAGCCGCCATGGATAACGCTGGAATCGGTACTTTAGGCAGCTTTTTCTCTGCCATTGTAAACTAGTCTGGTATTCTCCAGCTACCGAAGTATTTCGAGAGAAGAGCGTGCTTGATACCTGCGGCCATGGCGAAGCGATGCGTGTGCCCGCACGGAGTGGAGGGTAGAGTGGGGGCGAGCTCAGGATGAGACGAGAGCGCATCTGATTCGTACTTCACACTCGGACCAAGGCTGTTAATTGGGCAAAGTTTTTATAGTCCTGTGGCTGCCACAGATCTCAGATTCTATTTACTTCTCTTTCTGAATACATATTAAATTGACGACTATCAGGGTGGAAGGACCATTTTATCCAACATAACAGTATGTATCTCTAAAAATCATCGCCTACTATACCTTTAACTGCTCTGTACTAGGATGGTGACATTCACTGTTTCGTATCGGTGGTCCGATATGAGCGTTCCTGCATCTGTAAATTCTGGGTGCACTGTAAGTAATTTACGGCAAACTTTCGGTGCATCGCATCTAGCTTGTCTGCAGTGGTAAATTTCATGGTTGAATCGATTATATCACGTTCTATCCCCTGCCCCCAGTGTTTCCAAGGCAATCAAAGACAAAGAATAAGACCTGAATGCACCATCATCCTCATGCACGGACGGAAGCTGGAAGTCAAACAAATATGGAAAAAGAGGACGACATTAGCAGTAAGGAGATATTTAATGCACCAAAAACAAATGTGTCCAGTTCCAACATTGATATCAGTCAGATGTCAGTCCAATATCAGCAAAAAACGAGCATGGGACTATTATATACTCAGTAACAAGAGAAACACAAGTTTATTTTTTTTAAGCGGCCCCAAGCTACCAACAAAAAGGAACAGAAATATAACTGGTCTGAAAACAGAACATCCAACCATTGCTGATGTGTCCAGTAACGATGGACGTTACCCCTTTCGCGGCGGCTGCGTATTGGAGTTAATGGTAGACCAAAGTATGGTCTGCGTGCGCATAGTTCAGCCTCTCTGAGCCGCCTGCACTCTGTTTGAGCACTGATACGGGGTTGGTGACGTCCAGGTGTCTCAGCAGCAGTGACAGTGGCAGGAAGTGTCCGGTTTCTGAGAAGAGAGCAGAGAGCAAAGACAGACATGGCGATCCTGAATGTTGGTCGTCACACGTGGTCTGCCGCTGCGTGGATGATCTGAAGTGCCGTTCATGGCATGGAATCTGGTTCTGAGAAGACTAGTTGTCGATTCATGGACGTTCATTGCCCTTGCAATATCTCGTGCCCTCATGCCGGCACTCAGCATTCCATTCGTTCATGTTGGATTTGCATCAGTTGTAGCATCATTACAAAAGCACTTTGCTAAAAGAATTTTTCCCATTTTCGCAAGTTGGATAGACAAACAAACGTGCCGATCCCATTTTCATACACCAGTGCTCTAGTCTTCTGGGTCGACCACACCTCCATCGATCTGGTCATCGGAATACGGCGTCACAACACACACTTATTGCATTTTTGGTACATGTTACCATTCATGCACAACATTTTGTCCAAACAAGCATTTTCACATTGCTGCTGAGACAAACGGCAACAACGAGAATTCACTTTAGAAAACTTGTTTCTTTTGTTGTTGAGTACATTACCCTGCATCTAAAATCTCTGATATAATCACCTGATCCCACTCTAGCTTTTCTATCCAGCAGCAGAGCCCAGTGATCACAACAACAGCTGTGCTAATGCTGCGCTCGAGTTGTCCTCCGAAGTTGTAATTCACGTTCTGAGTCGTAAATATCAACTGAAACGCCCCTCGAAGTTGGATTTCCAACTCGTAAACTTGTAAAGTCTGCAACCCCGACTTGACCACCATGTCATAATCCAAGATGGCAGCTCCCTGGATTTGCGCCATGTAGCGTTATACATTACAGACTACAGTAGAGTAAAATGTTTTTTTTCCCCTACACATAATTACGCAGGAGAACAAACGCACATCCTCTGTCTTCATGTACCGATCTATTATGTTTGAGCATGTGCATTAGCTTTCTGCATTCTGACAGAGCAAGCACAACAAACTTTTCATTGGAGGCATCCATCTTGGTTTTCCGACTTGTTTACTTGAACGCCGTCAACTCAGGGGTGACATCATTCCCAGTTCCGAATCCTGGCTTCCGATACAACACGAACGCAGCATAAGGTGTTAACAAAGTAGAAGGAGGAGGAGTGATGTCGGCACTGTGGCAGCATGTTTAGTTAAAGTCTGAAAAAGACGTTGCAGCTGAGAGCCAAACTGGTCATGAACCAGTTTCCTGTGGAGGCACAGAACCAGGAAGTTTAATACGACCAACCTCATCAGCATTTCAAGCAGCATCACAAAAAAAAAAGATCTTCTGATTTATTTTTATGTATTCTATTCTACTGTAGAATATTCTTATGTTTAAGTTACACTAGTTGTTATTTTACACTTTTTTTACACGTTATCTTACACTAAAATAAACATATATTTTTATTGGATTTATTGAGGTTGTTTTTCAGGGTCTTCTAATATAGTTTTTAAATTACCACCAGCAGCCAGCTTCAGCCAGGCCAGACCCAGGCTCTGGTCTATTCAAGAGAGATTATTAGGACTGCCTTAAAAAACAGCCCAGAGGATGACTCAGTCTCGCTCTCGTTTCTTCATGAATTGCTTGACCAACAAAAACTCTTCTACAAAGACTTGTTGGAACAGCAGGAAAAGTCATTTATTCAGATGAACCTGGACACCACCAACAAACGAATGGATGGCTTCAGCAGTGAACTTGGTAGGATTAAGCATAGCCTTGAGTACTCCCAAGCAGAACTAGAGGATTTAAAGTCTGGATATCATACCTCTCTGGATAGCTATAAATCAATGAGCAGCTAGAAATCTTCTCCAGAAAAACTAACATCCAAAATTGAGGTGGAGGGGGTGTGCCTCTCTTTGTGAAGGAGGACATCAAATCCTCCCTTCCAAATAATCTTGTTGCTCCAGTGGGAGATGAAGCTGAAGCTGTTTTTTTAGAGCTTGTTGAGCCTTTCTCCAACAAGAATATTATCGTTGGTTGTATTTATAGACATCTAAATTCTAATGTACTACTCTCAGTAAGATTACAAATGAAAATAAGACTTTATTAGGCTATATAATGGATGACTTCAATATTAATCTCTTCAACAGTCAGTCATCTCAATTTACTAATCATGTAAAAGCTTTGTCTTTCTTCCCTCTCATAACAAGTGCTACAAGAATTACTGACATAAATGAAACCCTGATTGACAATAAACGGCTTGAAACGTTCCATTGCCAAGAAGCACAAATTATACCCAAATTATCTTATTAATCTAACTCCTTTTTTCAGGAATCAATATATGCTTTATAGGAATAAACTGAATCACTTGCTTAGGTCATCCAAACGCAAATTCTATGAAATTAAATTCTCTGATTCTCAGAATAGTAGTGGTTAGCACTGTTGCCTCACAGGAAGAAGGTACCGGGTTCAAATCCCAGCCCGGGGCCTTTCTGTGTGGAGTTTGCATTTTCTCCTCATGTCTGTGTGGATTCTCTCTGGTACTCCAGCTTCCTCCATCCATCCAAAAACATGCATGGGGATTAGGTTAATTGGTTAATTTAAATTGACCGTAGGTGGGAATGTGAATGTGAGTGGTTTCTACACTATATTTCCAAAAGTATTTGCTCACCCATCCTAATAATCAGAATCAGGTGTTCCAATCACTTCCATGTCCACAGGTGTATAAAATCAAGCACCTAGGCATGCAGACTGCTTTTACAATCATTTGTTAAAGAATGGGTTGCTCTCAGGAGCTCAGTGAATTCCAGCGTGGAACTGTGATAGGATGCCACCTGTGCAACAAATCCAGTCGTGAAATTTCCTCACTCCTAAACATTCCACAGTCAACTGTCAGCTGTATTATAAGAACGTGGAAGTGTTTGGGAACGACAGCAACTCATCCATGAAGGGGTAGACCACATAAACTGATTTGCACCGTGTAGCGTTACACGTTACAGACTACAGTAGAGTCTACACATAATTACGCATGAGAACAAACGCACACCCTCTGCATCTTCTTTGTGCCTATTAATGGTGTTTGAGCACATCATGTTGCTGCATTAGCTTTCTGCATTAAACAGAGCAAGCACAACAATCTTTTCATTGGAGGCGTCCATCTTGGTTTTCCGACTTGTTTACTTGAACGGGTGTGACTTCCGATACAGCTGGAGCACCATACAGAATAAATAGGTCAGGTTTTCTCAGACCTACAATTGCTGACTATTGTTTTCTGTTTGAGTAATGTCACTTGATCAAGAGTCCATACTACAGAATAAATAATAAAAGTCTTTAGGATTAATGCTGATATCATATTGGATCAATGTCGGCATCGGTCAGTACTAAAGGCTGCAATATCGGCATGGTATCGGAAGTATAAACCCCTAACCAGAAAAGACACACAAATCAAACGTGTGGCAATATTTTGAGTTTTTCAAGCGAGAAGGCAAGCTCACATGGTATGGACAGGGGGTCCATCCCTAGACTGCACACATGTGTTTACACATCAGCTGGGTCTTCAGGTAAACTGTGCATACAGGTGACATGCATGTGTTGTATGCATGCTCATGTGTGTATGAGCCATCACCTCCTCTCTGCAGCTGCTCCCACCGCTGCTGCCTTGCTTCAGCCTGTGGCAGTACTGGTGCATGTCCTGGATGGAGAGGACCACGCTTTCCGAGCACTGCCTCATCTCTCCGATGGTGTCCGCGGCATCGATCAGGTCCCGGTACCGCTCCCCTACCATCTGCCTCAGCTCCTCTTTTTTCTGCTCGATGTCCCCGCGGACTTTGCGCTCGATCCGGCGGATCTCCGCCGTGTTGTACCGCTCAAAGAGAACCGCCGGGTCCTTGATCTCCGAGACCCGGAGAGACAAAGCAGGGTCTTCGGCCATCGCGCCTCCAAAACAAGCTCAGCTGGTCCAGGAATTTTATGCCGGAAGACCGGTGGAAGTACACTTCCTGGTTCCTGCATCCACGCAGGCAAAAAAACATGACGACGACTGACTGGCCAGTGAAGCTGTCTGTCAGGGGGTCACTTCCGGGTCTGCTGGACCCGCCTCCTTTCAGTGAGCCAATCAAATCATCCCAAAGAGCACCACAGGGCTCCTCCTCCCACTACTACTATTATTATTACGATCATTATTATTATTAATGATCGTAATAATAATTTATCAACATTTTCTCAATATTAATATCTATTTATTATTAATAATACCCCATTAACTTGCATTGATACCATACACTGATATGCTTTAAGACACAAATAATCATTTGTGTTTGAGATGGTTTCTCCACAAAAATGACACAAACTAGGTAGAAAATCTTTCCAATTTTGGTGCCCGTTGCACCGTTCATCCATGATCAGTGACTGAGCTGGGCTCAACCAGTCCAAAACAAGAGAGACCAGGCTCAGTTGGTTGCACAAAGACCAATCCAGATGAGCAGACAAGGATTCATCATAAGTGAGGATAAGTGGGATGGAGCAGGCTAGCACCACAGAATAAATCTCCATGGTAACTTATACCGTAACATATCCTCTCTCCTCTATCCTGCTTTTGTGCAATCAGATCATGGGTAAGTTGAGCCAGGATAACCAGGATAGCCCGGCTTAATCCCTTATCCTAGTTTTGTGCAGCTGGCCCCAGCTCATTGAAAACACCCAATATGGAGAAAACAACATTTAACATGGACTTTAATATGGGCATTTAATATTTAACTTCACATCTTATTACATCTTGTGGTTGTCTGTTTTTCCCTCTAAATGTTTAAGTCATACACATCATTTGGTAGTTGGTCTGTATTTTAGTATTTCAGATTCCACTAAATCCACTGTACTGTATGTATATCCTGAAATGCAAATATAAACTAATTAACTCATAAAAATCAAGCAGTTGTTACAATTTGTTGCAAAATAAAAAAAAAACATTGATATCATTCCATATAATGTGACATATGAAACATTATGGAAATCCTGTAAAGAAATAAAGTTAGACATTATAAAAAAATGATCATGGTCAAGTGAGTTAAAATGTAAAAAAAAAAGTGGCTTAATGAATACAAAATATGAGATAAAAGGTCATATTTTGACTTGTTATGACAGTTCAAATGATGTCATATTAAAACAATTATTTTTTTTTACCTAAAATAGGCTATATTGTTTTGTATAAATTTTGACTTCTTACTTCTTTAGGGCTATGTATTTATTATTCTTGGCATAAAAGAGTTTACAGGAGGAAAACATGCAGCTGTTAGCCTACAGAACAATATGAGTCATGAGTCTTAAAGAATATCAGAAATAACAGTCAGTACTGGGTGCCGTTTTTTAAATGCAGCATGATTCCTGTGATTGTGTGTGTGTGTGCGTGTGTGTGTGCGCGTGTGTGTGTGTGTGAGACGGCCAGGTGTATCAGGTGTCAGGTAGACTTTGCTCCCGGAAGGGAAGCCAAAGCAGCGCCTCCGTTCACAGGTAAGTAACCAGCTGTTTGTCTAAACATGACAGTGTATAGCAACTATTCTTTTCTTTATTGTACATTAAAATGTTGTTCATGTTGTCAGACAGACTCTGTAAAAGCTTCTGAGTGAATGACATACTAAACTATACTGTACAGTAGCCTAACCACTGTAATGTAAGCTATAGTTCCCGTCTCTGGTCAGCACAACACAAATATGCAGCACAGACACAGAGGCCACTGTACTCAGTGCAGTGATGAAGTCCTGCATTCAGTCAGTCTAAAGCACCTTTTTTTTTAACAAAGAAGTCCTTTACTGTGTGTGTGTGTGTGTGTGTGTGCCGTCAGACAGATCCATGGAGCACAGAGACTTGCAGCAGGAGCTGGAGGATCAGTTCAGCCATGTTCTGTCCAGACAGAAGCTCTTCCAGTCTTACTGGGACGTCGCCTTTTTTGCAGTCTTCTTCATCTTCATTGGTGAGTGAAGTTCAAAAAATGTGTTTTCAAGGCTGAGACACTCGTTTGTAATGATATATATCACACAGCATAAGGGCTCATAACCTTTTTTTTACTTCAGGTAAATGCTACATCCAGAGCCGGCCCAAGGCATAAGCAAAACTAAGCACCTGCTTAGGGCCCCCCAGGGGCCTCCAAGAGCGCAGAAAAAGGCAGAGAGGCATTCAGAGAGGCCCCTAACATAATCATAATACTGACAAAATAATGTGACACTCAAACTTACAGTTACACATATATTTTATTTACAACATTCCCCCCTCTCTATTCAGTAAAATGGTTCAGTCCAGCTGCTCCATCAGTCAGCCTGCAGAGAGTTAACTTTTCACACACAGAGTGGAGGAGGAGACGACAGGATGACTCAAAAGTCAGGGAAGAAAAAAGAAAAGAAACAAAGTTCTCTCCATATTAGCTCATATTTCTGAAGAAACTGCCCCCCGAGCAGTTGGGTGCCTTGCTCAAGGGCACCTCAGCAGTGCCCAGGAGGAGGAACTGGCACCTCTCCAGCTACCAGTCCACTCTCCCCATTTTGGTCCGACCTGGACTTGAACTGGCAACCCTCCGATTCCCAGCCCAAGTCACTACAGACTGAGCTACTGCCACCCCATGATAGTGGGAATGATAGTGAAAAATATATAGTGAAAATATCATTAAAATGCATCATTTTATGGAAAATAGTTGCAAAATTTTCTGACTACAGGGTGTATATACAGTATGTATAGCTGGTGTGTTAATGATCAAAAGCAGTATTATTGGCAGTAATAGAGGGCCCCAAATTCAAATTTTACTTAGGGCCCCATGGAGGATTGGACTGCCTACATCTAAAATGAACAGAAACAAGATTCTCCACAGGATTCTGAGTAAAATATAGACTTGTCCAACATAAAACGTACAACAACATAAAAGGAAAACTAATACAAAAGAGCGACTAAGAGAAGCTGCTTGTCTTAAATTCTGTGTAAAAGCATCACAGGGAACAGATTTTAATGGTATTTAATGTAATGTTATTGTTGTTATTATAAAGCAGTGTGACCTGATGAAGCAGGCAGAAGGTAGAGGCAGAGCTGCTGAAAACTCAACAACGACTATATGGGTTGCAGCTTTTACTATAGCATAGCAATGAATATTTACTGTTTTCTAGGATAAGCAGTCATTGGGAAATTCAAATATTTTCATTAGGGCTGGGACGATAACCACACCACTGTATCACCGCAACACTGCCTGCCGCACTGTTGAGCTCATCACCGTCATCACGGCCTGTTTTTAAAGCTGGAGGGAGAAACAAAACTTTTGACATTGCAGCTCAGCAACAGGCCAGTCCATTAACTCTAAAGGGCATCCATTTTCTACCTCTTATCCTCACATAGGGTCTTTGGGGGGGCTGGAGCCTATCCCAGCTGTCTTAGAGTGAAAGACAGGGTACACCCTGGACAAGTCTCCAGTTCATCACAGGACACAGAGGCAGACAACCACTCACACTCACATTCACACCTATGGTCAATTTAAATTAGCCAATTAACCTAATCCCCATGCATGTTTTTGGATGGTGGGAGGAAGCCAGAGTACCAGAGAGAACCCACACAGACATGGAATACATCTCCAGTGGAACAAACCCAGATGGATGCGTGGAGCGAGGCGGAACGACATTCAGCTGGCGAGAGTCAAGTTAATCAAATGGACCAACGTCTATAATAAAAAGAACATAGTTTGTGTTTGCTACACTAAACTGAAATGTTTGTGAGAGTGTGTTTCATTGCAGACTGATGTGTGTTCTCAGGTATGGTTCTGCTGCTGGTCATCCTGGTCCTCATCCGTTGCTGCTGCTGCTGCTGTGATGACAAGAAGGTAAACTCACATTTGTTGTAGCTAAAAATTAAATTCAATTAAAAGAGAACGGGAAAGAATGGAAAAACACTCAGAGCGCTGATGCAATATTACATTTCAATTTTATCAAGTATATTTGCACTGACATGTCTGTTTTAACTCTCAATGAAACTGCTCAAGCTAAATATACAGAGCTTCACAAATTTATTATTCCACCCAGTGTCACGTGTTAACTACGGAAGCCGAGAATGGCCAACACAAAGATTGTTGAACGACTTCAATATTTTGTTATCTCCATATAACAAAGACTGTTTTCTCATGATAATCAAGTAAGTAATAATGTGTTCATCATGGGCGGCACAGTGGTGCAGTGATTAGCACTGAAGGTACTGGGTTCGATTCCTGGCCTGGGGCCTTTCTGTGTGGAGTCTGCATGTTCTTCCCATGTCTGCGTGGGTTCTCTCCGGGTACTCTGGCTTCCTCAGCTGTAGCCTACTGGTAGTTTGCATTTACGTCACCTTAGCTGAAGCAGCCGCACAGAAAGGAGTTTGTCAGCCTCTCATCTGCTAACTGGTCGCTCCTAAACAAACCCGGTCAAGTAAACAAACTAACATAAAGTGTAACTTACTAATAGGCTACAGCTACAGCCAACGGCTACGGAAGCTGTTTGTGGCAGCCTTTTAGGTTAAAATCATGATGAACATATCCATCCATCCATTATCTACCGCTTATCCTCACATAGGGTCGCAGGGGGGCTGGAGCCTATCCCAGCTGTCTTATGTCACATCTAAAGACTCTGAGAAGAGTTTTTAGTCACGGACTAGTTAGACAAAGACTGGGGGATCACTAATTACAATGACTACAATTAGATTATCTTGAGATTATTTCCCATCATGCACCTCTTGGAAATTTCTATTTTGAGTAGAGAAAATGGAGCAGGTGCTATATGCTTTTATTGTGAAGGCTTCCTTGGGGGTGACCAGAAGTCCTGCTGTGTTTCCGCTGTACTTTTACGATGCAGTTTGGCTAGTAATAATGATGTGTTTTGAGCGCTAATAACTTGCCGCAGGAATCATTGACATACAACACGACACATGAAGAGATGCAGCTTTTAGCAGTAGCCACCATTGTTTTTCCTCTGTTTGTACAGTCCAAACTAACCTCCCCGACTTTGGCATCTTTGCCATGTTTGCTACTTCCTGTTTGGTGTTGGTTATCTGTAACAGTGACATCACATTTCCAATAAGACAAGCCTTAAGACTTACGAAAATATCAAACATGATTAATATTGTTGTAATGCCAAGACGCAGAAAAGACGGGCTCAAATCAGGTCGTACGCCCCAAACCTAAGGGAGCACGGGAGCGCACAGCAACTTCAGCAACACTGTAAAGATTTTATTCTGACTTTGGAATTTTCTCTGTGACTTTGAAATTGTGTAAAAAGTCGGTAAGTGTAAGGCCAGCATGAGGATGAAAGACTCCAGTTCATCACAGGACACATAGAGACAGACAACCACTCACACTCACATTCACACCTATGGACAATTTAAATTAGCCAGTTAACCTAATGGCTAAGAAAGCCATTGGTGGCAGCCCTTGTAGGTTAAAATCAAGACAAACACATTATTACTTAATTCGTTATCATGAGAAAACACGAGAAAATCTTTGTTGTATAGAGATAACAACTTAAAGGGGAAGTTCTGTTTTTTACAAAGTGGTCCTTGTTTCCGGGATAAAATACTGCCATTCACTCACCCATTTCACTTTAGAGTCATTTGGAGTATTTCCAAGGATATTGGATTTGATACAGGAGTGAATGGGGCACAGAAATGCAGCCAGTAAATGACACAAACTTGACCATTTCTCAAATAACGAACATTTAATAAGAGGGGCTACACTATTACTATTCTCATTTGAGTCCGGAGTTGTCCGTTACTTGAGAAAATTCAATCGGTAAACAGACTGCTATCATAGTTTACTAAGGACCCCTAGTGCCTACCTATTGTAAGCGTCCTTCACAGTGCCTGAACTAGTGTAGCCCATCTTATTAAACGTCTGTTATTTGAGAAATGGTCAAGTTTGTGTCATTTACTGGCTGCATTCCAGTGCCCCATTCACTCCTTAAATGGATATCATCAAATCCAAATATTGTTAGAAATACTCCAAATGACTCCAAAGTGATATGGATGAGTAAATGACAGTATTTTATCCCAGATAAAAGGTCCAATGTGTAAAAACATAACTTCTCCTTTAATAAGTCGTTATCATGAGATAACAGTGCATAAAAAAATCAAAATCCATGGCCGTTCTCGACTACCGTAGTTTACCACTGTTACTGTTAATATTGCTGATTACTTAAGTATTTTTAATGTTTCTATAATGGTTAATCCACCAGTATGTGCTTTTTGTTGTCTGCTCAAAGCTAATGGTGCTAATGTTGCCAACAGAGCTAACAATGTTAAGGTTATAGTTGGCAATCTTGGAGAGCTAGCAAAAGAGCTAGCCAGATTTGAAAGTGGCACCTCCTCTCAGACTCCTCCAAAGCCACACCCCCTCAAATTTGAACATCTGACCGAAGAAGCAGGGAGAGGAGAGCTAGAGTTGTAAAATGTCCCATTCAAAGCCAATATATCAACATCATTTTGTCACATTTATAATGCAGACATTGACAACTATGCCTGTGCTACATGGTCAAAATATCATATTCCATAACCTCTTAAATACAAACGGCACCCACAACCGGCTTATACCCACAGAGAAGCTAATATTAGCATTGAAATACGCGCTACAAAAGTAGCCAAGTCAGGCTGACCAAACGTCCTCTTTTCTCCAGACATGTCTACTTTTTAAGTCCTGTCCGGAGCTCCCGGGTTTTTTTTTTTTATTAATTAATTAATGATAATGTCTGTTTTTCCTTCTGTGTGTGCCCCCCACCCCAGTTGTCAGTGTTGTGGAAACATTTCTCAATGCCCTCTCCCCTCTATTTACGTAAAATGGTTCAGTCCAGCTGTCAGACAGCCTGCAACAGAGCGACTTAACGAGTGGAGCAAGAGACGGCAGGATGTCTCAAAAGTTAGAGAGTTACAAAAGAAAAGAAAAAAACAGACAGGAGAAAGAAGTGAAGGGTCCACAGTTTGTCACCAGTTCTTTCATAGGTAAGGTGGGTCTGTTAGTGGTTCATGTGATGGAAAGTTCTGGAACATTAGCCTGTTAGCCTAACTTTGTCCAGAGTTTATAAACTAGCTCACTTTTCTCTCCATATTAGCTCATATTTCTGAGGAAACTGGATTTATTCATTGAGTGCTTCATCTACCAAGTAACTGTCATGTTGTTCTTTTCACAAATATGGGAATGATCGTCAAAAATATCAAAGATCAACTGACACTCGATCTGAGTGTCAGTTGATTGGTCAGAGTTTTTACAGTCCTGTAGCTGCCACAGAGGTCTGATCATTTTCCTTCCTTTTTCTGAACACATCATGTACTGACTGATCTAAGGGTGGAAGGACCATTTCACCCAGTAGAACAAAAAGAGCTTCTGAACAGCATTGCAGACTGTGGCTTTAACCTGAAGTTGGGCTGGTGGGTCACAATAATGTAAATAAAGCACAGAGAAGCCCTGATAGTAAAACACACAGAGAGGGAGAGTGACTCCATTCTGTGTTCAGGTAGACTTTACTCCACCATATCTCCACATACTTACAAGGTTTTTCTACTGTATTGAAGCTCTGAACGTGAAACAATGAGTTGTAAATATTGATGTTTGGTCTCTCAGCCTGACTGACAGTCATTCTAACTGTAACAGAGTGTGTATGGAATCACTATTTATTCATATAGTGTGTTGTGTATTTTACCCTCCATCATTTTTATTTGAATATTAAATTTATAAAATCAATCTAAAATTCC
Source organism: Synanceia verrucosa (assembly GCA_029721515.1). Lineage (NCBI taxonomy): Eukaryota > Metazoa > Chordata > Actinopteri > Perciformes > Synanceiidae > Synanceia > Synanceia verrucosa. The sequence continues at coordinate 2,527,596 of CM056563.1, forward strand.
TTCAATGGGATATAAAATTTAAGTTCATGGCTTGTACATGACTGAATAAACCCAGTGTGTTGCATTTTATTGATGCAAAAGTCACAGTTGTGTAGCTGCTCACATAGCTACAGTTTCTGTATACAGGGAGTAGTGAATGAGGTCTTTATTGACAGAACTGGGCCTGCTGCAAGTGTAGCAAACGGCCTAACTTTAGGATAATTCAGTGTTTACTGGAAATTCAGTATTTACCTTCAACTTCAGCTATGTGTTGCTTTAGGCACTGTTAACATCATCAGCTCCAAGCACCAGGTTCAGCTGTCACCAGCCACTGAGGAGCAAGGAAGCAAAATTTTATATAAATGCTCAAATTTTACATCCAGGCTGAGAAGAGCTCTGGTGGTTAACAAGTTCTTGTCATTCCTAACGAGTGGACGACAGGACTGCTCCTAAATGGACTCTGGACATGCTTAAACATTTAACCCGATCAGTGAATAAGGTGCTCTGATCATAACAGTGCTTTATTCCTCACCAGCCTCGGAGACGGAGGGTTGGCATAGAGAACATGGCTCTGGAGCCCTGACATCTGAGTGATCTCCTCCTGTTGTGAAGACGGATGAATCCAGAAGTAATAGAGGCTTTGTGCCAAAGCTTTGATTTTACTGTAACCTGCTATCTATAAGCACTTTTTATCAACTTTCACATGGAATGAATCATTGATCACATTAGAGTAGCATAGATTTGAATGTCACATCCTCTTATTTTGTATATTGATAGTAAGTTGTTGAAGGTTTTACCAACAAAATCTTTATGTATGGGTGTATTTCCTCTCATGTGAGGGTCGTTTGTAAAGAACAGAGGGTGTCATATCCTGTACACGTTGTAAAGCCCTCTGAGAATAATTTGTTACATTGGGCTATACCAATAAAATTCACTTTTCAACTATTTAACAGACATTAAACTCACCTCATCAATGACCACTACACCACTGATTAGGTTTAGGCAGCAAAACCACTTAGTTAAGTTTAGGAAGAAAAATGGTCGGGCTGATTGTAATGTGAAAGCGAAACTTAATACATGAGACATGAACAACAGTCTGAGAGACGTGTGTGGAACTTCAAAATGTTCAAAATTGAGTCAAAATTATGTTAATTCAAATACTGCTGACTCATGCATTATAATTCACAATATAGTAATGAAATAGATAAGAACAGATCAGACACTGGGAGATGTATCTGACTACTTTTACTTACTACTTTTACTTACTTTTTTCAGTAGTGAGATATCATGTATATGAAACTTCACTGGGACAGATTATTGCCTCAAATATTTTTTATTGCACATATATCACATACATCATTTCCACATAGTAGGCATGATAGGCAGCTTTTCAAAGTAAATTAACACTTACTGGAATGACGTCATTTGTTCATGATTGGATTCATGTTTAGTTCACAGGGAATCAACAACACGTGCAAAATGTGTTTAAATAAATATGACCACAGAGTAGCTTATCATTCACATGTAGCCATGCAGTAACACACTGAACTGAGCATTGTCACTTCCACTGACATAAACTATATCTAAAACTAAAGCAAAGCAGCAGCACAGCTCCAATGTCCATGTTAATGTCATATCAGAGAATCTGTAAACAGCGGTCACAGCTCTGATGGCTCCAAGATGAACAGTAGTTCACAGTAGTTTTAACTGGAAATTCAGTATAGCCTGCACAATTATGGAAACAGTCAAAACCCGTAACACGTAGTAGTGTAGTGTCACCTAGGGGACCCTGACCAGATACAGTAGCTGGATGTAGAGGAAATGCTCCGGTTACTGCAGTCATTTTGCACTTCCAAAGTTGGGGGATTGATTACATAAGAATGGTCAAGACTGGGTTTTAGGTCCAGAAACACTCTTACATATACCATAATGCAACTGAACAGCAGCTTTTGTTAGAGCCTCCTCAGGTGTGAGCTGCACCAAGACTGTTTGGAGGAGGTGGTCTTCAATGAAATCTCCAGCAGTTCGTCTGTATACATCAGTTTGTCCCAACTAAAGGCTGGAATATACTTCTCCGACTGCGTAATACGTTATCTGACTCCGTAGCTACGGAGACCCCTCGAGCCCTCGCACTTCTCCGTCGTGATGCGTGTTGTGCAGCCCTGCCGTGAAATGCTGCCCCTCGGAAAGTGAAGCCATTGGCCTTAATATCACAGATAAAAGCAGGGGAAAGTACTATTTTATGATTTAATTATTTGTGAGGGAGATAGAAGAGAAGAACATTGGTTGCTTTCAGTCTTTAAAACTCCTCTTCCTCTTCCTTTTCAACACAAAATCGGATAATAGCGAACGCAAACCAACAACTTTCGGTATGTTCTGTGTAAATATACCCCAGCCATAATTACTAAATGAATTAAATGGGTTTTTTGAGCAGGTTGAATGTGTTTGATTTGCCTTTCACAAGGATAATCAATACTTTAGTTCCTGTCCTGTCTGCGCTGCTGCAGAGTCTGTTTCTATGCAGGGAGAGGGGCTGCATTTCACAGCAGGGTGTAACTAGAGGACCAATCACAGCCCTTGTAGTCTCCGTCTTCCCTTGACGGATTGATGGACAGTTAAAAAAAAATCCTGCACCCGGAGAGGATGGAGAGGCTCTCCGTCAGGCTCTCAGGCGACGCAGAGGGCTCTCCGTTTCTACGTACGGCACTTTACGGAGTACGATAAATTGGCCTTTAAGGTCGCACCCTGCAGGTTCCACCTAAAAGACTCCCACAGCCATCAACATTTTTCAGATGTGAACACATGCATTGCCTTCTTGATATGTGGGCAGATGAATGCTCTCATATTACATTTTTCCATATGGAAAAGTAAGTGAACTGAAGGGGAAAGCAACAGTTTACCAACTCATCCAGTGATTGGGACCACAGGTAACCCTGATATCACTTTATTATAATTTTCTCAGCCTGGCCAAAGCTAACTCTGACAAGCACCTTGAGTCTGACATGACAAACTGGTGGAGTGCTGTTCTGAAGGACATAGGTTAGATTGGTAGGTAACAAAAAGATGCAGACATGTTGAACCTGTGAGGGAAAAGATGCTGTAACCACTGCTTAGCCTCCCAGCCCTGAGTGCACTGGTTAGTGTTCCACACAACAAGGATCAGGTGAGAGCTTTGGGACAGGAAGTAGATAACCACTCAAACAAATCAGCAACAATCACATTCATTCACTGAGACCTCGGTGCTGTGAGATGCACACATGGACCAGGCTAACGCAACTGGGAATATTCTTATCTATTGGGGTTTGGTTGGCTCCACCAGCTAATCATACAACACTTCTCAATGACTAAATTATAAATATATTTATATATATATATATATATTGTATATACATATAGAACACAAATAAACAAACAACCTTCCTAGGAAGTCCCTTACACTTGTGTGGTTAGTTTGGATCTGATTGATGTCTGCAGGATGGACAGGAGGTGGATTAGAAAGGTCTGTAGTTCCAGAAACTGGAGAAGACGGATATCTGCAGAGATGGAGGACAGAGAGGCTTAGATAGATTTATACAGAGTGACACAAGCAAGGTTGACAATCTACCTACCATCCAGCTGGTTCAATTTGAAATAAACCTGTTCAGCCACAGGCTATATTTCAGAAGCCACACATGAGCTTCAACAGTCAACAGATCCCTGGACAGCAGAATGATATCTAGAGCTGTGATGGACAGCTACACTACCTTTATGCTACATTGGATTTTGACACTTAGGGCATTTTCACACCTACGGTTCATTTGCTCTCAGCCGAATCAGGGACCAACTTGTTACAATGTAGCAAACTGCCTCGAGTTTGGTTTGTGTTCACACAGTAGCATTCACAAGCGGACCAAAATGTGTGACGCGGACACTGCTCACTAATTGGTTGGAATTTCCTCGTGGAAAACTCCTGGAAGTAAACAAAGAAGAGCAGACTCCAGAGTGCCACTTTTCAATTTCACAATAAAGGTAAAGCTACACAGGATGCTCTTGGTCCTGGTCATTGTGTATTATGTTGTTTGCACTAATCACTGTAGGCAAACGGTACAGTGAGAAAATAAGGCAAGACTACGGCTGGAAAATAATGTCATGATGCAGTGGAGTCACTGACAATGCATATTAAGACAGTTCAGGTGGAGGCGTGGATTAATCCTTCCGGAATAATGCACAGCGCAGCTGGCTACAGGAGGCGGTTTAGTTCAAAACAGGCAATGGCAGCCCTGCAGTTGGGTTGGATCGAGGTTGGATCATGTTCTCACCACAATCAAACAGCACCAGAGTTCATTTGGAAGCGGATCGAGACCATCTCTTCAGCGGGTCTCGGACCCGGGTGTTTTGGTTCGCACCCGTGTGCGACTGATGTGTTCACACCTTCCCAAACAAACCGCACTAAGGGGGTGAACTCTCCAAGGTTCGATTCAACTGAACTAAACAAGGCTGGTGTGGAAACGCCCTAAGAGGCAGCAGAACAAGCTGAAATCCCTCAATTTAAGTCATAGAGCATCATTAGTATTTAACTGGGGTCAATTCTGTGCGAAAACCCAATATTCACTCTCTTCTTTGGTCTCTACCACTTACTGAAAATATAATTGCCTATGAATGAAGAGAATCAGAGAGAACCAGAGATAACCAAGAGAGAACCAGAGAGGCCCAGAGAGAACTTAGAGAGAACCAGAGATAACAAAGAGATACCCCTTTTCCACCAAAACAAACCTGGTGCTAGTGCTGGTTCTTAGTTGGTTCAACTTGCATTCCTCCTGAGCAACGGTCATTTTTCCACTGGCAAGGAGCCCAGTCAGAGCCACGTCATTACGTCGCTGCGTTTTTGTTTTCACCTGGCGCGAAATCAAAACAGGACTGCAAAAAATCCAGAGCCAACAAAACTACACTGTCTTCGCTTGGTCCGCTTTATGCATACCAGAGTTCCTCAGATAGTCCGCTTCGTTTGGTCAGGTGTGAAAGCTCATATGAACTCTGGTGCAGACCAAACAAACAAACTCTGGTCTGCTTGAAAACGGGGGTCTCAGTTCGTTTGCAAGTGAACCCTGGTGTGATTCGTATGCAGTGTGAAAGCTCATCGGACCAAACACAGCACCAAATGTATGCAGTACATGTACAGCAAGTACAGTACGCACTCCAGACTACAACAAACAACGAGTGACCACCGTTAGCAGTTAGCTAGCTTAGCTCAATTGTCTGAACAACATAAACCCATAAATTCACAATTTGACATATTTTAACAAAATTAATCACCATTACCAACAGTCGCAGTCCTTAAACTCTGTGCTGATGTGATGTGTTGTGTTACATTGACAAAGTTAGAAAATTAACAGCTTCAATCCCTGACGAACTATGTTAGCATTAGTGACGGTTGCGTTCACTAGTGATGTAGGTAGGCAATGTTAAAGTTGTAGCAGTCCCTCAAATAATGTAATGAAGCACCAGTCCACCCTGTTTGTAGTCTGTGAGGTTACATACCTGACTGCTGATGTTCAGAAAGTTTGGTGCCGTTCAGGAATTGCAGTGTGAAAGCAGAACCGAACCAAGTGATAAATGCAACAATGTTGTAACTTTCAGCCCCCCAAGAGAACCGAGTCCACTTGGTTAGGTTTGAAAGCAACCTAACTGTATGATGTTATATTTATGACATATTGCTGAGACAGATTTTGAGCGAGCAAATGCACGAGCAGGAGAAACACTCAGCGGGGATTGTGGCACATGCAAAAATAAATTTACTAAGCACAGAATATATTTCTGTGATCAAATCTGCTCGCTAAAAATCTGTCTTTGTTCATTCAGGGATGTGACATAAATATAACGCCATATAACTGTTACTAGCTACCATCGTAATCGCTTCGAGCGTCGGCTCCGTTTGAGAACAGATTGTATCGTGGCTGCGAGCGAGACGTAGGTCGTCTATTGCCTGGGCACATCCATGATCACGGAACTGCTGGGACACTATTGTTCTGGATTTTAGTGTACAACAGTTGTGCAAAACTTCCATGTGTCCTGGGAGTGCCTTTAATACATCTGATTTGCGATCGAACCAGGAAGTATTTATTCCGGTGTTGTTGGTTGCAATATCCCTGCCTCAAGCCCCCGACGTAATTGTTGCTTAGCTCTGGACCAGCAAAGACTTGGTGCTTGCCTGGCCCCAGTTTTAAGCACCAGAGGCCGGTGCTTAGGCTGTGGGAACACAAAGAACTGGTGCTAAGTCAGGCTCTGGCTCTGAACCAGCCCTGGAACCACCCCAGTGGAAAAGGGGTAAGAGAGAACCAAGAGAGAAGTCATGTAAGAAAACAAACTTGACTACAACTCCCAACATGCATTTTGTCAAGAAACAGCTCTTATAAGTTTGCAGCTGAAATCAATTAACTTTTGATACACTATATTGCCAAAAGTATTCACTCACCTGCCTTGACTCGCATATGAACTTAAGTGACATCCCATTCCTAATCCATAGGGTTCAATATGACGTTGGTCCACCCTTTGCAGCTCTAACAGCTTCAACTCTTCTGGGAAGGCTGTCCACAAGGCTGTTTATGGGAATTTTTGACCATTCTTCCAGAAGTGTATTTGTGAGGTCACACACTGATGTTGGATGAGAAGGCCTGGCTCTCAGTCTCTGCTCTAATTCATCCCAAAGGTGTTCTATCAGGTTGAGGTCAGGACTCTGTGCAGGCCAGTCAAGTTCATCCACACCAGACTCTGTCATCCATGTCTTTATGGACCTTGCTTTGTGCACTGGTGCACAGTCATGTTGGAAGAAGCCAGCTCCAAACTGTTCCCACAAAGTTGGGAGTATGGAATTGTCCAAAATGTCTTGGTATGCTGAAGCATTCAGAGTTCCTTTCACTGGAACTAAGGGGCCAAGCCCAGCTCCTGAAAAACAACCCCACACCATAATCCCCCCTCCACCAAACTTTACACTTGGCACAATGCAGTCCAACAAGTATCGTTCTCCTGGCAACCGCCAAACCCAGACTCATCCATCAGATTGACAGATGAAGAAGTGTGATTCATCACTCCAGAGAACGTGTCTCCACTGCTCTAGAGTCCAGTGGTGGCGTGCTTTACACCACTGCATCCGACGCTTTTCATTGCACTTGGTGATGTATGGCTTGGATGCAGCTGCTCGCCATGGAAACCCATTCCATGAAGCTCTCTGTGCACTGTTCTTGAGCTAATCTGAAGGCCACATGAAGTTTGGAGGTCTGTAGTGATTGACTCTGCAGAAAGTTGGTGACCTCTTCACACTATGTGCCTCAGCATCCACTGACCCCACTCCATCAGTTTATGTGGTCTACCACTTTGTGGCTGAGTTGTTGTCGTTCTCAAACACTTCCACGTTCTTATAATACGGCTGACAGTTGACTGTGGAATATTTAGGAGCGAGGTGGCATCCTATCACACTTCATGCTGGAATTCACTGAGCTCCTGAGAGCAACCCATTCTTTCACAAATGATTGTAAAAGCAGTCTGCATGCCTAGCTGCTTGATTTTATACACCTGTGGCCATGGAAGTGATTGGAACAGCTGATTCTGATTATTTGGATGGGTGAGAGAATACATTTGGCAATATAGTGTATCTCGGTCACTTTTGGATAAATTCAGCAGCTATAATGTCATAAGATCTGATATAAAATCAATAAAAAATATTGATCAGTGCTTCTTTAAGACGCTATGCAGCAGGAGAAACATGTACCTTGTCCTTGAGCTGCTGACAGAGCTGCAGTGAGATGGTGAAGAACACCAGCGTATCGTTGAGCCAAGGCACCACACACTCCACCTTGTGAACGTGGCTCACCTCAAACCGATTGTTGTTGAGCTCACTGGGGGAGGAAAGAACAACAGCAAACAACAACTCCAGATTAAAGGGACAGTGGAGTACTTCTACTGTACTGTAGGTATGACGAGTAACTCTTTCCATTAATGTGACATCACTGTTTTGTAATCCTGGTATGTTTAATGCTGAGGAATGAAAGCATCAAGACTTACAACATCGCTCCTGGGTTGTGCAACACTGAGCTTCCAGCTGGCTTGAAGTTCTAGATGAGAGAGAAAACAGCAAAACATCAGTGACATGATGCTGGGAGGCTCCCCACAGTGCAGCAGGGCCACAGCTCTGACCTTGGTGGTGTTGGGGGGCAGCACATGAAGCTGGTACACTGTCAGGCACAGTTTGCTCAGGTTGATGTAGAAGTTCACCATCACGTCCCCGGGCATGGGAGGAGTGAACATTTTCTGGTGATGGAAGGAGACAAACAGAACATGGAATGAATATGTCTTTGTCCACCAGATGACAGGGACAGCTGCAGACTACCATCTGAAATAAACAACACATTAACCCTTCATCACCCAAGTATCATGCCATACCATTTTCAGAATAACCTAAGCTGTCAACATCCATCCAACACAGTATAGACTGAAAATGGATTGTGGTGAACTGCCAACTGAACATGAACACCATGGACTGGAAATATGACCTATAATAAATATGTATAAAACAGTTTTTGAGTCTTGCTCTCACTCATGTCAGTGTGTATGTCTTGTCTATGATGGGATTTAAGTTCATTGCAGTGATTTTACACTCAAAACCTCAATGGAAACATACACATAGTACTAGAAGAGAACTGAAAACTACAACCAGTAAAGGTGTGACGAGGTCTCACCAGATTAAATCGTGACAATAATTCTCGTTAAAGTGAAAAGATGTCTCGTGAGCACTGGGCAGAAAGGAGACGAAGGAAAAGGAAAGCAGCAACTGCATCACTTCAGTAAAGTTAAGAAGATATTGGCAGATTCAAACATCCTAGGTCAATAAGTCAAATACAGTATGATCTAAAGATGCAAATGATGCATTTCTACGTTGGTGAGGCACTTGATGAGCTACAACCAGAATTTTTACCAAAACGATGCGTCCCCGGTGCTCCACTGAAAACATTGCTCCGAATGAGCACCAGCAGTTGAGGAGACAGAGCAGCAGCGTTACAGTGGTTATAGTAGCCGTCATACTATTATGTCTATGCTTCATACAATACACGTTTTGAATTTGCATGATACATTTGGATTATCCAGCGGTCTTTCCGACGTTGAGTTGTACTTTACACGGCGTATCTAAACCACAACCAGAGTAACGTTAACGTTAGCGTAGCAACAGAGCTAACTAAGAACATCCATGTTAAAATTACGATATAAACAACAGAGGCTTATATCGTATGGTAGACATTTTTATATTTTTATACGATATATATCGTAATATCGCACAGCTCTACTATAAATATGAGTTTTTGGTCTGAGTGATTAGTTTAAAGCCTCTTAAAATATGCCAGGATGGCCATTTACTGAATTACGGTCAAATATATAGTGAAAAAAAACACATAAAGCAGGAGCTGCTTTGGGGCGTGGCTACAGTGTGATTGACAGGTCTCTGCTGTCAATCACATCCTGTTGTAGAAATAACTGGAAACTCAAAAGAGCCATGACATTATGTTCTTTACAAGTGTATGTAAACGTTTGACCACGACTGTATATGAGTATTGTCTGCATGTTAAAGTGATGTGTGTGATGCTTCCTGTACCATCAGCCCACTGGTGGCCAGCTCAGGCAGCGTCATGGAGGCCGGGGTGGTGAGACGGTTCCGTGCTCTGGTCAGCTGGAGCATCACTGCATCCATGAGCTATGGTGGCGATAGAAACATGAGGCTAGCGTCACTGACAGTATCAGACTGGGATGGCTGCCATGGCTACCATGAGGAGACAGAGAACGGACCTTATTAACCTCAGCCCCTGTCTTGAAGTGGTAGCTGTCATCACGGCTGCCCAGCAGCTGCAGGGCCTGGTTCACATGGTTCCTGGCATCCTGAATCTGACGCATGAAAGGAGAGGGGGAGATGTGAGGTACCATTTGAGAAGTAATACAATAGAATGTGGAATAAAATCTGTATAAGACATTATAATCATGGTGAAAAGTTGGAACAGCATTCTGATGGAAACCCAGTCATCATGTCAGATGATCATCAGGTCCTGCAGTGTATCAGGCTGTGCTGAGGTTTCTGACCGCTCACTTTAAATTCTACTCTGAGCCAACCAAAGAGCAGACACCCAGCTGTCCTATCAGACCTTCTACTGGAATTATATCTGCTGTTAGCTACGATGCTAACAACTGCTAGCTAACGATGACTAACAAGAAACAAAGCACACACTGTCTAAATAACACACTGGCCACTTAATTACATACATCTGTTCAATTGCTTCAATTGTTATGGCAGCAACTCAATGCATTTAGACATACAGACGTGGTCAACACAACTAGCTGAAGTTCATGGTTGTTGGTTCCAGACGGGCTGGTCTATTTCATAAACTGCTGATCTACTGGGATTTTCACTACAACCATCTCTAGTGTTCACAGAGAATGATCCAGAAAAGAGGAAATATCCAGGAAGTGATGTGAGAGGTCACAGGAGAATGGACAGACTGGTTGGAGATGACAGAAAGACAACAGGAAGTGAAATAACCATTGGTTCAACCAAGGGATGCAGAATATCATGTGTGAAGAAGAAGATGGACTAGAGCAGCAGAAGAGCACACCTGGAGCCACAGCAAACTGAGGCTACAGTTCACACAGGATCACCACAACTGGACAACAGAAGATGGAGAAACGTTGCCTGGTCTGACCAGTCTCTATTTCAGCTGAACATTCAGATGGTAGATGGTCAGAGCTTGGAGTAAACACCATGAAAGCATGGATCTTTAGGTTTCATACAGACATTCTTAACACTGATTAAATCAATTTCACAGAATAATATTATATCTAAATTGTATAAATCAATCCAGCAAAGTCGAGAGGCCAATACATTAAAAGAAGGTGGGAAATGGAGAGCAGTCTTAACATTTCAAATGAAATTTGGGGAAGGACCTGTCAGCTACAATGGAAGACAACTGGATCTTATACATGGAGAGAGTTTGGTTGGAAGAATATTGTGAGGTTCTTTATAACATCCATTCACCCAAAACTGACATCAAGGGAGTGGTGACTCATGTTGGAGACTCTGTTGCTCATCTGGAGCAAACCATTTTCATATTTTCTGGGATTGTGTTATTATAACATTCTACTGGTCACAAATACGTAATCATAAATTACCTTGTACTTTTGAATGTGTGTACCTTGGGGATGTAAATGTTCATAATTGTAGAAAAGAAGACAAAAAGCTGTTGCTGATTCTACTGGTGGCCAACAAGCCATTACAAAAAAATGGTTAAAAACAGAACCTCCAACAATTGAAGAATGGATCGACAGTCCACGGAATTTATCTCATGGAGAAGCTGTCATTCACCTTCAGGATCCAAAGAGACACATTTTACGAAACATGGACGATGGACTGAGTATGTTAAACCTATTAGGTCAGACTTTACTTGAATTTCTGTAAGCAAATGCAGACTAATGGTCCACTGAATGACTGTATTGGTACTCTTCCAGTTTATGTTGTAATTTTTGTTTGTTATTATAACTGAAAAAGTTTAAAATAAAAAATTACAAAAAAAAGAATGCATGGATCCATCCTGCCTTGTATCAGTGGTTCAGGCTGCTGCTGGTCTAATGGTGGGGGAGGTTTCCTTTTGTACCATCTGAGCATGGTTTAAACACTGCAGTCTACCCGAGTATTGTTACTGACCATGTCCATCCCTTTATGACCACAGTGGACCATCTTCTGATGGCTACTTCCTGCAGGATAATACTCCATGTCACAAAGCTCAGATCATGGTTTCTAGAACATGACAAAGAGTTCACTGGAGTCCAGTGGCCTCCACAGTCACCAGATCTCAATCCAACAGAACCTCTGGGATGTGGAAGAACAGAGAATCTCATCATAGATGAGCAGCTGACAAATCTGCAGCAACTGAGTAATGCTATCATGTTAATGTGTGTTAATGTGTTAATGTAATCTGTGAGGAATGTTTCCAACACCTTGTTGAAAGTCTGACACCAGGAATTAAGACAGCGATGAAGGGAAAAGGGAGTCTTTTTACGAGCAAGGTGTACCTAATAAAGTGTCACACTGTCTCAACCATAAACACCATCACTAATCTACTGTACCTGCTGCAGTTTCCACAGCTTGTCCTCTCTGAACTGAAAGTGCAACACTTGGCTGCTCTTTGCAACCTTCAAGTTGATGTCCTGTTGAGAAAAGAAACATTACCAAGAGATGGATTTAACTCAAACCATACAGCCTCAGTGAGCAGCAGAGAACTCACAGCCTGAGTCAGAGCCTCTCCCTGCAGAGTCAGCACCCCCTTCACTTGATCCATGCTGCAGAAAAACACATCACACTTAGATTTCAACAAGATCACCAGAGGAACAAAGGACTACAGCAAAAAAGGCTTCACAGTGTGTGAAGGAGGTCTGCCAGGTTACACCATCAGTGACTGTGACACAACCTGACAGCCACTTCCTCCACACAGACATGTGATTTCACCACCGTACTTCATGTCCACAGTGACTGTATACCAATAAAAACAGTCAGAGGTGGAGTATTACGTCGAGCTGCCGAGGATGAAGTTTTCCTGTTTGAGCTGACTCTCCAGGCCTGGCGTCGGCATGGAGAAACGTCTGGAAGCTTCCTGTTGATGTCAGAGCAAACTTCCTCTTAGAATCAAATTCAGTTAGACTTTGAGACACTGCAGATTGTTGAAACTAGAAGAACAGAATGATCTTTATTGTTATTATCTCACTGAAATTTATAGAGCTTCTCCCTTTTCAGTGTATAAGAACAAAATAAGTGTAAAAATAAGAAATAAGTACAAAAAATAAGTAAATAAATCTCACAATGTAAAAACAAAATAAGTTGGAAAAATGCCTGATAAACAAATATGAATATGAATATAAATTTACAACAAGGAGAAATACTGAATATATACTGAGCCACAAAAGAAATGCAAACGATGGGTCCATTCAATTTCTTGTCATGATTTTGACATTTCATTGCTGCCGTTCAAAGTTTCTGGCTTGAGTGTTGTTCTTGTTGGCATAATCAAAAAGTGGTCAGGTGTCACGAACGTCACAGAGAGGGTCAGTAACGCCTGTGGCCCACACTTTCTGTGGCCACACGGCTTTTTCAGTGGCTCTGACCTGATTTTCACATGCTCCAATGCTGACTCATGACAACATGACAGAAATGGTCACAGCACACCTAAAGTGCCTCCAATTTTATCCACCCCTACCTACTCCTCCATTTACATTTCTTTTGTGGCTCAGTATATAAACAGGAAATGTGCAAATGTATTTCACCGGATGTTAGACTATGTACGGAATAAATAAATTATATTGCACAGGTGACTGTTGATACCGGGTTCAAATCCCAGCACGGGGCCTTTCTGTGTGGAGTTTGCATGTTCTCCTCATGTCTGTGTGGGTTCTCTCTGGTACTCTGGCTTCCTCCCACCATCCAAAAACATGCATGGGGATTAGATTCATTGGTTAATTTAAACTGTCCGTAGGTGTGAATGTGAGTGTGAGTGGTTGTCTGTCTCTATGTGTCCTGTGATGAACTGGAGACTTGTCCAGGGTGTACCCTGCCTTTCACTCTAAGACAGCTGGGATAGGCTCCAGCACCCCCAAAGACCCTATGAGAGGATAAGAGGTAGATAATGGATGGATGGATATTTTATATAATTTTATATAATTTTTTTTCTTTTTTTAAGAATGTTTAAGAATATGTAGGCTTCAGCCCCCACTATAATAGGCCTAATGACACCACTGATTAAAGGTAAACAGATCTGTCAGTGTAGATTTAGTGGGATGGCACTTTTTAACCATTGTGACATTAACCCAGTCCTACACACAGAATAGACATGGAAGCTGCAGTTCTACCTTGAGGACATCCTGGAGCTGCTTCAGCACAGCGTGCACTTCCTCTTTAAGCAGCCAGTTGAATTCTTCCTCCTATCAAATGTTCAAATAAACCCCGTCAGGGAAACGTCTGTGTGGATGAACAGCTCGCTGCACATACAGACTATTTCCTGTCTGTCCATCCTGAAGAGGGATCCCTCCTCTGTTGCTCTTCCAGAGGTTTCTATCATTTCTTTTTCCCTGTTAAAAAGTTTTATTAGGCAGTTTCCCAGAGAGTGTCATATCCTGTACAGATTATACAGCCCTGTGAGACTCATTTGTGATATTGAGCTGTACAAACAAATGTACTCGACAACTCCCCTCTCACCTCTGGACACTAACACATGATATTATTATGCAGACACACACTTCTACTTTTGTCCATTCATACTCTTCTACTGTATATTTTACTACTACTGTACAGCCTGTAAAGCTGTAGTTTTACTCTGTCATTTGCACTTTGCACCTCACTTTATTTTACAGATACAGTATGTACACTCAGGTGTTGGTTTACTAGGTGTGCAGAGCTAAAAAAAAAAAAAAAAAAGCCCTGCAATAAACAAAGGTTCAAAAGTTCAGTTTTAGTTTGTTTCGTTACTCTGCTGACCCTCCATCAGCTCAGTGTTCAGTCTTACATACAGAAAATGTGTCATTAAATTACTCACTAGTGACTCCTTTTTCCCACAGTAACAGGTGGAGTTTATTACAGGTTTACTACTGTTAACTTCATTACTCCAGTTTGTATTGAACTAATCTTCTAATGTGTGTTTTATTGCACACATTTACCAATAAAAGTTTCATTACATTGCTTTTCTTCCTCTCTAAGAGTCAAACTCATTTTAGTTCATGGGCCACATTCAGCCCAGTTTGATGTCGAGTGGGCTGCACCAGTGAAACCATAAGAATCTCTGTCTCATTTGTTCGTTTGTTTTTCACAACAAAACCAAAACTAAAAAAAACAAAATAATGAACTGTTTTCTCAATATTCGGGTATTTCCAGTGTTTCATCCAAATATTTTCATTTGCCGCAAGTTGCGTACTGTGGTCCAGTAGCCGCTTGTTGTTTTCTAGTGCACAAATGATCGCATATTTTGCCACAAAACTTTAAAGAACATAATTTATTCAACTTGTGGGATAAAGTAAATGACCCTAGCATTTTTTCTGTATTTTACTGTAAATATGAGTGACAATAATTATAAAAAAATAATGGATGTATTGCCTTCCAAAACACAATAACAAAGCCTCTTCTGCTATCTTTGAAGTACTGTATGAAACAGTTATTTAGTACATTTAGAGTATTACCAAAAATATTATGAAGTACTTTTACTGTGTACCTTTTGAGTAGGTAATAACTCTCAAAGTCTCTTGCAGAGAGCACAAGCATGCATATTCATTGGTCATTTGTGCACTCAAAAACGACGAGGGCCTCATTTGACCACAAATTTGCAAGAGGTGGCTGACTGGATGTCAGTACGCAACTTGCGGCAAACAAAAATATCCGAACTGGATGAAATGCTCATCAGAAATCAGAAAAACGAGTCGTTATCCATTTTTTCCTTTTGGTTTTAGGAACAAATACTGAGAAAACAAGTCATTATTTTGTTTTGCAGTTTCGGTTTTGTTTTGAAAAACGAATGAACGAATGACACATGGACTCATAAGCTATCAATAATAAGACCTCTGAAGGTGTCCCTGTCTTTTAGTGTGAAGACACGCAAGTTCATTCTGAAAATGTTAACCATTATTGCACAAACAATCCATTCAGAAATCACATGATGAATGATTGGAAGTAAAGATGTGGGGCCTGATTGGACCCGTTGACAGGCCAGTTCTGACCCTCGGGCCGTATGTTAGACACCCCTTATCTAGACTAGTAGAGCAGATCCAGTACACGCGTAACACATAATGTGAAAATATACTCGGTAGAAGAGTAATTCACAATACTATGGTTTAGATATTTCCATGCTTCCCAGATATTCATGTTTTATTTAATTATGTCTAAAAAAGCATGTTGGGTCTCCACTGGTTAACACCAAGAACCTTTAAAGAGAAGCATGTCTGACATGATAAGGACTGAAGCCTGGTTACCATGACTCATGTGACCTTTGATCACTAATGATGCACATCACGATGCTTCATGTCGTTACAGCAGAAAATACAGCAGAGTGGGACGTGATCACTACACTACTGACCTTCAGAAAGACATACAGAGAAAAGAGTTTGCTCTCAATGGAGAGACTCACTTTAGCTGCATGTTGATCTGCTGACAGACAAACATATAAACAGAAAAACAAACAGATAAACAGACAAATACACAAAAAACATATAAACACACAAACATATAAACAGAAAAACAAACAGATAAACATATAAACTGGCAAACAAACAGAAAAACAAACAGACAAACATATAAACTGGCAAACAGACAAACATATAAACAGACAAGTACATAAACAAACATATAAACACACAACCATATAAACAGAAAGACAAACATATAAACACACAAACATATAAACAGAAAAACAAACAGACAAACATATAAACTGGCAAACAAACAGAAAAACAAACAGACAAACATATAAACAGAAAAACAAACAGATAAACAGACAAATACACAAAAAAACATTTAAACACACAAACATATAAACAGAAAAACAAACAGATAAACATATAAACTGGCAAACAAACAGAAAAACAAACAGACAAACATATAAACTGGCAAACAGACAAACATATAAACAGACAAACATATAAACAGAAAAACAAACAGACAAACATATAAACAAATACACAAACAAACATACAAACACACAAACATATAAACAGAAAAACAAACAGACAAACATATAAACTGGCAAACAAACAGAAAAACAAACAGACAAACATATAAACAGACAAGTACATAAACAAACATATAAACACACAACCATATAAACAGAAAGACAAACATATAAACACACAAACGTATAAACAGAAAAACAAACATATAAACAAATACACAAACAAGCATACATATAAACACACAAACATATAAACAGAAAAACAAACAGACAAACATATAAACAGACAGACATAAACATATAAACTGACAAACACACACAGAAAAACAGATTAACAAACAGAGAGACAAACAAAGGCAGATAAACAGATTAACAAACAAAATGACAGACAGACAAACAAGAAAAACAGACAAAGACAGATAGATAAATAGACAAAAATACAGATAGACAGGCAGACATGGGGAACATTAAAAAAAACACACACACAGACAAACAAACAAACAAACAGCCCTTCGGTCACTGTCAGCATCACCACAGCAGGACTGGCAGCTCGAGCCCAGCAGCCTTACTAGCACCTGCACCGTAGCGCGCGGATGCTCCTGTTCCTCTGGATCAGCAGCTGCACGCGCTGCTACGTGACTAAGGTCCAGCTAAGCTAAATTATTATTAAATATGACAATTAATTACCAAGGTCAACACATGTTCTATTACAGGGGAAGGGCCAGTCAGGAGCTGAGCAGCTAGCCAAACAGACAGTAGCTCACCAGCACGGCTCTCTCCACCTGGCTGGCAGCGGACATCTTGGGCAGCTCGGACAGAGATTTCTGCGGGTTTAACATGATGACCAGAGCGGAGGCAGACACCAGGTAAACACCAAAAACACGCTCCTCTCCTCGGGACGAAGGTCTCTCCCACAGACTGAGTCGCCTCGTACCACCTACTCGATTAGCGGAGGATCTGTTGCATTCACTTGCTGTCGGAAATAACGTAACGCTAGAAAGAACGACACAAATCAGCGGTCAATGTAAACCTCAGGAGCTACGCAGCACCTGAGGGACTGAGTCATATCTGCATCACGGAGCCTGTTGTATTTACAGCTATGTGTGGTTCAATTAAAGTTCAAGAATTGATTATACTGCATGAGCAATTAATTCTGTTCGTTCTGCCATTGTAGCAGCTTAGAATGTTAAATAAATATCCTGGAAGTATTTCCATATTATTAATTTTTATTATTAATTCCGAAAATCAAAAACGAGGGGGATTTTTTTGTGCACTTCACAAGAAATACATGAACGCAGCACTAAGCTGGTCACAGGTTCGCCATTAAAGTGGTCCCGCCCTCTAGTCCTTATATGGGAATACGACTTCCGCCTACGTCACACCGACGGTGATGGTACTATGCAGCCTTCCGGTGACATAGGATATGTGAAAATCTTATGATTGTTATTTTAAGAACGCTAGAGAAAGACAATTAAAGAGGCGATTAAACGGGCTCGTGGCTTTTCAGTGACAGTCACATAGAATTTGAATGTGATATCTGGATGTTAATTTCAACTAATATAACAAAAAAAGTCTTAAATTGTTATCGACCCTACCTCTAAAACACTATTTTTGTTGTAGCCTCTCAGAGACTGCCTCCCCTCCAAACTAAGTATTCATATGTGAACAAATTAACAGAAACAACATGCAAACTCATCTGTCGTAGGTTTGATCGCATATTCAAGAAAGTTTGCACAATCTGGAAAATTAGCAGTTTTTTTTTTTTTTTTACAAACATACCACATTATGTGGTAAAGCTTTCACTACAAGCTTTAACAACCTTAAATATTTCCACCGTGTTTTGGTGCAAAGCTAACGGCTTCACAATAAAAGACGTGTGAGTAAGACTTAACTGGAATCAGACTTTAATGAAGGAAGTATAGGCAGAATTCATGTGATTTTGTCCATGTTTGTCCAGTCTGTTGCACCACACAAGTAGAATAATAAAACTTCAGCACAATACATGAGCCACTTACAGACCAACGTTAATATTCATTGTATGGCCAGCCTCTGAAATGCAGTCATTTCTAATAAACCAATGCA
Organism: Synanceia verrucosa; assembly: GCA_029721515.1. NCBI lineage: Eukaryota > Metazoa > Chordata > Actinopteri > Perciformes > Synanceiidae > Synanceia > Synanceia verrucosa. The sequence continues at coordinate 2,546,366 of CM056563.1, forward strand.
CTGAAATACGGGAAAACAGTCATTTAAAGGTCCCATTTGAAAAAAGTGTTCATTTTCAACAGTCCATCCCATACCTCCCATAATGCAACTTGAATCTTAACCCTCCCTGTGTGGTGGTCCAGAGCCACAGAGGACAGCACATGTCAGTAATCAGGAGAGGCTTTATTGGACAGCACAAAAGTCTTGGTACTTCCACATGTACACAAAATCATAAATATCCCCAAAAACCAAAGTTAAACCCTCCTTCCTTTAAAAGGATCAAAGTCATTATTTCAATGCAATAAGCCAGTTTATATAAACCACATATTAATAAATCATTGACACTTCAACTGAACACTCTACAGTATTAAGACACAAAGATGTTAGATAGTCACTTCGTAGAGACCAAACCGAAAGCAGTTGTTGACATTAATCCTGGTTAGTGAAGATATGAAAGAAACCCTAAGCCAGCTAAATGGTCTACTGTATTTACATCTGTCTTCTAAAAATGCTTCTTTACACTTGAGTGTGCTCGAGGCACTAAACCAAAAACCACCATTGTTTGTTTGGCAAACTCAAAAAGGGATGTTGGATTCTTTACATGGAACAAATGTGTTTTGTGAGAAACTCATTCGTATAAAGCTTAAATTGATAAAACCACGGGCCATAGAACACCATGAGGCGTTCTCCTGCAAGGCAGTGCTGACTGATGGTGGTGACGGTGGGAGAAGAGCAGGGCTCGTTGAATGTTCCTGTCTCAATCAGTCAGTCACATCCCACATGGTGACAGCTCCTTCTCATGACCATATAGATTGACCAGTTTCTGCACTTACGTCCTGACTCCACATGGGACAGACACATACCCACATCCTTCCTGCACTGTAGGGTTGGGAAAATGATTTAAAACCTATATATGTGAACACATGGCAAGCAGTTTCAACAGTTAATAGCTAGACTGGATATGTATTTCAGATATCTGTAATTCAGTTCTTCCTAGTCAAAAAGAACATTTCAGATATCTTCAATCCAATAGTTACTAGCCATAATTTTTATTCCAGATATCCAAAACAGATCTCAACAATCCATTTGTGAATATCTGCGACTGCATTGTTGCTAGTCATAATTTTAACTGTAGATATCTAAAATTACATTTTTCCTAGTCATAATATGAACTGTGGATATCCATAATGACATTTTTACTAGTCACAATGTATTTTGGATATTCAAAATTACATTCAGGATATCTAGAATAGTTTTGCATTTTGGATATCTTAAATGAAAATTACAACCAATGTCATTGTGGATATCTGAAACTGAAAGCACAATTCACATGAATGGCAAAAGTGACGTCATTTGTCCTGGGAGGAATGTCACTGTGGATATCTGAAATGTTCTTTTTGACTTGGAAGAACTAAATTAGAGATATCTGTAATACATATCCAGTCTAGCTATTAACTGTTAAAACAGCCACTTACAGTTTTTAAGGAGTTTTAGATATCTCAAATTTTGTTTTGACTAGTACAACCAAAGTTGTAGATATCTTACTAGTAAGAAAGTTATTGCAGATATCTTCAATTACCATTTTGACTATTAGGGATATCTAAAATATAAATACAGAGAGGAGTGAGGTTTGATTAAATGTTAAAACAGCTAGCCATATGAACACAGACATTCAGTAAGATGACAGGCGCCTCGTCTGCTAACATAACTCCACTCTTCAGCACCTCCACACCATAGTTCTTTTGCATATGTCAGACATTGTCATTTGCATCTGCATACTCATGTTGGGTATGTACAAGACTATGTAGTAGAGGTCTTGGCAGGTCCAAAATTCTGGACCAAATTCAAAATGGACCTATAGAAAAATGACCCGATGTGCATAAATTCAAAGTCAAAAATATATCCCATTAGTATGGACAAAATGATGATAAGACCTGATCTAGAATGAACCATCATGTCACTTTTCCTTCACATCTATTTTCAGACATCAGAACTGATATGAGTCTGCTTGGATCCACTCAGGTGTAAGACATGGCCATGTGTCCTCATGCTGAACTTTTGAGGCAGACAGCACACACATTTAAAAATTAAAAATACATATTTATGCACTTTTATTTGAATTATCAGCTGACATATATACTAACTTTGAGACGTGAACATGTGAAGACCTCTACTACGCAGTCAGTTTTGTATTGGTATTAAATGTTGTGATGTTTTCTACAGAAGTTTCAGTCTTTGGAAGAAATGAAACTCTGGTTTCCACCGTGTGGACTTGTTCTATTATAGTCTAAAACTGGCTTTCAGTACTCAGCCAACTGTTAAGTTAACACTGGTACTGGGGCTAAATGATAACATTTAGTTAAAATGGAACTCAAAGTGTGTCAGGAACATATATTTTAAAAAAAAAACATAAGAAAAGAACAGTAAATGAGAACTCTTTCTAACACAAGAATGAAGACTTTCAAATGTGTAAATCTCAAGCCTTGATGAGAAATATCAATAATTACTGCATTATAAGGCCTCAACAAATCTGCTGCTCTGTCCTTAACCTAGTCAATAAAAAAAAAAAAATAACAACAACCTAAAAGCATAAATCATCTTGTCAAATAAAGAAAGAAGCCATGGGCGAACTGCACCAAGAAGACCTAGATAGAAACATAAATAAATACTATTATTCAAAGACTCGAGGGATTATAATATTAAGGCAATGCAGTGGCATGTTCTTGGTGTTTTCTCTCATGGAATCCTGGACATTTAAAAGAAAAGAAAAAATCACACTCAATTAAATAAACTCATCATTTGCACATCAACAACAACAACAACAAATAACTCTTCTTTTGAGTTTATGCATCCACAAAAGCTGGCTTGAGCTGGACCTGCTCTTCACATACTCGCCCTGCATCACTGAAAGCAGACGACCTGCAGTAATACGACCTCATACGGAGCACTTTACAGCATAGATCCCCCCAGTACAGTCAGTGCAATGCTGAGGATTACCAAAAAACAAACAGAACAACACCATGACTTGTGGGTGACTAACATGGCTGAAGCCGTGGCAAAATGAAATAAAACGAGTAGAATTTAAAATAAAACGAACAAAAGAAAATCAACTCATTACAGGACCAAGGAGGAATAAGAAGGGATTAAAGAGTGGGTGGTCCAGAGGATGGTCACCCCTCGCTCTAGTGAATGTAGGCTCTGTAGACTGCAGATAGGTCGTTGTCTGACTGGTCCAAAGCCTTTGCCCTCTTGTAAACCTGCAGAGGAACAGCAACAGTTATGTCAGTTGTATTCCTCATGCTTTCATTTTGCCTGTACACAACGGTTTGACTAGAAAGTCAAAATTAAAGCTGCAGGCAGCAATGAGAAATGACTTCTCACAAATTAGGGGGTGCTATGGAATCATCTATACACAACCACAGGCCATCATCCTCATAATGTTCAGTCTGCCAACATGTTCTTATACAGTAGATGACACCAATGGTCCCATCAGATTTCATAAGCATCACATGAACTTTATCCCAACCACGGTGTGTGGGGATGTGCTGAGCTCAGACTACGCAATTTTCGCCAGTTCTAATTTGGTTTCCGATGTTCTTGAGTTTTGAGCATCCCCTCTCGTCTCTGGCTAATGGCCTCAATCGTGATGCATGCTTCAGTACATCCCATCATACTATGTACAGTGTTAAAAGGACACATGAAGACTTGTGTATTCCCTTAAAGCCAGGCAGACACTCTACGCTATTACCAATCGTTCTACTCAACTCCAGCTCAAATTGTACGACCAAATCACAGAGTTCAATATATCAGGGTTCTTGCACAGTTTTAAAAGTCAAATTTAATATTTTTAAGACCTTTATAACCCCAACAAATATCCTTTAAGGCCCAAAAAATGTCATAACAATTTCTTTGGTAGAAAACAGCTAATTTATTGTACGGCCCAACAAATATGGAGTTTTTGAGGTCGATGCTTAACACTTGCAACAACAACATAAATTGAAGGCATAACACTTAACTTTTTTCAGCTATAATTGCACAACTTTCAAGAACAAAGAAGTGAACTTTGTGAACAAAATAACATGCAAAATTGCAGTATATCTCTGAATACTGTGTTTTCCTATTGACATTAAAAGCACCACCTGGAAATTTAATACCTACAGCAAATTTACGGTAAATTTAAGACAATTTAAGACGTTAAAGATCCCAATAGGACTAGAGCTGTCCGATACATATAACTATATCATAGTGTGATATAAAACTACTGTGGGATATAAGCCTCTGTTTATATCAGAATTTTAACATTTAGCTACTTGGTTAGCTCTGTTGCTAAGCAAACGTTAACATTACTCTGGTTGTAGTTTAGCTACGCCATGTAACGCACAACTCAATGTCAGAATGACAGCTGGATAATCCAAATGTATCATGGGAGTTCAAAACATGTTCATTGTATAAAGCATAGATATCATGGTATGAAGGATACTGTAACTGCAGCGATGCTACTGCTTTGTGGTAGAATGTTTACGTCACCGCAAGGACTGTTTTACGGCACTGGTAGGTAGGGAGTAAAGATAAAGCAGCATGGAGGATACAGTGGAGGGCACAATGAAAGAGAAAATACCGTTACTGCATGTCATGTATATACATACACACACACATCATCAGTGTATAAAATTAGCTGTATCAAGATATACAATTTCATCCATATTGTAACTCTACATACAGCCCGATGCTCTGACATGACCTGACTGCTCACATGACACGTGGGACTCTTGTATCAGGAAATGCAACGTAAAAAGCAGAAGTAGAAGAACCCGGAAGTGGGTAGAAGCTTGGGAGTGTTGAGTGAGTGTTAAACACTGCCATTCTCTACTTCATCAGTGAGATACCCTCAGGAGTGGGGCTGTGACGGTATGTTTTTTTTACCATGGTGTTAAAGCACCCAATCAATGCCAACCCTGCAACCCTTCGTGATCACGGCAATCCCGCTGCCCACATCATTAAGGCAACTGATCCTCCACAAATTGGCGACAGTGATCAGCTTTGTAACAAGATTTGCAGCTATTGTTGAATAAAACAAGTAAACAGAGCAGCATAAACAACTATGGACAGTACTACATAAGAGGGTGTGTCTGCTATAAGTACTGACTATTGAAACTGAACACCTGTTTATGCAATGCTTCTGTGTTTTATGCCTATGTATTGTGTGTGTATATATTCAATTTAATCATGATAAGTACTGAAACCTCAAAATAAATTATGATAATATGATAATATGAAAACAAATCAACCCCCCACCCTTTAGAGTTCATGGACTTGTCTGCTGCAGAGCTGCAGTGTGAAAAATTCTGTTTCTCCGTCAGCTTTAAAAACAGGGTGTTCGAACACAACATACAGTCCTGTAACTTTCAACAGCAAATATGTAGAGATATATATATTTTTTTTATTTTCATATATTGCGGTGATGACGGTAATGAGCTCAACACCTCGGAGAGCATCACACGACAATATGGCATTGCGGTGATGCGGTTACCATCCCTGCCCTACTCAGGAGGGGCGACCAGGATTTTAAACAGGTGTGATTTTCTTGCGACCATACGATCGCTGATCAGGAGCTGGTCGTGAGGTGTTAATTGCTTCTCGTTACCTCATGTACACTTACTACACGATGCACGACACACGATAAAGAATCAACCCGATCCCCAAAAAAAGTCACAAAATGTGCCAAAAATGGCACAGTGTATGCTAGGAGCTGCTTCCAGTTAGCAGTAGCCTATGCTAACACATCTATCAAACCTTTATTTTCTATTTAAAACGTTCAGGAAGAGCTTGGTGGTGACCCTTATCACCTCGCTATGAAACATCGACTTCTAGACATACTTTATTAATCCATCAATGGGGAAATTACATTTTTTCACTCTGTTATTATACACTCTATATCTGTTATTATTTCTCAGTTGCACATCACACACATGCATGGGAGGAGAGGTGTCAGAGTGAGGGGGCTTATCCAGGCGCCCCGAGTAGTTCGGTGCCTTGCTCAAGGGGCACCTCGGCAGTGCCCAGGAGGAGCTACCAGTCCACTCTCCACATTTGGTCCAACCTGGACTTGAACTGGCGACCCTCCGATTCCCAACCCAAGTCACTACAGACTGAGCTACTGCCGCTCCCTACACTGTGAATCGTGCAAACTATTCATACTCTATCGAACAAAGTCGTTGATTGGTATTCTTAGCATTTTGTTAGCATTTTTAGAGTACTGGTGTGGTACCGGCCTTCACTAGTGGTGGTTATGTTTATTAAGCCAATACAACCCATTTTTAGACTTTAGGCCATCATGTCCGTTAGTCTTGTTTACAAGAGGATAATCCACTGCATTCATTAAATTTATCAAACATTTTCAGCCTAAATTGGCAAACCTAAAGTGTACCTCATTGGCAGCTGCAGCCATCGGGGTTGGATGGTTGGCCATGTCGCCCATGGAGATGGCTAACCTCAGGTCCTTCTGAATGTGTTTCAAATAGTAGTCTGGCTTAAAGTTGCCCTGTAAAATATCTGAGTGAGGCAGGAAGAAAAGTGTTTATTAGCCTTCAAATCTATTACTACATTTCTGTTTGAGATTTTTCTGACTGAAAAGAAAACAAACTAATAAATGCACTCAATAAAAGACAAGCAGTAAGCAAGGATCAGGGAAGTCAGGACACCACTGGACTTACTTTGGCATTTCTGGTCCACAAAGGTGCTTGCCATCTGGCCCTGGCACAGGATGTCCAGGAAGGTCTGCTGTGACTGGCCTGTGGCCTGGGCCAGGGTTAGCCCTTCAGCTATGGTAGCCATGAAGCTGCCCTGCACCATGTTGAGGATCAGCATCATCCTGGCTGCATTACCTGCTTCACCTGGAAACACACAAGTAGGAATATGTGACGGTCGGGCAGCTCAAATGTTCTGAAACAGAAACTAGAGGGGAGACTGACATGGAACTGAAAGAAAGAAAAAGCTTATGTTTACCTTAAAAACTTGAGTTAATAGTGTTGTCACAATACAAACATTTTGGTATCAATACCAAATTATATTATAATTATAATGAAATAATATAAATAGGCCATTCAGCTGGCGTTGCTTGCTTTTTGCACTGAATGTGGCTTTTACCTGACGTTCTCTGAACTTCTTATGGAGGTCTGGGCGCTTATCCTTAAGGTGTTTTGCCAAGTTGGAAGTGTTTCCACCCTTGGCCAGATATGTTTTGAAACACCGTTTGCACAGTGGTGCTTCGCCGTGCTCATTTGTTTTGAACCTGAAGTAAATCCATGTGGCAATTCGCGCACCTGGTTTATCAATGAGCTGCGGCGTGGTGAAGGTTGCAGCAGCTGCCATTTATGCCCCGTTCACACTACACAACTGTCGGAGTCGTTGACTCTCCGTGCTGTTCACACTACGTGACTCTCTCCTCCCTGTCAAGGTTTTGAGGTGTTCACGCTACAGGTCTATTCAGCAGACGTGTCAGACTGCTGCTCTGCTGTCCAGTCAGCCTCCTCTCGTTAATTCCTGGTTAATAAATGAGCCGCTTGTTGTTTCCTAGTGTTTACAGTGATCACTAAATCGCTCTCTGTCTTCAGACTCCTACACCATTTGCTGCTCCACGCTCGCTTGCCTCGGCTAAAACTACAATGTGGTGACGTCATGCGGCGATCGGTCCCATCCAAGCACAGTATAACGCCGTTTTAAGTGTCTCAGTACCCCGGTACCAATTTAGAACTAGTATATGAAACAAGCTTAGTTGTTATTATTGTTACTGTAAGAACATAACATTTACTACATGACAAATCACTGTTTTACAGAAGGGTGTATGCCAGGCTATTAATGGCAGAGATGAGCCACTTCCTGGAGTCTTATCATAAGTGAAATAGCAAATATATCACAGTTAATCTAGTGAGAGTGAATCCCGTTGTGAAACACTGAACTGGGAGCTGACTTGTTTCAGGGTGCTCTACATACCCAGGAAGAACGAGGTCTTGCCCATGGCCTGGAAGCAGCTGCTGCAGTCCTCGTAGACCGTCCTGTCCCCAGCTGCTAGGATGACCAGCATCCCATCGTTGGAGAGCTGCTGGCTTCCTGCCACTGGAGCCTCAAGGAACCTGCCGCCCCGCGATGTGATCACCTGACGTTCAAACATCCAATAACAATTCAATGCAGTAATGTGTATACTCCACCAGTGATGATTACTGCTATTGCTGAACAGACTCCAGATGGAGAAGAAAAGCCACAGGCACTTTGAAGGCTTTGGGATACTTCTGTTAAGTTGCAACATGCAATAGTCCATTTTTTTACTATGTTGTAGTTTCTGCTGTCTCTCCATCACAACAATAACAAGTCTTCACTGGCTGTCATGTCCAGATCAGTCAAATTAACACCAAGTAACACCAAGTAACCAGCACACGTCATGACTCATCACATCACAACTAATAAAATGAAGGATTTCTCTGAGTTTGAACATTGCTGGAAACACTTGGCATCATGTCAGTATACTACTAAAGTATAGAAAATATAGATAGAGCTGTTTTTGGACATTCAGCTGCTGTGTGAGTGTACTGCGTTAGTGGATACCTGTGAGAGCTCTGTGATGGTCTCTGGGTCTACAGTGGACATCTCAACATAGCATTTGCCTGGCCTGATTCCCTGAAGCACTCCACTGGGTCCCAGCACCAACTGGAGAGCAGCGACAACAAAAACAAACAAACAAACAACATACATTTCACCCTTGTACCCAGTAATTCACACTTCCAAAGGAAAAACTGCAGTTGAGCTGGTACTCACATCCCTGGCAGCCTTTGGGTCGGAGACACAGGAGAAAGTGATGTCACACATGGAGGCCACCTCTGCAGGAGTCCGGCCTAACCTGGCCCCCTCCTGGATGAACAGGTCACACTGCAGCACAGCAGGTACAAGTTGTTTTAAGAAACAGCAGTAGCATAATGGCATAATTCATATCTGCACTACTGGAGAAACTGAATTTCAATTAAAAAAAAAGTATGTATGTATCTATCCATCATTACCAGCCCATAGTGTTATTCATCAGGTTTCCTCACAAGTCCTGGAATACCTGGAAAATGATTGACTAATTTTCCAGTCATGGAAAACTAGGAAAAAAAGGTCAAATGGTCCTGGAAACTGTTAAGTTATCCTGCAAACAGGTCTAAAGTAACTTTTAAGTATTTTTTAATCATTTTCCATGTTTTTCTATGACTGGAAAATTGGTCAATCATTTTCCATGTTTTCCAGGATGCGTGTGAACCCTTATTCATGTAATGTTGATTGGTGACCTGATAACTGCAGAATTTCATTGCATAAAACAATGTTTATGTCCTCCATGTACCATTTTTTCCAGAGCTGATGGAGGTAGCTAAAAAAATGAGCCATCTCACTTTGTTTTCAATAAATGATCATCAAGATTAAACATCAGAAGTCACTTATTGCTGTTATTTCATACCCAATTTAGCATCAGCCACAGTTTCAAAAGGGAAAATCATATTTGAAAGAAACACTCATGTTGAACCATAGATTTAGCCTCTTAACCTTTGCTCTCAGAGTGCGACACCTTGATTAATTTAACTTTTAACAGTTTTCTCCAAGGGAGCAAGCATTCCCGGGTCTTCCCCCGAGGTGCAAAACACTGTGGGAAAGCAGCATTCTGGGATATGTAGGCACAGCAAGGAGACTGTTTACACTGCCTGGACATCTACATAAAAAAAATGATAGTTACCCTCTTTGAGTGCCAGCTGTTTTTTACAACTGAAAATGTCTTATGCCAGCCATTTTGAGTCACATTTCTACAACCACAGAATATTTTGTACTATGTCTCTGAAAACAGAGAGTAGTTGAAAAAAAAGAAACTCTCTATTTCATCATGGAAAAAATGTTTGTTTTTATCTTGTTCCATTCTTGTTTTATCAGAGGTAGAGGACACTGTCATCAAAATCACCACTTTTTGTCCAGACTCTTTTTGTTTTGCTCTCTAAATGGGACCGTCTCCACTTCCTGCTTTGATCTCTGTGGCGCATATTAACTCTTTGTGTCCCGACTACAAATCCCAGAAGCCCCAAAATTATTCTCAGGCTGCGGGTGACCACAATCAAGTGACCCGCTGCAGAAAAAACACTTTCATGGCAAAAGCATCAATGGCACTCAAGCATCGGATTTTGAATGACGGTGAAAGCCGTCAATGAGGCTTTAAAGGGTGTTTAGTTTTTGCGATTTTAGACTACATGAAGAGAACTTACATACACTCCTCTCTACAGCCTGACAATCATCAGTTACTGTTTAAGAAGGCTGTATGGCAAGTCTATATTCATTCCAGTGATGCTAGCTTAAAGTCATTTCACTGTACGGTTTACTGCAGTCACATGCCACATATTTTTAATATGCAAGTGGTCAAATCTGAAGCCACCGAATATCAGCAGAGGCTGATTCAACAAGAAATATTTGGACACAGTATTAGCGATTGCATTGTGGTACCTTTTCTGCGGTGCGGTTCCAAACTGTGACAACATGACCCATTTTCAACAGGTTGGACACGATACCACTACCCATCAGCCCCAGACCCAGGAACCCTATCCTGCAGGGCAAAGTCCAAAAGGAACAAACATCAAATGTCTGTGCAGTCTGAGCTTAACTTCATTAAGGTCACGATAAAACCAACAATGGCAATCATAAGCATTTTGGTCTCGTCGGACCACGTCACCTTTTGATAACGGTGTCGTGTAAAGCTGTAATTACCTTTTATCTGTGGGTGTGATGCTGCCATTGATGGCTGTGCTGTCCGCTGCTTGGATAGATGTTGACCCTGTGTCCTGCACAATCAAAAGCATCGCTGTCAGTTTCATACTGCAGGTAGCGTCATGTCTTACCCAGCTTTATGAATCCAAATCTATTTCGTGAAATTGTGTAATTGAGGAAGTTAAATGAATATTACAGTAAATCCATAAAAGTTGACACCATTTGACCAGTGAGTTTGACTGAAAGCTGCTAGCTACTTCACCTCTTCAATGATCTTCAGGCGCTTGCTAATGGGCTCCATGGATGAGGCTGGCTGTGGGTGGTGAGGACATAGTCAGACAGGTGGCCAGTGTGCTCAGTACATCTGAATACCAATATCACATTAGATTCAGTGCATCTTAAGTAAAACAAGCCACACTTACAAGATGATAGAGTGAATAGTTAAAAAAAACAACACCATGCAGTTCTAATTATTTCATTGGTATTAAGTTAGTTTTGTGCTTCCAGCTCTTGCAGCCTTACAGACGTACAACAAAACATGTAGCTACTGTTTGTCAGGAGCAGTTAGCATGAACTACATGTCTGGTTGGTGAGTTTCTGAGTTGGACATCCAACTTCAAGAGGAGGTTTTAAATTCTGAGTTGAAGCTTGGAAATTCCGATATTTGTGCAGAAGGCACCATGAGTCGAAAACACAAACACTGGGCTCCCAATGCTGCTGCCGGTGATGTTTGTCTCCTTATGCTGAAAAGTGGAGGGACGGATCAGTGTCTCTATGAATATGAAGGGGACATGTCCCCCCCATCCATAGAGACATCTGAGAGCATAGTTCACAGACACTTGGGGTATGGATTTTGGTACGGAAACGATTCAGAGCTTTTTGGTCAGTATCAAAGTTTGGTACCCAGCCCTAATGCTGAATGCAGGAATGTCATTGGATTAATCGGTTTAGCCATCAGCTGAACTGTTAGGGGTGAATGTGCTTGGGTATGTCTAAAGAGGGGTGACAATCTTTATCACTAAAATCAAATCAGAGTCAAGCTAGCACATTCAGAGGAGAACAAGACAAGAGACTGTCAGATTGGATATGGAATGAGACCAGGCAGGGAAAATCTAACGGACGGCCTGAAACCCAAACCTAACAACTAAACCAGGGGAAAAGAGAGGAGAAAAGATGAGCATGCTTCCTCTTACCTTCTCAGACTGGCTGAGCAGGAAGTGATGGAAATGTGGGTCGTCCTTCACAGGCTGCAAAAGAAGATGAGTTTTCTCAGAGTGTTCTCTCTACATACATACAGAATACAGAGTGCAGAAACCATTCAGTGTGCAGAGCACCACGCTGACACATCACAGCTCCCATCACAGTCGTGGAGTGCAAAAAAATGGGATTTTGCCCCAGAGTGTTAACGAGGGATGGCTGATTCAAATTCCTCAATGTTCTTCATTTCCCACATATATTTCACTTCTTCTCAATAGAAACTCCATGACCAGTGAGAGCTGTGAATGTGTTCAACTGATGCACAAATCACTAAGGGGAAAAAACAAAAGCAGCATGTTAGCCCCAGTATCTGACTTTTAGGAAACTCACACCGATGCAGAGCAAGAAGAAGGAATAGAAGTAGTTTGCTATTCAAAAGAACAAGAGGTGCACCAATGACAGATTCACAGCTGACACAAATGCACATGCTGTATATTATTACAGGTGAATCCCTCAATTCACTTAAGGTAATCATATGAAAATAGTATGTTGGCCCCCAGACAGCTTCTCTATTATAAAATATCAGCTCAAATCCCCCCCAAAAAAATCAAGCCATGTCTGATTGGTCTTCGTAGCTCCATCTGGGCCTTCAAAAAAAAAAAAAAAGACAATCTCTGTCGACAGGGCTCAGGTTTCTGAGAGCAGAAAGACATGAGGATCAAATCTGCAGGAGGCATAGATTGCATTCAACATGTTGCAGTGTTGTAGAGGGAATGCAGAGAGATACAAACGAAACAAGGAAATGAGCAGATAGTGTTTGCTAATCACCAGACCATGAAGAAGGCTGAGGGCAGCAGCTGCTGGTGGCACTATCGACATCCAAAAACTGTTACAGATCAGGGGAAACAATGACCATTTATGGGGGGGGAATTCTGTTTTCATTTTGGACAGTATGTCTCTCTCTCACTCACACTCACTCACACTCACTCACTCACACACACACACACACACACACACACACTCACACACTCACACACTCACACACTCACTCACACGTCCTGAGAAGCAGGAAACGGTCAAACCTCAGCCTTCTTTTGAACACGGCCAACAAACAGTTTGACTAGTGAAAAGTGAGCGCCACACAGGTCAGAAGGGAAAGGTCTGCAGCTGCTGGTGGTGAAAGCCAAAGCTGAAGGTCAGGTAGAAGAACTGCAAGGCCAGGCAGGCTTGTTGGGAAAGGGGTTGAAGGGTGGGTGAGGGACACTGGGGTTCACCTACACTGCTTTCCCATTTGAATCCTGAGCCAGGTCCAGCCCCCAGCCTCTCCAGGGTGGACGGCTCGAGGTCAGAGTCAGTTAAGTCCTTAAGGGGGAGAGAGACAAACGTTCACCTTCTGCATTAAAGGGTGAATCTGCAGCAGTCCATGTCTGCTGTAGTGGAAGTGTTTTCTATCATATACAGTGGAGATGTACACAAAGCTCCACCACCTCCACTGGACCGGGATGGAGGCAGAGACACTTCAAAAACCTCAACAGGTAAAACCAAACTGACCTACATGGATCTACAGCTCTAGAGATAAGAGAGCCGGCCTCTGTCTGACAGAAAGGGTCCAGGTTTCTGAAGTGAAGCCGGACTTTAACAGGATGAGATTTTCACTGTACAACGAGAAGGGCTGAGCAATTTAGACAAACCCATCAGTTGTGGCATGACGATAATGAATTAAATATGAGCAGAGCAGGCAAAAGTGGGTATTTATTCATTTGGAAAAAACAACATTCATATGCTCTCGCTTTTACATTTTTTTGTCATTGAAGCAACTCAGAAAAACAAGCGTGCCTATGACAAAAATATTTTATATGCGGTGCATTTGTAGTGTTGATGTGGCACGTTTCAATGCTATGACGACAATGATGTCATTAACCACGCCGGACAATTTTTTATGATTTTGCAGATGAGCCCACGATATAGTCCCATAGAAATGGATGGGGAAGCAGGAGTATGAGCCTGTCAGCACCCCAGACTGGTGTCCAGGATTGTAGGCCATTTTTAAGTGTTTTTTTAATACTACTAATAATCATTTTTTAATTATTATTTATTGATGCAGACTGCAGAGCTTTATGTTCCATCTCATTGATCTGCTTTTTCTACTTTCTCTGCACAGTTTGTCATAACAGCATAAGCATCACTTTTTGTTTCTGCCTGCTAACGAATGACCTCTGCACAAATACTAATGGGAAGTTGGGGGTGCAGACAGCACTGCAGCCAACCAGGAACTTGGATTGAGCAGTGCCTTTGGTAGTTTAGCAACAGGAACTTTCCCCTCAAAGCTGCACCAGTGTGTGCAGATCCCTTCCCCCAACCATCGTAGTTTCAGCTGTTGAGATCAGCTGTCCTAACAGTAGAGCATCATAAAACACACTTCAAAATCCACCAAAAACCTCCGCTTTAGTGGACACGGACCCTTGATTTCTCCAATGTATGTCTCTCTGCCTGCTGAGCACCTCTTTAACTCTTTGAGTGCCAGCCATTTTTTAAAATCAAAAGTGCCCCGTGGCAGCGTTTCTGCCCATTTTCAGTCATATTTCTAGACCCACAGAATATTTTGTACCACCTCTGAAGACCCGCTATTTCATCATGAAAATAATTTTCAATGGCGAAACTTGTCAGTGGCACTCAAAGAGTGAAATTAGCAAAATAAATTGCACGCTAATCACCCACACAATTTCACCAGAACGTAGACAAAAAAAAACAGCAAGGTACACAGCCAATCAGCCATATACAAGTTTTAGTCCCATCACCCAACCCAATGATGTTACAGTATATTGAGTTCCTGCAGTCTTTGGGTTCTGTTAGCCTCCTTACTAACAGTTTTAACCAGTTCTATTTTATGCAGACCAGCATTGCTCATTATGACCCTTTCTGGCATATTAACATGTAGCCTGTCACAGTGTTTTTATTTCTTGCTACATTTGATGTGAAACAGGGATCTTACATATTTAGCATTTCAGCATTCATACTTTTCCAGACTTCTCCATAAATTGTGTACAGTATCCTGGGACAAGACTGGTGGAAATGGATAACAAACCCCTCTCAAACTGTAAGCCATTATGTCCACATTGTAGGTTTAGGAAAGGTAATACTGTCAAATTACTTTTGCAGTGAAAGCCAATAGCAGGCTTTGAAGGGGACCAGAATGGTGATTTCTATTTAGAATAAGGTGTTGGCACCCAACTGACCTTCTCAGAGGGGTCCTTCAGGGCACTCAGATCCTCATCATCCTCCTCCAGGATTTTCAGTGGCTTGTTGGGTGTCTTCTTTCCTTTTGAGTCTCCTTTGCCATCTGAGTTCTGTTAAAAATACAGATTATTATTTGGTGTTATGAGTGCATGTCAAGACAGGTCTCAGCAATCTGATGCTCCTAAAATTAGCAGGTTACATGGACACTTAGGCAGACTGGTGGGCAGATGGCCCCAAAAGAGACAATGTGTCCACCTGACTGAACAAACATTTGGTGAAACATTGGTAAAACATAGGTAACTGACAGGGGCTATGTTCCATATTGCATACTTTTTCTCCTTAGTTTCAGCACTACAGGTGACCTGTGCAGTCAGTATTGGGACATGACAGCCTTGAACTTTCACCCTCTTGCTTATACACACAGAGAGGTTTGAGTCATTGGCTTCTTACTTATCAGTATTTTGTGGTTTTGAGGCATAAAATCAGGGTTCCCATGTGTCCTGGAAAACCTGTAAAATGATAGACACATTTTCCAGTTATGGAAAACATGGAAAATGAGGAAAAAGGTCAAAGTTATCCTGGAAATTTTTTTATCCTCCCCATGCCTTGTGAGTGAATGCAAATGGGTTAAAAGTTATTGTTAACCCGTTTGCATAAATAATTTTCCAGGATCACTTAACCGTTTCCAGGACATCTGACCTTATCTCTCATTTTCCATTTGTTTTCCATGACAGGAAAATTGGTCAATCATTTTCCAGGAGATGTGGGAACCCTTGTTATGTGTTAAAGTAAGCCCCCCCCCTCACCTGTTCTTTCCCCTTTGCTTTCTTTAGAAAGTCTTCCACTGCATCAACCGCCTGCTGGAAACGCTTTCCTTTATTTATCTTGATCATCTCCTCTTTGTGGGCATGATAGGGCTTCAGCTGCTCTACTTTGATCCAGGCACTGCACAGACACACACAAACACAGCTCTTAAACATTTGATGGAGAAGGAAACAAAAACGGTTTGTCAGAACAAATACCTCACTATCCGTACTTACTGGTCTTCAGTTCCGAAGAATTTCACAAAATGACATTTTTTGCCCCTGGGCTTCTTCAAGTCTTTGGGAGGGCTTACAACCTGCAATGTAAATGCATCAATAGTTAAAACTTGGCACACCATTTATCATGCAAATGTTCAAATCTATTTTGCCTTGAAGCCGTCACTGGCATGTTTTCAGTCCTCACCTTCCCTGGCCATGGTGGGTAACGACCGAGCTTCCCCCTGAAACGAGACAAATCTATTTAGCCCTGGTACAAAGAAAACAACTCTGTTTTACTTGTGTGATACACAACACAACACGGTCCATGAATCTGATGGTGTGGACACCACATCTGGTACAATTTCAACCTCTTAGAAATGCATGATTTAGGATGGCATTTTTATATGGTTTCAATGTTACGCCTGTATATGTAACATACATTAATGTGCACGAGTGAGAAAGCATGTAATAGATACATTACTCTACTTACTGCCAGCACCGGCTACTGAAAACTATATGCCCGTAGTGCAGAGCATCAAAAGTTGTACTGAGACTGCACAGAGAGCACACAGCAAATGCCTGGTCAAACTACTATTCTTGTGTAATTTGATCACAGTTTCAGGTTGAAACTTTCAGATTATTCAAAGCTGTGGCACACTCGCAGTCAGTGATGTTAATAGAGGATTATCCCATTGTCAGAGCTGAAGGGGCTGAGCCTCAGTTTGCTGTTACAGCCTCATAAATTGCAGAAATTCTCCCTCTTAAATATTGTAAATATTGTAACGGCAGTGTTTTGTGACATGTAACAGCAGCTACTGTACTTCACAGTCACATCTTAAAGTGAAAAGTTGAAAAAGCTGCGTGTCTTCAGTGATACCATGTAATGCGTGTTGTTGTTAATCGAAGAAATTAGGCCCAGTTTCTCGACTGGAACAGAAACACCAACGGGTGCTAAAGCAATGGTCACCATGGCCAGTTTGACATTATTTTCTTTACTAGTAAATCACTAATCTCGATTAAATTGACCCAAATTCAGATTCGAAGGAGGACTTGAAAAGAATTTAAGATGAAGGACAGCTGTCTGTTGAAAAAAAGTAACAGATAACACGGAAGATGGGCAGATGTGAAACTAGCTCCAGTAGCACAACATGCTAGCTAGTTATCAGCTTAAAGTGTGCGAGCAAAGCTCGTCACCGAGCACAACATCACACATTAAAAGTGAGGATCATTTTTGAAGCTTCACATATAAACCCGTCGGCGAAAGAATTAAACAGATAAAAGACTGCTTTGTACAGGGGGAAACTATTTGTATACGTTTCGGTCTAACCTTTCTGTAGCATATCCGCTAGCTAGCAGCTAACGGCTGCTTGGCTAGCTATTTGTTTGGGTTGACTATCAACTAACCGAGCAGGCGAACACTTCTATGAATAACGTCTGGTTAACACCAACACGTAACATTAACGTCGAACAGCACGGCACAGCAGCAAGTTATGAAACGCGAGGTTATTTATGAGGAGCAGAGTCGCCGCACAACGTTTAAAGGTTATCTCACCAAACCAAGTCCCCGATTCTCAGATGCACCGTCGCCATCTTGCAACTTTAATAAAACGACGCAGTGAATGAGAGGAAGAGACAACACACACCCTCTGATCACGTGTGAGGACAAGCCCTTCCTCTGTGTCACATCCGCCCCTGTTCACTATGAAAACACGCTCCAAACAAGTGTGAAACGAGCCTGAGCGTTACATTTATACTATATATATATACGTATATATATATATACGTATATATACATATATACGTATATATGTATATACGTATATATATACGTATATATATATATATATATATATATATATATATATATATATATATATATATATACGTATATATATATACAGTATATATATACATACACATGTATATATATAAAAGTATATATGACAGGTTATTATGAAAAAAACTGAAAATTCATAAGGGAGAGGGAAATGACTATAAAAAATTAAAATACTGTTATAAACATGCATTAACACATTCATTAGTTGACATAGTAATATGTTTCATATAATGTTTGAACTCTTTTATATTATTTTATTTTTTTATTTTGCGATATAGCGAGTACACAAACAAAGAGAGACGAACATAAGGAGTACAATAAGAGTCAGCATAAGATTCTATAGAGCAAATCAAAGACAGGACAGTAAAACAACAGCAACCGCGATGATGATGATGATGATGATGATGACGATGACAAAGTTCTAAGTAAGTGCATAATTATGCTATTTAAATAAATTTGTAAAGGTAACTCAAAAATTATTTACATGCGTGTGTGTGTGTGTGTGTGTGTGTGTGTGTGTGGGTGTGTGTGTGTCAGCGCGCGCGTGGGGGGAGGGGTGTGGGTGGTGCTTATATAGTAATAAGCAGAGTGCTATTGACTTTCAAAAACATTCACAAACATTAGAATCATTTTAGAATGAAGCCAACATAGAAAAGAATGGTAACAGATATTAGATAAGGTTTGTAAGAAGGTGATGAGGGCTGACCAGATGGAGTGGGGTTCTGTTGCAGTGGTTGTGGTGGAGGTGGATAGATGCTCAGCACAGATATGGTCCATGAGGAGGTTTTTCCAGTGTGAGATGTGTATGGTGATTGGTGATTTCCAGTTCTTGAGGATAGTTTTCTTGGCGATAGTTATGGCTGTAAGAAGTAGTCTGTGCTGTGTTTGACTAATGGTAAGTTCTGATGTGTCTCCTAGTAAACAGAGGGAAGGGGATATTAGGATGTGGCAGCCCAGGAGGGTGGAGAGTGACTTTTTTCCAGGTTTTAATCGGTGTACAATGCCATATGGCATGAATATAAGTATCTATACTTTTTTGTGTGCAGTACGGGCAAATTTCCAATGTGAAACCAATTTCATGCATTTTTTTGCCCTGTGTAGTGAATTCTGTGTAGGATTTTGTACTGTATGAGTTGTAGGTTGGCATTGTTAGTCATGAAAGAGATGCTACTACGTATTTTGGTCCAGAAGTCAGCATATTTGTAGTGTTAAGGTTAGATTGAATGGATGATTTAAGTTGCAAGTACTCCACGAATTGTTGGCTCTGATACTGTACTTCTGGACCAAATAGGGGAATGGAACCAGTGTATTATTTCCGAAGATGTATTTGAGGTGAGTGATTCCTTTATCCGCCCAGGTGAGTAAATAAAGGGGTCTCTTGTTACTGAGGAAGTTGGGGTTATTTCAGATGGGGGTGAGGTTAGATGGTGCCAATTTCTGCTATTGGTGATCTTTTAAAACAAGGATAGCGTTTGAGAGACTGAGTGAGAAATGGGAGATATGAGATATGAATGTCCTTAAAAAGTGATTGCTCTATATCTAACCATGTACTGTCTGATTGATTGGGGTGGATCCATTTGAATATGTATTGAAGTTGAGTTGCTAATGAGTAGTGAGAGAAATTATTTGCTTTGAGTCCTTCTTGGGTTGTAGGTTTTTGAAGAATGGATAGTTTAATTCTTGGTGTTTTGTTTTTCCAGGAAAATTGAGTAGTGACAGAGAGGTGAGGAGGGTAGGGTGGAATCATTGTGAAGAGGTAAATTATTTTAGGAAGTATTTTTTTTCCCTTTGTCTGCACTTGTTCTCATTGTTAAACACCACAAAAAGGGTGTCAGCCTTTTATGAGATTATGCATATTTTGGTCTTGCAGCAAAGTCTGTTAATATTTGGTGCGTGCGTGTGAAACTAAACTAGCAATTTTTATTGGAATTTATTTTCTATTATAAGCCAGAGAGGGAAGTGCTACACCTCGGTGACATGAGGGGAAAACAAATGACAGACAGGGGAAAATAAGACTAGACAAGACATAATAATAATAATAATAATAATAATAAAAAGGAAAAGAAAAATAAATAAATAAATAAATAACATTCTGGTAGTTCACATCAGTACTCATCAATGTGACTCAAAAGGAGCTGGTAAGATCTGGATAACCACTCTCTTTTGGGCCTGTCCTGGCCGCCTCGGGGGTGGTGGTCTCTGCCTCCTCTTGGTCGCGGGATCTGCGTGGTTCTCGGTGGCCCTGGTGGCTCTCTGGGTTTGGCCTCATGGGTTCCCTAGGTTGTGGGGGGCACTTGGCTGTTCTGGCCATGCGGGGTCATGGTCGCCCTGGGCTCTGGTGTTCTTTACACATGCATGTTTTATCCAAGTATTGTCATTTTAACAGTTGCTATTCTATCCATGAGTGAGAGTGGTGAGTTCATCCAGCGGAGAAGGTCACCATTTATTGTTTTGAGAAGTGGATTGAAGTTGAGAATGACCAGCTCTGAGCCTAAATATGTGATGTGACCTGTGCAATGTGGGAAAGGTGGTGGATGGGCTGCCTCATCCCAGCTACTGCTGTGTAGTGGAAGGATTGCGGATTTTTCCCAGTTTATAAAATAGTCGGAAATGTTTGAGTATGATTCAATGAGTTTGATGGTTTCTTGTCATGATGATTGAGGGTTCTGTAGAAATAGAAGTATATCATTTGTATATCATTGGTTGTTTGGATTCCTTTAATGCTGTTTTGTTTTAATAAGCCATGACCCTAACCTGGCCATTTCTATGTTCAGCTACTGACACCCACTGATCTCTGTCCTAGATCATCTCCTGTTATGATGAGCCTGGGATCAGGAGATTAGTCTCTAGTTTCATTTATTTATTCAATCTATTGAGTAGTAGGTTTATTAAATAGGAACATAATCTAGGTCTAACTATGATAAAAAGGCAATATTATTTTCTTTCTTTTAAAACAATATGTTGTATTTGAAAGTGGACGGAAGAGAGACAGAATATCGAGGCCACACACAAAAAACAAACTTTTTTTCCAGTTTGATTTGACTTTTATTGAAGCTTACAGAGCACACATCAGTTAAAATAAACCTGGGAAAACCCCACAAATAAAAGAAACATTTAGTACCCATGTAAATTTCAATGGCAATATGAAATAATGACATGCAAAGATATGTTCTCTTCCCTTGTACCCAGTGTGAGAGAGCTGAGCAGACACGTCCTACCACATACTGTAAATGTTGAGTAGTTGGCTGTAATATAGTAGTATCAATCCCAATATTTACGCCAGTACCACAAAACCAAATTCGCATAATCAAATAAATACATACAGTGCATTTAGGAATCACGGATAAAGTAATGACAAATCACCATATTGAAGTCAAACAGAAGCACAAACACAAGGAGAGTGTTAAAAACAGGAACGAAACAGAGGAAAACTTGCAGAAACAAACAGAAAATGCTCTTTTTTAGCATGTTTGCATTTACTTGTTCTTGCCCGACACCATTACACCAAACTCCTGGATGGAAATTTCTTTGTTTACGTACTGCTGAAGCTGACGATTTGTGATGTGGCCAAGACGCAACGCATCATCGATGGAGAACTTTTTTCCTGATTTTCTGTCGTGAAGTACCGAGGATTCTCCTTTGGGGCCCTTGACCGTGATCTCCTCCCAGTCGCACTCCTGGCTCTGCAGGTTGACAAACATCTTCCAGTCGATCAGCCCCAGCTTGTAGGCCTCCTCTGGCCGCATCTCTTTCCCTGTATCTGGGTCGATGACCACAATAGACCTGCGGAGATGACTCTCCCTCTGTTCCTTCTTCATTCTCACTCCCGCCAGGTTTTTCTGCAGCTTCTCAATCTCCTCATCCTTCTGCGTGGTTACGGATCGGAGCTCTGCTAGTTCCCTCTGGAGTGAATCAAGCCTCAGCTCCAGGTTCTTTCCATCCTCCCTTGGTGCAGACTCGGTGATAAGCCGAGTCTCCTTGCTAGTGATCTCGATTTCAGATCGAAGCTTGCGGATTTCATTCTGCAGCCTTTGGTTTTCTTGCTGCAGGCGAGCACTTTCATCACGGATGTAGTCCAGTTCTTTCGAAGATTTGGTGTTGGAGAACTCCATATCAGAGAACTTGGAGGTAAGGATGGTCAACTCCTGGTCAAGCTCTCTTCTTCTCCTTTTCTCCTCTTCCAGAGTCCTCTTGAGGTTTTCAATCTCAATCTCAGCCTCTGGATCCCTTTCAACTTGGACTTTCTCAGTGCGCACAACTCTTTCCTTCACATCCATCTTCTCCAGGGTGATCTGCTGCTGGATGAGGGCGTTCAACTCCTTCTCAAGCAGAGTACGTTTGTGCTTCTCTTCATCAAGCTGTAGTCTGAGGATGGAGTGTTCCTTCTCCTGTTGGGGATCCTGTTGCAGTACTACCTTCTGTTTAACGGTCACCTTCTCACGGTTCTCTTTGTCGCGGAGCTCCAGCTCATGAAGAGTGACTCGAAGCCTTTGGATTTCCAGTTCTGCATCACGCCTTGCCCTGCGCTCACGCTCCAGCTCTTCCAGCTGCACATCCAGGTCAGCCTTTTTCCTCTGCAGTTGGTAGAGCTCTGCTTTTAGGCTCTCCTTTTGTTTCAGCTCATTGCTGATATTTAGTGTGAAAGTGTCACACTCTGATCTGAGGACAGGGTCTTCTTCCATCTTGACCACTTCTTGTTGAACGACCTTCTCGCGGACCTGAGACAGATCAATTTTCCTCAGCCTGATCTTCTCTTCTTGGGCGGACCGCTCTCTCTCAAGGTCAAGGCGTTTCTTCTGTTCATCAGCCAGTTTCCTTTTGAGAGTCTCAATTTCCTCCTTAGTCTTGGGGTCTTCTCTGTACTGCAGCACTTCATTGACCACCTCTTTAGTCTGCACTTGGGGTTTGGTGTCCTTCCATCTTAGAATTTCATCACGAAGTTGGCGGATTTCCATCTCTGATTTCTCAGTCTGGTGGGTTTTATCTACGATTTCATTTCGAAGTCTCTCCAGTTCTCTCTCAGTTTGTGGATCGATCTTGTATTTGATGACTTCTTTGATGATCTCTTTGACCTCCACTTGAGGACCTCTGTTCTTCAGCATGGTATGCTCATCCTGCAGCAATCTAAGCTGGTGCTCTGAATCTTTAGAGCGCCTTTGTTGCTCTATGAGTTCTAGTCGGAGGTTGGCCACCTCATTCTCAGCCTTGGGATCAGGGCGGACAATCTCACGTACCTTCTCCTGAATAACAACTTTGGACTTCTCCTCCTCCAGGCTGGAAATTTTCCTTTGAAGGTCAGCCCTTTCCCTCTGTGATGCTCTTCGTTTGGCCTTCTCATCTTCATACTGCTTTTTGAGGTTTTCTACCTCCCTTTCGAAGACAACATCTTTCTCTACTTTCAGCACCTCTTTGATGGAAATCTTCTCCTCTGCCATTGCTTTCTCCTTCTCCAGCCTTCGGAGCCTCTCTTGAAGAAAGTGAAGTTCATCCTCCAGCTGCTTCCTGCCATCCATTTCCTTCTGCTTCCTGTCAAGGAGCAACCGGTACTCTGTTTCAAGTTGGGGATCATTCTGGACTTTGATCACCTCCTCTTCAGTAATGACCTCTTGTTCCCTGTTCTTCTCCTCAGCCAGGAGTGTCACTTGCTTTTGTATCTGAATCAGGTCATTATCTTTCATCAACTTCTGCCTTCTTAGCTCATCCAGTTCCTCCCGAAGCTTGCGTATCTCCTCCTCCTGACCCCGATCTCTTTCTATGCGAAGGACCTCCTTGACAGTGTACTGCTGTGCCCCTTCTCTGACCTCTGTCTCAAGGCCACGCAGCTTCAACTTCAGGACCTCCAGGTCATTCTCCAGGACATGGGTAGTGCGGCGCTCCTCTGAGAGCTTCTGCTGCACCTTATGGACTTCCTCATCCAGCTGGGGATCAGGAACCTTTTTGATCAGCTCCTTCTTGACAATTGTGTCCTGGGGTTTCTGTCCTTCAAGGACATAGATGTCAGTCTGGATAGTCTCAATTTCCTTCTCTAGCTGCTCTCTCCTCTGGATCTCATCATCCAACTGCTTCCTGATTCTCCAAGGTTCTTCACCAGGGGCAGAAGCATGGACTGACTTGACATTTGTAGCCTGAATCATCGAGATATCAGGTTGCTATAGAGGGAAAATCAACACTGTTATATATAATATTATTATTAATAATAATAATACTGTTTTCATCATCATGTCAAAATATATTACCTGGTTGAGAAGACTTTGGGCAAACTCCAGATTCTGAAGCCTTTGCTTGTTCAAAGCATTCACTTCAGTGAACTTAGCCTCAATAGCAGATTCCTGTAAACATTGAAATGACACAGGAAGCACTTTGAGCTTAAAATTAAAATATGAGGGTTTTTTCTTTCTTACTGTATGTCAACCAGAGTATGCAGGTTAAGTGGGGGGATTGTTGCTCCCACAGACTTGGTAATGGCTTATGACAGAGCCTGTTATCACCTGCCTTATTTAATGTATTTATGAATGATTTCTCTGAGCAATTCAGTGGCTGTGGATCTGGATGTACGGTTGGTAATGGTTGATAGCCACGTCAAGGCTCCTATAATGACATGTTCTGGAAGGCAGGAGGCTGCTGTTGTACCACAACAGTCATTCCTGTGCAGTTGAATTGTATTTTGTGTGTGTTATATGCCGTTTTTAAATGTTTTTTATGGACCTTGAGTCTGAAATAAAGTCTTCAGTTCAATTCAGTTGAGCTTTTTTGACTCATAACCTTTTCACTCAATTTTCCAGTTGTCTTTAGAAACATGAAACAAAAAATATATTGTCAGCACTGTTAAGCCTACTGTCAACCCCCAGATTAATTCTGCGATACACTGATATGAAAATAATCACTGAGGAAACTTGTAAAGTGGAAGGTCAGCCTTCATAAACATGAGTATGTCATACTGACAGTGAAATAAAATGTGGCTCTTGCAGATTATGGAGTTTATTAATTTGAAATTGCAGGTCGCAATTCTGTCAACAGGGGGAGGTGACACAAAACACACCGAATATTCAGACATGAATAAATGTGGCAGCTTATTTTTCTTTTTCTGCCAAGAATATTCAGGGTCAAAACTTGTATTAGACTTGATTCATGAATTGTACATCTTCTAGGACTTAAAAATTTGAATTAGGCTACTCAAGTGTTCGTACTGGGAAGAAGATTTACCGAGATTTATCAAACTAATTTAGAAAAAAACTCTTTTATGAAAATCTTTTCTTTCCCATCACATCGACACGGAAGAATTTGGCCACTGTGTAAAAATGACGTCATAGCCCAGTGCTCATTCTGGGGCTTGGGAGGTTTTTGTTGAAATATGTGGGCGTTTATTAATCTGATAAAAGACGCTCTCCGGGGGGAATGATTCACACTAGTGACTACAAGTCAAGGCATCTCATCTTTAACACTTGGATTTTAATTCTCATAAGCCCCCCAACATTACGGATACCACTAATACTAAACATACGGGAAGTGCCTCTAGCTGCACTGAGAGCGACATGTCCAGGACAGAAAACTGAGCTGAGTTTCTCACCTCGGCCTTGACGACCAGTGCAGGGGACTCCAGTCTGCTCCTCTTGTAAGACTGAGGTACAAGTCCATCCTCAAGGTCAAGGATGGATCTGAACTTCTCAGTTTCATTCTCGTAATCCTACAAAGAAGAACAAGTGAACCATGAATCAAACCTTCATCTCATTCTATTTCTGCAACTTGAAGGTAGTGATGCGGTGGTAAAAATTCATCTTACTTTGACAGCTTGTTGGTAAAGCTGGGCATTTTTGGACACATTGTTCAAGTCAGATTCCTTTCTTGCAAGATCAGAGAGCAAATTCTGTAGAAAACAAGAGATGTTTTTCTTCAGTGCGGCTGAATATTTCCAGATCCACCCAGGACGGTGGTTCCCAACATCGTAAATTTCTGGTGAACTCAGATGTTCAAAACGGAGACATTTTTGCTAAAATTCTATTGTTTTTGATCATGTAATAGTTCGCTATATGTGTTGCAAATAAATGCTAATTTTAGGTGACATTTAGGCTATATAAAGTATATTATTATGGGCAGGTTGAGATTACTGCACAAAGTGAGACTTTTATTTTCCCTGGTTAGTCAGTCCAGCTGCAAATTAATACTGAACAAACAATAACTCAAAGAATGAATTATGAAAGAGCTGCAGCACCTTAAACATTTGAAAGATAAACAGAACCACAGTGAAAACACTGACATGTCCAAGTCGGGGAAATAAGAGTCAAAGGTCTCTTGTAGGTGTTTCAGGTGGACCACATCTCCTTTGTTTGGAGCACTTTTTGGGTGCTGTCTGAGCAGGTTGAAGCGTAGTAATAATCAAGATTCAGACGTTATATCCCACATTTTACCTGAATTTGTTTTGATTAGGGAAAGTTTGTGTTAAGTTGAATGAAATATATATTCAATCATTACAAAATAAGTTTTATTGTTAATTTTTTTCCATTTTTATTGATTACCAGAAATTTCAGGCAACCTCACATGGGTTCACGACCCCAAGGTTAAAAAGCGCTGATCAAGGCAGTATGCCTGTCGCTCAGAGCTCTCACCCTCTGGTTCTTCAGCTTGGTCTCCACTTGTCTTGCGTCGTCAGTTTCGTGGGGCTCATAGTTTGGTACTCGAGACAGCCAGCTGTTCAGATTGTCATAATCATTGCGGTAATTGTTGTACGCCATCTTGGCCCTCTGCAAGCTTTGAGACCTGCAACACACAGCAAAAGACATCATTAAGCGGTGCATGTACTTCACATGTTGGTCGGTATTTCTTCCAGTAAGTACTGATGCCCAGAGCTGAACTCCCTCTCACCTGGTGTCGATCTGTCTGTTGAGGTTGCTGAAACGCTTGTTGAGCTTCTGGACATCCGCCTCCTGCCTCTCGATGTCGGGGCAGTGCTCTTGGAATTTGGTGGCCATGTTGTCACAGCTGCTTTTGGCCAAACGCAGGTTCTGCTCCGCTTCAGCGATATCGGCCCTCTTGGACCTCACATCTGATGCAATATCCTACCAGAGCAAAGCAGACGAACTAAATACCCACAGCAGTATGTTCCTCAGGAAACAATGGTAAAAATGAGACAATGCATGGGGGCTCTCCTCCTTTTAGAGGTGATTGAGCAACACAGGCAAACAGCTAATCGTTGCTCCACACAACTACTAGTGATGTTTAATGTTTCATGATGTGTGCCAGAGACTGAGAGAAACAGCTTACACCAAGTTCCCGCTGTGTTTTCTCCAGAGAGGAGATGTCTGCTGGAGCCACTTCCTCCCTGGCCAGCTTGTTCTCATAGGTGGACAGCAAAGTCTTTCCATTATGAAGAGATGTCTCCAACTGGTTGGAGTTCTTCAGTCTGAAAAGAGGTTGAAGATTTTTATAGGTCAGTATAAATGAACATATTCTACATGTTTTAATTCCACACTTGATTTTAACCCAATTCAGAAACAGTCCACAAAAAGCAGCAAGGTTATCAGTTATAAGTAGGCTAATTAATGTACATCTAATCTGTGATCTGATACACTAAGTATGTACTAAATGTATAATATACATTGTTATACTGTATATTATATATGTAGTAATAACTGTGCCTTACTACTGTAAATACTTTTATACAAAACTTAATTTATGTCTTTTTAAGCTTGACTTTAGGCTGAGCACCACTCCCAATTTCGTGGTATGCACTGTCATGTCATACAATGATAAAAAAGTTGTTTGATTTTTATTTTGATTTAAGGGTATAAATGAAGTGAACACTCGCATAAGCTGAGGCAAAGTTAGCTGTCTGAAGTGGGGTTATTCCTGAGTTGTGCAAAAATTACTGTTTTTATGAATACAGTCATGTGACTTTGAAGCGAACGAACAAATAATTTCTTTAGTTGCCCGTCAGAAAGTGCTGCATCTGTGAAAGGCGGGAGCAGAAGTACAACGTAATTTAGTCATGTGAAAAATACATTCTGTTTTTCAGTGCTTTACCTCTGATTCAGACAGAGAGCTGAAGCTGTTTAGCTTCACGTTCATCAATTGCTTAATTATTAAACAAATATATATATATATATAGATATATATATATATATATATATATTTTTATATATATATGCGTACATGTATATTAGGGCTGTCAAAGTTACCACGTCAAAGTGAATTTTATTTTTTTGTTTAAATTTTTATTTCAACGTGCAGAAGATTGTCTAGATTTATAGCTAGATAGATTTCGATATTAAGAAATTAAAAATCAGCTTTCTATCAGAAGAAAAAGTATTGCGATATATTGCCATATGAATATTTTTCCCACTCCTAATCACAAGTGCCACCATATGAAGCCCCTACTTGTCCTGAGAGCACTGAAGAAGCTCCTCGATCTTGTTATACTTCTTGTTGGCTTCGTCCACCTTGCTGTGAAGCTGAGGAGCGCTGGCACAAGTTGGATTTGCGACCAAGAAGCTCTTTGATTCCTGCACTTTAGAGGACTTCTCTGGTTCAATCCTGCTGACGGCAGCAGCGATGTCCTGAAGGGGAACGTCTGGGTTGGTCAGTTGTAAAAATGCTCTCTCTATTGAGAGACGTAGGAGTTGAAACAGCATTTGGATCCAACGACAGGGCGAAGTGGAAACTCTTACCTTCAAATCCTGCAGGCGGTCGGCGCTGTCCTGCAGTGGCCTGTTCTGCTCAAAGGGTGGGCGCACTCGAGCATAAATGCCCTTCTCCTGCTTGTCCAGGTCACTGACCACCTTGTCCAGACCGGCCATCAGCTGGCGGCACTGCTGCTCCTGCTTGTCTGAGGTCACAGGAAATGACACACAACATGATGAGCTTCTTTATTTCTAGGCAGCTCTGGTCGGCAGTAACATCTAGGAAACACTGGTCTGGCATTGAGATCTGGAGACTCAGTGACATCCAAACAACACACTGGACACTGAGTACAACAAGTCACTACTGAAGCAGGAAGTGGGTCTCTAACCTGTGATGGCTCTTTACAACAGACAGTTTGGTAATCATTTTTGCCAGAGATTTGTCTTCTCAATAAATTGAACTAATCTGTGAGTTTCCAACCTGTCCTCAGTGAGTAAAATATTCTCAATAAGAACAGAAATGATGGACAAACCTATGAAAATAAAATCCAAGTTTTGTGATCTTGAACATGCATATTCACCTGAACAACATATAGTTTTGCAAACATTAGTCTTTCATGTTCACTGTTTTATGGTGATGATGGACCATGGCTACTAGCCTCCCACTATGAATCTCATATAGCCCTCAGTGCTCTGGTATAACTATACAGGCAGTGTCCAATGAAATAATGTTAGAAGTAGCCCCTCAAGACAGACATATTAAAGGTGTTAAGCACCTAGAGGTCGTCAACTCATCAGTACACTGTAATAAGAATCAATGTCAAAATCATGAAATGAGAGCAACAAAAATATCAAGTAGTGAATGAACTGAATATGACCACATGAGAGGTGTTCCTGCTGTGTTGTGTACCTGCAGCTGAACCAGCTCCGAGCTCCTTCTTCAGCTCATCGAAGCGTTTCTGCAGAGATGCACCGCTGCTTGCCATCTTCTGCTTGAGAGTGTTTTGCTGGCTGGCCAGGCTGTAAGCACACAATACAAAAAAAAACTGTTACAGCTGCACTGAGATAAAATATCATGGGGTTTGTCATCCAGTAAATGTTGCTCTTGTATGTGTTCACACACACACACACACACACACACACACACACACACACACACACACACACACTCACTTGTCAGAGACTGCTACTGCCTCGGCGTCGGTGGGAGGGATCATGAAGCAGACTGCCGGGGCGGTGAACTGACGTCCAGCTGAATCCTTCACGTCCCACTTGGTCCTGTTGTTCCTGAGCAGAGTGTACCTCTCCCCACGCAGGATCTGCCCCTGGACACATTCAGCACAGTCTGTTGATCTACTTTTCATCTGACATACTCACCAGAATTTTTATATGAATAACATAAGTAATTTAACTGACAAATTTCACTTTGGTTATTTTGTGATTAGTTCTGGCCAATCAGAGCTCCTTCTGCTCTTAACAAGACCTGGTTTAATAGATGTTGTTGGAAGCAAATTATTTCTAAGATGGTGTGCGGTAGAATGACACAAGGTAATAATAAAGCATATCTAAAATCTGTTTTATAACACAAGTATTGCAATACAATTGTAAACTACATAACATACATATACATAAATATGCATATATACATATAATATATATACACACACACACGCACATGTATATACATACTGTACACAGCACTAAAAAGTCAGGGATATTGGACTTTTGGGTGAACTTTTTGGAAAATGTAAAAAGTTCATGCTGCACATGTGCATTCAAAAGTTTAAAAAAGGTCAAATTAAGTTCACCTGTAAAGGTTTTAGTGCACTTTAGGTGCATTCTAAAATTTTCATCCAAAAGCCAAATAATCCTAACTTTTTCTGAGTAGTGTATGTATGTCTACATATGTGTGTGTGTGTGTGTGTGTGTATATACACACACACACACACACACACAAAAAAAAACAACTGAAATCGCTGAGGTCAGGATAAGGAGATAAGCCACACATGATGAGCTAAAGCGCTCCAAAGAGCAGACTTCACAAATCCAGTGTGTACTGATTCTCAGGGGTTTTAAATATGATCCCTTCAGTCTGGGTTCCCGTCTGAAGGGATTTGAATACATTACACCACAAAACCAAGAAGTTACAGAGCGAGTGCTTAGAAAAAGAAAAGCGAAGGCAGAGAGCATCCTGGGACTAGAACCAATGACAGATAAAGATATATGGACTGTTGGAGTTGAAGTGGGGTCACAGCAGCACAGAGAGGTGATCACATGATCAGGATGAAGGAAATAAGGCAGTTAAGGGAAAGTTTCAAAGAGGTATTCAGAAAAGCGGATCTATTTCTGTACTATTTTTGAGTCACAGCTGGTTAAAGCTATCCTGTGATGATCACTGATCATCTTTTAATACAGACTACACTGAACTGTTTTAATATGAGACGACTGAAAAGCTTAAAATAGGGATTCATAACCCTGTTAACAAGACCAACAGTTACTCCTGTGGTGTTGCACTGAGATCTTCAAATATGTTATGATTGTGAAGTAATCTGACCAAAAATCCAAAAGAAATACATCCAAAAAGTTATGGACGGATTTTGACAAAATTTTCAGGATCGGTCAGAAGTTGCTTAACTTAAAAATAATTAATTATTGGTGGTGATCGGATCCGATTCAAGGTCATCAAGGTCAAATGAAAGGTCACGCCATAGTGATGTATGGAAGATTTTGCATGTTTCTGAACACTCCAGGGTGTACAATTTTAAGCCAATCGTCACCTACATTGGTATATGAACTAATATAGGAATCCAGAAGTCACTGATTCAGTTTGGTCAAGATCAGTAAAAAGTCAAGGTCACCAAGGTCAAATATGCTTTTTTTAACCATACCTTCATGTAGGAAGGAGATAGAGCAATGCAGCTGGTCTCAAAATATCCAGAAAAGAATTCTCAAATTGTTTTTGTAAGGTTTTACTGGTATTTTGCTCTTTTTTAAAATTCAAATTCAGATGTGACAAAATATGAACTGGAGAAAAAATAAATAAAAAGTACATGATATTCATGTGAATACAATGTTAAATGTGGGTTTCAAGGTGCGTCAAAATCAACACATTCATTCTTAGACGTATACGCTCTCTCAGAATGCTGCCTTGGCAGAGGTCTGCACTCTCTGAGTGCTTTTTGAGTTAGCAAATGAATTCTTAAGTTGAAGATTAAATAATTGTTGTAAAAATCAAAACTGCATTCACCATCTCACTGGCTCCTACACTGCTTGGCCAAAAAAAAAGTCGCCACCTGGATTTGACGAAGCAAATAGGTAGGAGCCTCCTATTGGATAATTACTGCAGGTTCAGCAAAAGTATGTGCTCAAAAAATGAGGTCAGCTGACTACCTGAATATACTGAATGACCAGGTTATTCCATCAATGGATTTTTTTCTTTCCTGATGGCACGGGCATATTCCAAGATGACAATGTCAGGATTCATCGGGCTCAAACTGTGAAAGAGTGGTTCAGGGAGCATGACGCATCATTTTCACCACAGAGTCCAGACCTTAACCCCACTGAGAATCTCTGGGATGTGCTGGAGAAGGCTTTGTGCAGCGATCAGACTCTACCATCATCAATGCAAGATCTTGGTGAAAAATGAATGCAGCACTGGATGGAAATAAATCTTGTGACATTGCAGAAGCTTATCAAAACAATGCCACAGCGTGTAAGCAAAGCTAAAGGCGGTCCAACGAAATATTAGAGTGTGTGACCTTTTTTTGGCCAGGCTGTGTATGATGGCCTGAACACTATTTCAGAACAGAGTAGACAAGAATCGAGCTTCCAGGAAAGCACCGGAAACAATCACCAGATGACTGCATACCTCGTCAGTGTCAAACTCGCACAGAGCCTCGATGGGCAGCAGCTTTTGGGGGGGTTCCCGACGGTACTTCAGAGGTGACACCTGCAGGCTGCGCTTCTGAAGAGCCTTGATCCGGTCATCAAAGTGGTCCATGGCCTTGGCTTGGTCCTACACACACACACAGACACACACACACACACACACAAACACACACACACAGACCATATTATCCAGTGTGGCAGCAGGACTCAGTGGTGTCGTTGCTCAGCCGTAAACAAATACTCACATCCAGCTCCCTGATCATCCCTTCCATCTGATACACATCCTTGAACTCTGGGTTGTACTTCTGGTTGAGCTCAGTGTCCAGACGCTTCAGCAGGTCCTGAGTGTCCCGGGCCTCCTTGTAGTACTGCACACACACACACACACACACACAGATGAGCTTTCCCTGCTAAAACGTGCCTGCCTGTGTGTGTGTGTGTGTGTGTGTGTGTCCTGTGTCTGACCTTGTGGTACTCGTCCATGTGTTTGAGGTGGTTTTCCTCACAGATGAGCAGGTTCAGGTACTCTTTCCAGTCAGCGTGGACTGCCTCCATATGAGCCTGACAAACAGCACATGTGAGCATCAGATCAGGAAGAACACAGTGAGGACATTTTGAATAAAGTTTTCCACACAGCAAGGCAAATATCCACCATGTCCCTCAGATCCCACTCTACCCACTCCACTCTCTCAGTCATTGCACAAATCAAGTGGAAAGTCTTAGTGTTGTAAATTGTCCGTCGCTTGATTTAAGATCCGTCAAAAATCACATTTGATCTTTGGTGGCCAAAAAGAATAAACTCAGACTTGGTTTTGATCAGTTTGAGATGGGCTTCCAGCCATCAAGTGTCTGACTAAAGTCATCGCTTAGGTTTCAAATATCATGAATCCTTGGGAACCATATGTTTATATGTTAATATATAAAAAAGATCACATATTAACACATTGAGTGCCAGCCCATTAATAAAAGACCCACAGAATATTTTGTACTATGTCTCTGAAAACACTGAATAGCTCAAATGAAAGAAGAGACTCTTTTTTCATCATTAAAAAACGTTTGTTTTTATCTTGCTCCATTCTTGTTTTATCAGAGGTAGATTTCACCAAAATCACCAATTTTTGTACAGATTCTTTGTTTCGCTCTCTAATCTCAATCCTGCTTTGATCTCTGTGGTGTATACCATCTCTTTATGCATCGATTACATCTCCCAGAAGCCCCAAAATTAGTCACAGGCTGTGGGACACGGTGATTGGCAACCCGCTGCCGAAAACACACTTTGACATCGAAATACCTCAATGGCACTCAAAGAGTTAAATGATGTACATATACATCTATGGCACCTAAAGCGTTAAGAAGTGATGTGAAAGGAGTTGTACCTCAATAACATTTTTCCCAGGATGCTCAGAAGCGATCAGCTTCTCTCCATCGTCATTCAGTTTGGTGATGTTGGCCTCCTTGGACTCCAGACATTTACTGATGAAGTTCTGTTGGGGAAACACAGATCATGTGTTAGACTCCAGTGCTCATTTTTACCCAGCATGCAGCACTGTTCATGTGTGGAGTGTTACCTCATACTGCCGCTGGCGAGCCGGGTAGTCCAGGTTGGTGTCGCTCCAGTCGTAGCTGATCCTCTCCTCGGCCTGCTGGTCCATCCAGTACAGCTCATTGGTGCAGCGCTGCATGTAGTCCCGCAGGGCGATCAGGTTGCGCTGTCGAGCGCTGGAACTGGCCTGACCCAAGACACATTTTCAACGCTTAGCTGGGCTGACAAAAATTTAATTTGAGGATATTTTTACACGAATATTTAAAAACATATGAAGTGCTGCTGGAGTTTTATGGAAGTGGCCAGGTTATGGTAAAAAAAAAAAATAATAATAACATATGAATTTACCATTTAAACATTGTTACCTTAATGTACCTAGCCATTTTTAACGTAATCATATCATCTTTCAAATTATTCGAATCACATATGATTTTGTTGAGATGGGATCATCATGTGACTAAGGTTATGTGCTTAGATGTTTTTAAAATGTGTTCGTTTGTTGGCTGGAAGCAGCTACAGGTTAGTAAAACAGTTAAAGAACATTAACAATGCAGCAGCAGAGTAGCTGGAGGACGTTTACCAGCTTTTCCATTTACCTTTGAACAGGTCCTTTAAAGGTTACCCTGAAGGGTGAGGCTGGCTTTGTGTTTTCTGAAACTTCTCAATAATTTCCTTGAACAGCTGGAGCATCTTTTCAAGTTTATATATATATACATACATATATACGGCCCCTGTATATATATATATATATATATATATATATATATATATATATATATATATATATATATATACAGGTGCCGTAGTTTGCCCAGGTCTGGTCTAGTGAGAATTTGCGGCAGCAGGACAGTGAATCAAAATAAACCGCAGTAAGTGTGCCATAATAGTAATAAAGGAACATATAGAGCAGATATATGAAATTTTGGATACATAATTATGCCTTAGTAGAATACAATGGGCCTTTCGTGTTTTATATGTAAAGCAGACTATACTGAAAGGGGAAGTGACGGTTTTTACAAAATGGACAACTCTGGACTCAAATGAGAATAGTAACAGTGTAGTCCATCTTATTAAAGGTCTGTTATTTGAGAAACGGTCAGGTTTGTGTCATTTACAGGCTGCATTTCTGTGCCCCATTCACTCCTGTTATCATCAAATCCAAATATTATCAGAAATACTCCAAATGACTCTGAAGTGATATGGGTGAATGAATGGCAGTATTTTATCCCAGAAATAAGGTCCAATTTATAAAAATCCGCATGTCCCCTTTAAATGTTAAAATGTTGACAAAGGCAGGTGGAGGCATGTTATGTATAGTATGTACACATTATGATGCGCTAAAGTAGCAATGAAGCCATGTGTTGCACAAACAGGTCCTGTATGAGCAGCCTGCAGTCACAGCTTATGCTGATTGGAGTGACGCAAGGACAGGTAGACCACAGAGTACACACCTGCAGGCTTAGCGAGTGAGTGGGTGTGCTAGATACTCACCAGGAGTTTGGCGTACTTGGTCTGGAGGTCATTGAGATATTCCTGAAGAAACAGAGGGAGCAGCAGAGTGAGAACAGGTCAAACAGCATGAGAGTCAGAATTTAGAGAATTTCTGCATATCACTGTTAAAATGCTGTTCCATCTATGTGAAGTACAACTGTGTAAGCGAATTGTGCAGTTTATTAACAATATGACTTTAAAAACTACTCACAACTAGGGTAAGTGTTCAATGTTTGCGGCTGCTATAATGTTATTTTCTTAGCATTATGTCACTGTGAGATATGATATCCCAGTTACGTGATTTTCTGTGTGTACCTTGTCTCCACCGGTGGCGATGTGAGGAGCCAGAGCCTCCACCTCGCTGTGGAAGATGTTGTGCTCCTCCACCTCGTTCTCCACAGAGGGCAGGTCCTGGCCGAAGCCCTTGTTGTTCAGGTTGTCCTGCAGGGAGACACAGCGACAAGTTTTTTTTAACATTTTCACCCATGAACGGGCTTAAACTTGGGCTGTTGACCTGTTAATTATTAACTTATCAACATGTTCCACTGTGAGCACGATGGGATTCATCATTATAAAAACACAGGTGGGAACAAATCTGTGCTTTAAGAAGATGTTTAGATTGATCTTCTTAGGAGGCAGCAGAACAAGCTGAAAATATGAGAATAAAGTATAAAATGTATGAAACTTCTAACAAGTAAGAAAGGTAAGATAGAGCTACGCAAACTGCACACAATTTTGAATATTATTAAAATATTATTATTATTATATTTAAAATATTTGAGCCATCAGTTGGGCTTCTTGAATTAGTAGTGATTTTGACCCAGTTCAGTTTTAGTTAGAGACTGTATGAATGCATGAAAGAGATACTGTTAGCTTTACTCCTTCTCCACATTTTATCTCTAGATGTCACTAAGCATCACCTCCTTCTGAATGAGTGGATCTCACTTATGTCAGGTCCACAGTGGTGTTCCTGTGTGGGTGTGCAGGTGTGCCTCCTACCTGTTTCTCATCCATCATGTTGCCCCAGTTGATGGTGGGTTTCCCCTCAGTGCGGGTCAGGTGGTAGATCCGGTCATGGTCGTCTCTCAGCTTCACGACTTTCTCACGCAGCTGCCTCATGCTGAATAAACACACAAGATAATATCAGCTTGTTTTTGTTCATTAAATTTAGAGGAAACATGCGCTCTTCATGATGTAACATACAGTCACGCCTCAGTATTACGTGATACTCATCACTCCCCTCTTTGTCTCTTAAAACACCAGTATTTGTCATACTTTCATTCACTAGTTATGAAAATTCTGAAATAGTTAACAGAAATACACCACCTCCATGTTTACCTGCTGTCTCCATACATTCACAGGTGGTGATGGTATGAAGCGACCAGAGCTCAGCCACCAATCACAAGATTCAATTCAAAAAACTTTATTTGTCCCCAGGAGGCAATTAAGGCACACAGAGCAGCAGGTAACAAATTGCACATAAATGTTTAATATCTAAAAATTGTAAGACAAGGGAAATTAAATAAATTTAAAAAAAGGTATTAAAAAAGTAGTAATTAAAAAAAGTAAATTATATGTAAATTAAAAATAAATTATATAAAATAAATTATATGTATTATATAAACATACATATAACTATATAAATTATACGTATAATTTATATAAAATAAATTAGATTTAATTAATCAACAAACTGTGTGGTGTGAACAACTGTGACAGTCTTGTGATAAGCACTAAGATATAGAAGCCATTAGAAATAATTAGCAAATGAAACAGTATTTCTGTTTGAGGGGAGCTGCTGCTATCATGGTATTAGTGCTTGGAACTGTACTGCACATTACACTGGATTTATTTATCAAGAGGTACGCAAGGAGGAATTTGCATAAAATGTAAAACAGGAGGATTAGGAATAAAGGCGTGTCTCCTCCAGTATAAACCTGATTGCTTCTCTCTGCCACTGATGGATGTATTTGGGAGATGACTTCTATATTGTCGTTCGGTTTTCTAAATGTCACGGCGCTAAATATCACTCACTCTTTCTCTATCATCTCAGCCTGTGGATGCTGCAGGCGCTTGGCAGCGATGGCGTCCTCATCCAGGCTGTTGAGCAGGTCCAGAGTGTTGAGGATCCTCTTGTTGGTGTCTTCCTGGTACAGAGGCTGCTTCCCCTCATTGATCTTACTCACATCCTGCAGAAAAACACACTGGTGTTAGAAAGTCATGCACTTTAATTAACAATTACTACACATTTTAGATTCTGTAGAAGATATAAAAGGCTATTTCCATGATAAGGGGCTGAACATTGTTTGTGCAGGAAACTAAGAACCACTGGAAATGGTTGAAAAATTGGAAGTTGGAGTATCTGGTGCTCTGATCCGATATTGGTATCTATTTTGATATTAAAGAAAATTCTAGATCGGACATTGGTAAGAATGGGCCTGATCCATTGGAGCAGATCTATTCATTGCAATTCTATGCTCACATGTTTCCAAAATAGGGCGAGCACAGTTTTGTTATAATTTTAATAGAGCTGTCAAAATCAGCGAGTTAATATGTTAACCCTGGCAGCATGTATGATGGTAACTCTACTGCCAAACTGCAGGTCATGAAGCAGAGCTCCATTCAAAACATCAAGGAAACTAACAACACAGTCATAACTACCCATACGGAAAAGAAACAGAAAAAAACTTATGACTAACTGATATGATTTACTCTTGAAAGTGGCCACTTTTGCATTCTTTTCATACAAGATAATAAAAAGAAGTATAAGGATATTGTATGCATCATACAATATCATTCTGATAAATACCCAAATCATACAAGTTTCATTTTGTTTAAATTTACTAAGGGTCTTATATCCGGATTCACTGTTGTATGCTTTACATACAAGTTTCATACAAAGGAGATACAAATTTTATAAGATTTATATATCTATCTTTTCTGTATGAGTAATGATTAAAAATGCTGATAAAATTAGATTAACCATCTTTCCTGGATCTGTCCCAGCTTCTCCTGGAGTTCAGCAAACAAATAATCCAACAAAGCGCATCATTAAAGTATTAATTTGTAACACTGTCAAAATTAGCAATCTCTGGCAACGTACTTTAGGTAGTCTGTCCAAGTAGATAAGTAGTAGGCTAAATTAATTAAGTAATTCAGTATATTTTTATCTGTTTATTTGTTTTGTGTGTTTGAACAAAAGAATGATCCCAGTCTTTTCCCAGGCTTTCAGCAGTTCCTTACAAAGTCTTAAATTAAAATCTGGGTAATCAAGCTCTTAAATTGTCTTAAATTTACTGCAAATTTGCTGTATTACATTTTCAGATGGTGCGCTTTATACCAATATGAAAACAGACTTCAGAGATTTATTGCAATTCTGCACACTATTTTGCTCACAAAGTTCACTTCTCTGTTCTTGAAAGTTGTGAAATTAAAGTTGGAAAAAAGTTAAGTGTTATGCTCTCAATTTATAATGTTTTAAGAGTTAAAGGGCTGAAAAAAATCATAAAAAATATTATCAGAGATTATCAGGTTATCAGATTTTTTACAGCTAAATATCGATATGAGCATCTGCCTAAAAAACTCCATATTGTTCGGGCTCTTCAATGAATTAACTATTTTCTACCATAGAAATTGTTATGACATTTTGAGTCTTAAATTATATTTGTTTAGCTCTTAAAAAGTATTCAATTTGATTTTTAAAATGGTGCAAGAACCTGTTTCCACACATGAGACATAATTTGTTCGTTCAGTGCAGTTTTTTGCATCGTATCAGACGGGACTAAATTTCAGATACAGGGTTGAAATTATAATCTGAGCTTTGTGGGGGTCTCTAAAATCTTACTGCTCCCCCCCAAGCTGTCCGTTAAATTTTGATCCTGTTTTACTACGCATTTTCTGATATGTTAGAAAAGTGAGCTAGCTTATAAACTCTGGACAAAGTTAGGAATAGCTAATAAGCTAATGTTCCAGAACTTTCCATCACATGAACCACTAACAGACCCACCTTACATATGAAAGAACTGGATGACAAACTGTCAACCCTTCACTTCTTTCTCCTGTCTGAACTTTGTTTTCTTTTCTTTTTTCTTCCCTGACTTTTGAGTCATCCTGTCGTCTCCTCCTCCACTCTGTGTGTGAAAAGTTAACTCTCTGCAGACTGACTGATGGAGCAGCTGGACTGAACCATTTTACTGAATAGAGAGGGGGGATGAGAAATTGTTTCTAAATAAACTTAATGTTACCAGTTCTTTTGGTAACCATGCTTATTTTAGTCTATTTATCACATTAGTATAAATAATATTCATTATATTGAAAATGTATTTATTTATTATTTAGTTAAATAATGAATGTTGGTCTAGAGACCCAGACAGATGGAGGATTTTACTGCCTTCATGGGAGCTCATACCCTCCTTATGGGAGCTCAGCTCCCATGTAATT
This sequence comes from Synanceia verrucosa, assembly GCA_029721515.1. Taxonomy (NCBI): domain Eukaryota; kingdom Metazoa; phylum Chordata; class Actinopteri; order Perciformes; family Synanceiidae; genus Synanceia; species Synanceia verrucosa. The sequence continues at coordinate 2,586,383 of CM056563.1, forward strand.
CAAACGTTTCTCAGATATCAGTGTGGGTATCTGAAGGAAAAAATGTGGATCAGTGCATCCCTGGTAATGTGGTGTGTTTCTGAGTGAACATGAATCTGTGGCTTTAGTTAAGAGGCAGATCTAGTTGAAATTTGACTGTAAAAGTGGATGTGGCTCATTGATTCCAAAGCTCTTTGGAGCTGTTGGACGGTCAAACACACAGTCCATCGCCTGCTGTTAGACCAGGAGGAAGAGGTTAAAGTTCATATGAATAAAGTTTCACACCTCTCACTCAAATGTTTGTTTTTTAGATTCAGGGTACAGTAAAGGACATTTAATATGCAGGAGCTGCAGTGAAACTGTGTACTGTGTCAATATTAAAACATTGTTCTTGTCAGCTCGTACCTTGTTGAGGTTCTGCTCGATGTCGTAGCTGTTCTTCTCCACTTTATCAGCATTCTTCTGCAGCTTGTCGATCAGAAGGGTCAGCTCTGAAGACGTGGCGCTGGAGGACGACCACAAACGAGAAGCTGTTAGAAACACTGCTGCTGCTTTTCTTCACTTAAACTCATTCATACCATATGCTCATTTTAGCCTCATACTTGTATTTGAGGTTTCTACTTAAACATGTTTACATGCTTTGATTAAAAAAAAAACGTCCTGAAAAAGCTCCACTCTGATTGGCTGATGAGGAATGACTGCTCATACTTTATTATGTGATCTAGACAGCCTGCTAGAAACTAACTGGGTTGTCTTGTTTTATTTGATCACAAATCATCTTAATTTTATTTAACCTGGAGGCTCACATCGAGTAGTTTATGTAAAAAAAGGTGCAGCTTTTGTCTGTAAAATGACACAGCACAGTAATGAACACGTACTGTATAACTGTGCTGTACATCTACGAGCTGGTTTTATAGCTGCTAATGAGTTGATCTGACACTTTATTGCCTCGGGGATGTTCATACCAAGAAGATGACTCAGAGCTTTTAGATTTTTAGTCAAAACACACAGCAGTGCCAAAACTGGATCTGACTGACTGGATGAAAATGAACATAACTCAGGAGAATATGTGACGTTACATAAGTGAATATATTGAATTGATTAGTATGCACTGGTACAGTACTGCAAAAACACTGTGTGTTGTGCTTTCTTGGCTTATATATATATACATAAGTTATTGATCGATGAGGACGCTGACAGGAGGACACAGGCACGGTGGAAGGAAACTCGTCCAGCAGGTTTTTGCAGCAGACAGATCTAGTCTGATCACCTAAGCACAAGTTAAATCACCTTACTCTTACATACACAGATCTGCACTAGCAACAGTTAGAAAAACCAAAAATGTGGTTGACGTCAATCAGAAAGAGAGTCTCTATTTCACAGAGAGCACTGACATTTTCTTTTTACTCTTTAAAATGCTCCACCTTTAAAATCTCTACTTGGCATCAAGATTGACTAGTTTCCATTAACTGTCACCAGTCTATAGCCTTCATCCATTGCATTGCATTTTTTTCCGAGAGGATATTCCTTCTAACACTGAAAATTATTCACAACATCTAATATGACATCTGACCATGATACCAGGAAATATGTTACCGGTAACTCTAACGTGTTGATGACGGACACTGACCATAAAAGCCTCCATATCTGTCAGTTCATGTGCTCCATCCGTCTCGCCACACACCCACGCCCGTTCACCATGTGCACACAAGACACACAGTATTGACTGAATGCACACCAGACGCTGACTGTTATTTCAAATCCCTGGCTGGTTATGAAGTGAATTAATGCCAGAACAAGTCTGAACTGGTCCTGTAGACTAGCTGATATCTATCGAGGATCATCCAAAACACTGACGAGCTTTCTGTCCTGTTTTTAGATGATTAAAAGAACTGGACAGCCTCAAACAGAGCAGCTTTATATTGCATAACTAAACACTTTTCTTCATTCTTTTTAACTATTCCAGCATGTGCAAACAATGCTGCAGTGACTCTGCGTGCTCTGCTATGTGCTCCAAACACTGTCAATAGTTTCCAGGGAGGCTCTCTGGCACTTTTTCAGTGTGGTTATGTTGATTCTGGGAAGGAACTGGCACTGGAACTTTAGCTTGAGAAACACAACTTGTATGTTTCCACAGGGAGAGGGTGAAATTAGAAGCAGAGAACTCCAGCGCTGCGTCATGGAGGGGGTGGAGGTCCTGCTGCTGCAGCGAGCATCACAGCAAAACACCAGTATCCCTGCTGGACCTCATGTTGGGAGTGTTTGACACGTCTATGAGGCTGTGTCTCTTGTGGTCATACTACATCTCTATGCAGACCCCAAAAGACGAAATATAATCCACCTCTGTAACAGGCCTGAGCCAGCATTTCATCTTATTGTTGTGTGGGTGCAGAGGTGGGCCCTAATCTCCAGCTCCAGGCTTTGGCAGCACAGCCGTCTTTAGAGCTCGTGCTTCGACTTGAAGTGTCATGCCTGACTCTCGCTGACAGTTCGCCAGATACCTGAGATCACACGCTTTCATGAACCAACTAAAATCAGAATAAGATGAGCTGCAGGAGGAGAATGAAAAGGGTGGAGCTGCATTATTTGGATTCCTCCAGCGTTCTGTCGGTGGTTATCAAGCTACACAAGCTGTTCAGCAGTGACTACAATCCTAATCTTTACTATGTAGTCCTCATTGCCTCATTTCCTAACAATACTAGCACAACAATGCCAATAAACTGTTTTCCATACAGTTTTCTTTTCCTGCACATTTTATTTATATATCCTAATATCACAAACTACAAATGATCCTCAGAGGACTTTACAATCTGTACAGGAGGATATGACTCCCTCTGTACTTTACAAATGACCCTCACATAGGCTAAGGAAAACTCCCCCCAAAAAAACTTTTAATGGGGAAAAAGTTGCATATTTTTAATTGTAATTATTTTTCTTTTTTTATTGCTGTGCACCAGAACAACAAGATAAATTCCTTGCATGTGCAAACTCACAATAAAACTGTTTGTAATTCTTGAAATACTCCTGTGGTGGGTGTGACAGCTTAAAGCTGAGAATTATGAGGACTTAAAAACAGATGAGTCTTGTGTTATCGTGGTACCACTGACCCCTCTGGTACCTGTTGAGTGACAGGGAGCATTTCTCTGCCTGCTGGCTTTGAAGGTGTTCCTCCCTCCAGCACAGACAGTAGGGCAGTTTATAGATAATGATTTAATAAACTAACTCTCATTTCCAGTGGACTGATTTCACCATCTCTGCTCAAAAACCAGCGAAAAGATCGAAAGGTGACGGGGAATGGGCTCGGCACTGCACTGTGCAGGGAGAGGCTGCCATCCATTCCTCACACATTGTCCTCTGAAGGAGGACAGAGGAATACTTATCAAACCAGTTAGTACAACTTTTCTGCACAGTCTGTCAACCTGCCACACCCTCAGTGGACTTAAAGCACACAACAGGTTATCTAATCTACAGCCTCACATTTCTGATCACACACACACACACCACATCAATAGCATTAAAAGTGGATTAAAACCATGTGGGGTGCAGCACTTTAGCCTTCAGCAGTCTGTATGAGGCAGGTTAGTCCTCCATGGATCACTCTTTCTGCTGCATGTTCAACACACACCACACTCCATTAAAAATGTAGCTACTTTATACATTACTTCATCTGTGCGATAAATAAAGCGTAATTTTAAAAACGTATGGTGTTTTGTAATCAAATACGATATGGTGTTAAATTCGGCATGCATCTAATCAACATATTATACATTGTTTTGAAGTCCAATTGACTTTTTACTTTACTTTGCGCATCGAATAAGTACGACGTAGACACCATACTGTGGACACTATACTGTGTGTTTTGGTGGAAGAAGTTCATAGACCACTAATAATACCATATTTACTCATAGCTAGTCCCTGGCTGTAGGTTGACAGCTATATGAGTGACTTTACCAAAAAGCAAATGTGTTGTTTTTCGTTAACACTTCCTGCAGGAGTTGAATACAAAACTCTTTAAAGGCAGTTTGCTGGAAGCTACTTACGTTGCCGTTGGCTGCGTTATAGAAGAGCTCTTGGTCTTTTTCCTGAACATGTTGGCAGGTCACCTGTCAGCGGCTTCCGACAAGAAAACAACCCCAGCAGGACAGGTGAAGCTCGGCTGTGTGAGAGTCCTCTGCTCGGTCTGCTGCTCCGGGGCTCCGTATGTGTGTGTGTGTGTGTGAGTATTTGAGAGTGTGTGTGTGTGTGTGTGACCACACAACCTACCAGTGTTAGAGCCTCCACTCCCACACACACCACTGAGACATTCACTTTTAGTTTCACACCCACCAAACCTGTCCTGTGTGGCCTACCTGTCTACCTGTCAGCATGCACAGGACAGGCGGGGCCACACAGAGCTAGGCCCCGCCCCCAGCGAGCCTCCCAGGTATTCACATGACACACACACACACACACACACACACAAGTAAATAAAATACAACTAAATACCAAATATAATAAAAAACGAAACACAAATAGCCTACAAAATAAAATAAAGAAATGATTCGAATGACACAAAGAAACAACCCATGCAAACCTATGTAACAACACATGATGTGTGTACACAGCGGACGTGCTGTACAGTAACAGATGGAGTCCTCTTTACACACACATGTCATTTAATGAATTACAGATCAAATCCTTGAAGGCCTAAGTAATGTGTGTGTGTGTGTGTGTGTGTGTGTGTTTGGGGGGGGTTAGCAAGGACTACACTGGATGAACCAGTCAAACTCGACAATGACCTGCTGTGCGTGTGTGTGTGCGTGTGTGTGTGCGTGTGTGTATGTGTGTGTGTGTGTGTGTGTGTACTGTACACACTCCCCAGGATTTCCAGCTGATCTCCAGTATATTCTCACTGAACGAGAAAATAAGGGGACATCCAAGTGGATTACACAAAACAAAAACTTGACGACTCAGCTCTTGTGCATGTGCACCGTCACATCACCTTTAACCCTTTCAGAGCCAGAGGCAGAGACGCATTACCAGACTGAAAGCTTGAGACTTCCTGATGAATTTAGAATTTAGGAATTTGCACGACTGATATTAGCCATATTTAGCATTACAAATACAAAACGGGTAAACTTTTTAGCTTCAGAGCGACTCAGTTCATGTTAGTATCTAATGCTTTCAAGCATTAGATAAATACACATTGCTGACATACTTCCTACAAATATTTGCAACGCTTGTGTCAAGAAGTAATTATTTTTGTCTTGTAAGTTTGGACAGAAGAGTCATTTAAAAGCCTCCACCTCCTCTTTCTTCCTCTTCTAGCTTACAAACCCTGCTTGAAAAGAATACAGGTCTTCAGGTCTGATAGTTCTTTAAACCTGATTCCAGGTTTGGGTTTAATCCTCTCTCTGCATCAACACACCCACTCCTCTAGAGCTCCTGGCAGTGTGAACACAGCCTCTGCTTTTTAATCCACACCAAACACTGTGAATGTTGACCTGATCTGTTAAATAAGAGCCTGACATTTTCTCAGGGCTGTCTAGCATGGTTAATTTCTCTGGGATCATTCTTTCCATCCCTCTGCTGGAATGAAACAGTTTCATTCAACATCTGGGCTGACAGCCACGTCCTCTCAACCATGGGAGGAAAGGCTCTTATCAGAGAGGAAGAGCCGGAACAACCAGCTACCGATGTGATCCTGAACAATGGTGTGTGTGTGTGTGTGTGTGCTTCCATGTCCCTGTGTCTAGTTTTGGAAATCAACAGCATAGTCTTGACCTCCATCTATTCCCATGAAAACACTTTCACTTTTCCCTTCCTGTTCCAGTGTTCCAGTCAAATGATCTTAAAACAAACGAGTCTCCAGTTGGTCTTTCTTCATCTTCTTCAGTGTCGGGGTGGCTTTAGGTCTTATGTTACATACTATCCCTTCCAGGCAGTGACCATCGCGGTCATGATATTTTGATCTTATACAGAGAAACTCACTGAGTGCCAGCTGTTTTATGATACAGAAAGTGCCTTGTTCCAGTGTTTTTTGCCCATTTTGACTTATATTTAAAGATCCACAGAATATTTTGTACTATGTCTCTGAAAACATTGAATAGCTCAAATGAAAGAAGAGACTCTCTATTTCATCATAAAAAATGCTTGTTTTTACCTTGTTCCATTCTTGTTTTATCAGAGGTAGAGTAGAGGACACTTTCACTAAAATCACCACTTTTTGTCCACATTCTCTCTAATCTCGATCATCTCCACTTCCTGCTTTGATCTTCCCTCTTGTGCCAACTGCCGAAAAACCACTTTGACGTATTTATACGTCAAAGGCACTCAGTGAGTTAATATTTTATCTTGTGAAAATCCTCCTGCTGTTTTTTGTGATGCTGCTTGAAATGCTGATGAGGTTGGTCGTATTAAACCTCCTGGTTCTGTCTCACCACAGGAAAGGTTCATAACAAGTTACCTCTGAGCTTCAACGTCTTTTTCAGACTTTAACTAAAAATCCTGCCACAGGGCCGACATCACTCCTCCTCCTTCTACTTTGTTAACACCATATGCTGCGTTCCAGTTGTACTCGGAAGTCGGAATTTCCAAATTCCAAGTTGGAAGTTTCAACAGGAACGCCCCCGACAAAGATCAGATCAGATTTCCAACTCAGAAAGTTGGATGACCCTCACCAACCCCAACTTGACCACAACGTCATAATCCAAGATGGCAGCGCTGTGGGTTAGCGCTGTGTAGCGTGACATGTTACAGCCTACAGTACAGTGAAAAGTTTTTTTCCCCCCACACAGAATTATGCTGAAGGACATCTCAATCGTCTCCACTTCCTGCTTTGATCTCTGACTGTGTATACCATCTCTATTATGCTCCGACTACAAATCCCAGAAGCCTCAACTTTACTCACAGGCTGCGGGAGACCGCGATCGATGACCTGCTGCCGAAAAAATACTTTGACATACATATACATCAGTGACACTGAAGCATCGGATAAGTGACGTATAAATACATCAGTGGCACTCAGTGAGTTGAAGAAGTTACAACTGAGTGACAAAAACAGCCGTGTTTCCATATTTTAGACCTACCCAAACCTAAACCTAAACCTAGCCAATCTAAAGCCCCTTTCACACTGCACCAAAGTCCTGGGTCGACACAACATTTTTGTGCAGCGTGAAAGGGTTGTCGCTGCATTTTGACCCGGGTCAAATGACCCTCCAATCAACCAATTGGAATTTAGGGGCTCAGCTCACCTGCAGTGTGAAAGGTGTCCTTCTTTGACCCGCTAAATTACCCAATGCCATTCTGCTTTAGTCACTGGGCAGCCTGTCAGGCTGTCATTGTGACGCTCCAGGGCTGCAAAGCTACTCACTCTGATCTCAGAACAGAGCAAAGTTATGGTCCACTCCATTAGTCTTCCTGTTGACCTCCCAGAGACCAATCTCTGAAGGGCAGAGATTTTATTCATTCAAACAAATCAAATATGTAGCTCCCACCAATCGGGGAATCCTGATCCTGCGTATGTTTCAATACAGCGATCTGGCAAGACAACATCTGCTGAGTGAATTATGTATTCAGACAAAAACGCATTGTCTCATTCATGGATATGGTTGTAATTTGGTAATGAGGGTGTGGTACAATGATTTTGGGATACATTCCCAAAGGCATTTAAGGTAGTTTAGAGGTTGACTTTGACACAAGCATCAGGATACATAGGGGCAGAAAGCGTACAGAGGGACCTAATGATGGACTTTTGTTGCATTGGGGTCCATGTCTGACTGAGCTGTACTTATCTCATGTCATGTCATCAGAAGATAACAGCAGTATCTGCATCACCACTGCATTCCTGTAGCGATACACTCAATGAATGGCTCTCAGCTCAAATATTAACATCATGCCAAACCCTGTAAACACACCTGAAACTCCATTCATTGTTGGATGATAAAGGGACTGATTATAAACGCTCAATTTAACTTTTTTTGATATTATGACTGAGGTGGCACATACTATGATGGAGGCAACTCTGAATTTTATCCGTAATTTTCCAAAGGTGAACTGTGTTGATGGTACTCGTTGTCCTCAGTATGTCCCTACAGGAATGATAAAGGGGTTTGACCTTTGGACCCTGATCATTAGTGTAAATAAGCTTCATTTATCCAGTAAAGTACAGCACATCTCTTCAGGCAGTTTGTCTAAAAATCAAAATCAAATCAAAGGTTTACAGAAGGTGCCACTTAGCCTAGAAATCTAGACGCACCCTTGCGGCCAAAAATATTTTTGCCCAGCAGGATGGTCTAGTGAAGCACCATAGGAGATAATCCTGGCTCCGGCAAGAATATGACGTAGCGAGTCGTTGGGGTGGGCATAGCATGATGACAACAAGGCTGTGCAGCGCTGGAGATAGCAGAACAACCAAGATGGCTGTGGCTAACAAACAGCGATCGTTTGAATCGTCTCTGTCATTGATTTTGGAAGAGATAGACTCGGGCTTTTCTTTGAATGTTGAGCAGAAAGAAGCACTCGAGTCATCCGTTTTAAAGAAGGATGTGTTTGCTGTGTTGCCGACCGGCTTCGGCAAAAGTCTAATATTCCAGCTGGCTCTGCTGGTAGCTAAAAGGATTACATGTCCATTGCTCTGATTGGTCATAGAGCTGGCTTATTACATGCAGAAGCAGTTTGATCGACAGTGGTTGGTTCCACCCACAGGCTTCAACTCTGCCTATGGACTGCCCCCAGACTATACATTTCATCTTATAGTCTGGTTTGTCAGGCTAGGTGCCACTTTTATCTTGCTAGCTCTCCAAGATTACCAACTATACCTTTAATCTGATATTTATGAGGCACTTTTCTAAAAACCTAGACTAGTATTAAAGGAGGTGAGATTTAGTTTTGAATGTGGGGAGGTCAGTGCACATCCACATATTTATGGGCAGAAAGTTCTGTCGCCCCTCAAAATGTGCTACAATTTTGTAATAATACTGAAATTACCCAGATGATACAAAAGTAGATTTAAAGGACCCTGGTTTGACAAAAGAATCTTATTACTTTCCAGTTTTTATGTTGAGCTTTCAACCACATCTCTGGGTCTTCAGTGTGAAAATATTATGTATTATAAATTAAGACATTTTAACTTATACAGATCACTGCTTTCTTCAGATTCAGGACAGAGACATTTTGTGAAAATACTATGATATGATACATGGTATATTATGAAAAATGGTCAGTATTAATTATGATTGAGGTAATAATCTAACTAAAAAAACAGCTATTTTCTATAAAATAAATGAATGGTCAAAATTGATGCATCAGATTTGTAGCATCATCTTTAGCTCCATAAGATCTTTAGCTCTTTTATATAGTTGTTGGAGTGACCCTTTAATTCAGCCAATGCTAAATTCAGTTTGATCATCTTTGTCTTGAGAGTTGCCTGTTGTTCAGGTAACACCAGCAGAGGCGTTAGTGTTAGAGCCTCCTGCTAGGTGTAGTCCAGGTACAGTACCATGACAGGAATGTGTGGCTGGACTGTTAAGCCGGTACGGCAGCATTCTGACTGTGAGCACAGACATGATTCAGCCATCAGGAGAGGCCATTTGTAATGGCTCAGGAAGCCAATGATCGAGTCAGATACTTGTGGATGAGTTCAACTTGTGTTTAATTTGCTGCTACAGTACAGGAGAGAGTAGTTATGTCTGGGTGCTGTACTTAAGACAAGAGGTTTCCTTGATCACTATCAGCCCTGTGAGGAGGGAGGAAAAAGGACTGAAGATGCTGGAGAAGCAATATAAAGTCTACAGAGTACAACGAAGAAAGAGACGGCAGGATCAAAATTGCAAGTCTGAATAACAATAAGGTGCAAATCCAGAACACAGTGCCAACATCAGGCAATGATGCAGGCAACAAATGCAGAGTCATGGGAGAACTAGGACTTGAAGATGAAGTATGAGGTGTGGAGAGTGAACAGAAATGATGACAGGAAGTTCCCCTGGAAGGCTCACCATGGTGTCAGACATACTGTGGCCGACCAGTCAGTTCACTATCCAAGACCCTTTATGCTGTCCTCGTCCAACCGTCCTCATCCGACTGTCCACTTCTCCCATTGCGACTGGCTTCTTTTTTATGGAGAAGGAAAGGACAAATCCCTGCACATGACATCAAGGCTTCAATGAAATAATCATCAAACACAAACATCCCTCACGTCTCCTCTTTCATCCCCATCTCCATTTTCAAACTCAACCTGTGCAGTTCTTACTACTTGGTGAGATTCAGATCAGAGAGAGAAATGGGTGGTAAACACTTGGTGGCCACTTTGAATATCTGGTAATGTTATTCATGTTAACTAATGTCCCTGCAGTTTTCCAGGTTTTAGTTAATGATATTATAATTCTGTGATATATGCTGGACAATAAAAAACAACAACAAAAAACAATATTTATACCAGCCCATCTCCACATGCTCTTTGCAGGTTTGTCAATGTTGCTTTATGTCTTTACTTCACAGCTTCTGTGTTAGGGTTCTGGGTTGTGAACCCTGAACCCAACTATGCATTTGGTTTGGCTCCCTCGCACTCACCTGCCTGACACCCATATCCAGTTTTTGTGCATAGTGTATCTGTGACATTTATTCATTGATATTATTTTCATGTAGAACATTTGGCATCTCACACACATACCTGACTGTGACCCAAAACGGAAACAGTTTTTATGTCCCTAGCAACCAGGCAGGTGAGTGAGTGTCACCCTGAAAGTATGCTGGAGCTGTGTTTAGGTTGCAGTGTGTCAGGTAAGACCTGGAAAACAGCGCATTCATGCCTTTGTTAAACTTATACCCCGCATTCCCCAGGGAGGTGTGATCTTTGTATCTTTAAGGTGTGTCTGGCTGTCACCAGAGTTTTATTACCTGGAGGAAGAGGGTTTGCTGCCGGTATGACAAGTATGACACATGCAGCCTTAGAAACACTGTGGCCGTGGGTGGTGTCACAGGAATGAATGTTGTTTCGTAGTGTCAGCCTGCCGTGGCTCTTCAGGAGGTTTACTGCTGCAAAAGTGTTCTCATACTTAGCCATACTTAACATTTTTGAACTCTGACTTTCCCTTTAACTTACCCCCTTGAGTAGCTTCAAAGTTTGAAGTCAAGATGTGAAACACAGGCTGCAGAAAATGTTCCTGTCCATCTACGATTATGTCATAAGATATCATGGGATCCTGACTAGAGTCAGTACGTTGTAATGGGCACAGTGGCAGGGTTAAGGTTAAGGAAACTGACCCACTGAGTCCACCAAGGGACCAAAGGAAACTATTCTATGATCACAGTGTGACTTGCTCAGGGTGTGGATCATTCCAGAGGAACACTGCAGCTCAGGTGTGGCAAACACTGCAGTCCATTAGATAATCAGCTGCAGATAGTAGTAAAGTGCATTCTTGTATTGTGGTTTTTACCCACAAAGTGTAACAATACTGACATCATTGATTAACAGTATAGTCTAAAATGATATTTCATATTTTCACTTTGTAAATTATATATCTTTATGTATCTATCTTTGTGGTGGATATTCAAGGCCAACCCCAGCTCATTTACAACAGGAAATAAATACCACAACTCTTTTCATTTTTCACCATAACTAGGAAAACATTTGATGAACAAAGTTGCGAAGTGTGTCTGCAGAATATTGACAGGCACTATTCTTTCTTTGCTTAAAGGAACAGTTTCTCTGAAGTGTTTCACCACTGTTGTAGCAGGTGAAAGGTGTGTGCAGCAACAACAACTTCTCAATGACAGGCGTGTCCCACCCTTCAGGTTTAAAGCAATATGCATCAGTATTCACATCCACATCTATGCAGGCATTCGAACAAATACTGTCATGATGAAGCCAAACCCTTAGCTGCTTAGCATTATTAAGATAGGCGACCAAGTGGCTCCACCCTGCACTCAAATATGTGATCCACTCAATAAACACTGCAGGACCTGCTTAAATAGCATCATACTGCACCTTTGGTCAGTTGAGGATACTCAACAGTGATACAGCATGCAACATAGAAACACAATAAACTTTCTTAGATTCATTCTTTGCAGGTGCTAAGGTATATCATATAAGGAAATTTCCCAGGTTGGGATCAATAAAGTAATACTATTCTATTCTATTCATCCTCTTCTGCATTGGTTTGATAGTACCTGCTGAAGAATTAGTGCCACCAACTGTTTATCTCAAAGCACTCAACAATTTTACAGAGTGGGGAAGTTGGAAATAACTGAGTAATTCAATTTAAGTAAAACAATTTGGCACATGAACTCTCTCTTCAGCTTTTTGAAGGTCTTTGGAATTCATTAATCCAACTTAAGTTGTGTGTGTGCATGTGTCGGATGCTGTAGGATGTATGGTCATAAATTAAGTGAACCATTAGAGAATAGAGAATAAAACACACTTCTGATGCACTATGTGTGTGTGTGTGTGTGTGTGTGTGTGTGTGTGTGTGAGAGAGAGAGAGAGAGAGAGAGCTGATATTACTTCTGGTTATGGGGACATACATTTTTTCACACAGTCACATTGTGGGGATTCGCTGTCCTTATGGGGACAAAATGCAGGTCCCCATCATGTCAACTGTTACATTTTAGGCTGAAGACTTGCGTAGCTTTCACACCTAACCAAGTGGACTCAGTTCTCTTGAGGGGCTGAAAGTTGCAACATTGTTGTATTTGTCACTTGGTTCGGTTCTGCTTTCACACTGCAATTCCTGAACGGCACCAAACTTTCTGAACATCAGCAGTCAGGTATGTAACCTCACAGACTACAAACAGGGTGGACTGGCTTATATTGTGCTACGTTACATTATTTGAGGGAATGCTACATTGTTAACTTTGCCTGTCTACATACTAGTGAATGCAACGCAAATGTGACAGAAATATAACGCCGTGTAACTGTTACTAGCTACCATCGTAATCTCTTCCAGCGTCGGCTCCGTTTGAGAACAGATTGTATCGCGCCTGCCAGAGAGACAGAGGTCGTCTATTGCCTGGGCACATCCATGATCATGGTACTGCTGGGACACTATTGATCTGGATTTCAGTGAGCAAAACTTTGTGCAAAACTTCTGTGTGTCCCAGGAGTCCTTTCAATACATTTGATTTGCAATCAAACCAGGAAGTATTTACTCCGGTCTTGTTGGTGTCAACAACCCTGCCTCAAGCCCCCTGATGAAATCGGTGCTTAACTCCAAGTCCCCTGGCTGCAAGACGCAGATCGGGGAGTGCCTCAATGTGGGGTGGAGTCAAACGTTTAACTCCGCCCAAATTGAGCCATTCCATCACATTGGGTCAGGCATATCATTCTGATGCTCAATGTTGAGCCACTCCCTGATCTGCAGGCTGCAGCCAGGGTCTACTCCTTAACTCTGCACCAGCAAAGACTTGGTGCTTGCCTGGCCCCAGTTTTAAGCACCACAGGCCGGTGCTTAGGCTGTGGAAACACAAAGAACTGGTGCTAAGTCAGGCTCTGGCTCTGAACCAGCCCTGGAACTACCCTGGTGGAAAAGGGGATCCTCATTGCTCCACCACTGAGTACAAGTAGCCTTGGCTGCAGTACGGAGCTTGGGGCGTGCCTCAATGTGAGGTGGAGTCAAACGTTTAACACCATTGAGCCTACCCATTGGCTAGAGTGTTAGGGTTTGGGGATCGCACTGGGTTAGGCATAACACAGCTGATGCTTAATGTTGAGCTGCAGCCTGGAGATCGGGGCGTGATTCACACACTTTATACAAAGGGTAAATAATGATCTCACTGTCAACTCAGAGGGATGTGGCAGTGGAATATTTACAATGAATCCATATCAGACTTTAAAATCGTATCCACACATGAATGAACAAATGAAGCTATAATCAATATTTCAGAATGATTCAAACTCAAATATTGGTGGGAAATCTGAGTTTGAATTTATTCTGATCCAGATCTCAGTCCATCATTCCTCCCTGTGATTATTTCCAGGGTAAAATGACTTAACCCCAGCCTGGCTTCTGAAAAGTGAATGAATATAAAAATGAGCCAAATGAGCCAGTCTTCTGAATGACTCTTGAACAGATCACAAAGATCCGGCTCCCTCCAAAGACCCATAAATCCCATCTCGATTTGTTTTGGTCTGAAGTGCGTGCTGTACTTCCATTACCCAAGATACACTGCATACAGCGTCACTACATCATGTACTGCATACATTTGGTCCTGTGTTTGGTCCGGTGAGCTTTCACACTGCATACGAATCACACCAGGGTTCACTTGCAAACAAACCAAGACCCCCGTTTTCAAGCAGACCAGAGTTTGTTTGTTTGGTCCACACTAGAGTTCATATGAGCTTTCACACCTGACCAAATGAAGCGGACTATCTGAGGAAACGAACTCTGGTCTGTTTAAAGCGGACCAAACGAGGACAGTGTGAACCTTGGAGAACATTTAATGTTACTGTCAGGTTGGACTTTGGTTAGGGTTAGGATTACATGGGTAGTGGATATATGGTTAGGGTCAAGGGAAGTCTCTAGGAAATGAATGTAAGTCCATGTAATGTCCCCACAAAACACAAATACACCACGTATGTGTGTGAGTGTGTGAGGAAGCCCTGGGACCAAGAGAAGCTAAAGCCTCCTAAACCCTGGTAAAGCTCAGCGACAGGAAAATGCTGCTCTGTGCGTCTGACGTGTAAGCCTCACAGAGCCACCTCTGGTTACCAAACCAACGCCATGCTGTACTCGCACAGTTTAGTTTAGCATGTTTAGGGGTCAGGCTCCTGCTGCCTTTTAATATGAACTGTTATTTTATTTATTTATTTAAATGTTTTTTGTATTTAATTTATTTAATTATTTTACTCTTCTATATACTATTTATTCCTTCTCCAACCCCCATTTCCCCCTTATTTATTATTATTTTTTAAAAACATTCTTCTTCTTCTTCTTCTTATTTATTATTTCTCTTGCAGAGAGAAATAATAAATAAGAAGTTATAGCCAACAGCTTAAACAGAGACAGTTTTGTCTTTTTTTCATGCAAAAATCATGAAAATATGTAGCTCTACATGTGTAGATGACATTCGTCGATTCATGCTGTGATCTGTGTGCTGTCCCTTTAACAGTTACAACAATTGTTTGATCTAACATGCAACACAACTAAACAAGCATATTGCCCATGATGTTGGACTATTTCTTTGAGCAAGTCCACATAAAGCAGATACCAAAACATGTAGCCTGGGCTGCCCAGCAGATTCTCCACCACCAAACTGGACCAATGGACATCTTAAGAAATGAGAAAGATAGAAACATAACCCTTTGATCACAGCTTCATACCATTATAATGGTGTGCTGTATTTCAGATATGGAGGTTGCCACTGTACAGCGCACAGATATTTCTAGAAGGAGCTGGTGGACCAAAGCAGAGCTAAAAAGAGAGTGGCTACAGCAGTGGACAGTTTACAGTTTAGTGTCTTGTTAGTAGTGAAGGCCCCTTTCACAGCAGACATAGCAGCATAATCACAGGTGTACTTCCTAACATTAAATATGGCCCCATTCTATTTAGTGTGTCACAGCGTACTGTACATAGAAGCAGGGCCCTGATCTCAGGGACATGATCTGGTGTCTCACACAGAGATACTGCAGTGGTCAGACTGGACACCCAGCACTGCTCCCTGTAACCACTCAGACATAATGTGCAGTAAAATATGGAGAGCTGCATCTCTCTCATCCTTTGCAATAATTTACTGAGCAATATTACTGTTTTTCACTCTCACCATTTGCAATACTTGCTCAGTTCATTTATGTAGTATATCTGCTGACTCAGTCTTCCGTCTGGGCTGCTGCTTATTTTAAACATTATACACCGTATACTTAAACATTTTACTTTAATATATCAGTCGTGCACTTCATTTTTCTGAGACACTGTTGTTTACCTAAATGAGCCCCTCCATATTTCCTGTTCAAATGTTCGGTAATGAAAGGAAGTAGACATGCACCAAAGCTGTTGCCCTAGCAACAGAACTACAGTAAAAACCTGACAGTGTCTGAGCTGAAGAACCACACCTCAACCTGGTATGTCGTCACATCTGTGTGTGTGTGTGTGTGTGTGTGTGTGTGTGTGAACCTGCTCGGCCTGATCTGGACTTTTAGTTTCAGTGATAATATCATGTCTGACAGTCACTCACACAGAAGGGAGGACACTTTCTCTCCTCCTCGATCAGCTCAAACCACCTCAGCACCACAGAAGCTGCTCTTCTACAAACATGAAAAGAATTCACTACAAAAAAAAAAAAAAACAAAACTCATTTTGAGAGCGAGGGATAGAGCAGATGACTGAAAATGTTGTATTTTCACTGAGAACGAATGTCTGGGAAAACAGTTTTAGGTCATTTATGGGGACTGTCTGACAGACCTGTTGATGCATTAGACCTATCTTCATTTGACGTATCATCACTGTGATTTTTGTTGTTTCCTTCAACAGTTTGGAAAATGTGTTGCAGGTTGAATATAATGTGTTGTAATGGCACCTGAAGTAGTAAGCCTTTCTACACAGCTCATTAATATTGTCCAGAAGAGGGCGCTGCATGTCCAACTCCAGTCCACATCCACCTTATCACTGACATGATGAACTCACAGTGGACCTCAGAACAGATGGTAGGGGTGTCCCATACACACATATACGATAGGATACCAATATTGCAGCCTTGAGTATTGGCCAATACCGATATAGACCCGATATCTATATGAGCACGAATCATACAGACTTTTAACTCACTGAGTGGCAGCACTTTTATAAAACCTAAAGTACCTTGTGCCAGCATTTTTGGCTATATTCATTCATCTTTCATGATGTGTAAAGAAACTTGTACTATGACTCTGAAAACACTGAACAGCTCAAATGAAAGAAGAGACTCTCTATTTCATCATGAAAAAAAGTTTGTTTTTATCTTGTTCCGTTCTTGTTTTATCAGAAGTAGAGTAGAGGACGCTTTCACCAAAATCACCACTTTTTGTCCAGATTCTGTTTGTTTTTCTCTCTAATTTCCACTTTTTGCTTGGATCTCTGTGGTGTATACCGTCTCTTTATGCTCGGACTACAAATCCCAGAAGGCTGTGTGAGAGCGCCCTCTTGTGCCAACTGCCGAAAAACCACTTTGATCTATGTATACGTCAAAGTCACTCAAAAAGTCCATATTTTATCCTGTGAAAATCCTCCTGCTGTTTTTTGTGATGCTGCTTCAAATGCTGATGAGGTTGGTCGTATTAAAGGTACAAAATGTAAGAAATGTATTTAAATTAATCATAAAATGTCCCTGATATGTCACCAGACATTAAGAAATCATGTTCATTTCAAATACTTATATCACTGACAACAGTAGTCCAGTCAGGATATTCTCATTTAAAAAGCCAAGTTGCAGCCCTCAGCTGATGTTGATGTTGTCATGTTGTGTTTTGGTCTGATGCTCCACCCTCCACCTATCTCCCAATCACCAAGTCAGTAGTGTGTCAGCATCTCTGCTCTAGTTACCACAGCTGCAGCTACGAACATGTCGGATAAATAATGTTTATGTTACAAAACCTAAAAGACCTCGTTATGAATCTGAAATACGTCGTGACAAAGTCCGAAATAAAACAAGGATTTGTAAAGGAGATGCCTCTGAAAGATGGCGATGACTGAAAGCAGCCAGGCAGCAGCACTCTGGATCTGCCACTCTCACCACATACCCCCGTCCACCGCTCTCTTTACCCCAGCCTTCCACAGCTCTCCCACACCCCATTTTAAGTGTCCATGGTGATGCCCAAGGTGGCTGCTTTTCATTCACTGTAACACTTTCTGTTCCTGTTGGATCCTGCAGCCTAGCTGGCAACCTCTAGTCAGGGGAGAGGGAGAGGAGAGACACCGCTCTACAGTAATTTGAAAGTGATTGCAGTACCAGTTTTGGCCACAATCCTACATACGGTTCCTTTAAACTTTCTGGCTCTGTGCCTCCACAGGAAACTGGTTCATGACAACTTTTGCTCTCAGCTTCAACGTCTTTTTCAGACTTTAACTAAAAATCCTTCCACAGGGCTGACATCACTCCTCCTCCTTCTACTTTGTTAGCACCATATGTTGAGTTCCAGTTATACTCGGAAGTCGGAATTTTTGAGTTTCAAGTTGGAAGTTTCAATGGGAACGCCCCCCCAAAGTCCTATTTCCAACTTGGAAAGATGGATGACCCTCACCAACCCCGACTTGACCACAATGTCATGATCCAAGATGGCAGCGCTGTGGGTTAGCGCTGTGGGTTAGCGCTGTGTAACGTGACATGTTACAGCCTACAGTACAGTGAAACGTTTTTTCCCCACACAGAATTACGCTGAAGGACAAATACACCCTCTGCTTCTTCTTTGTGCCTCTTAATTGTGTTTGAGGCAGAGTGAATAAATGAATGAATGAATAAATAAATAAATATATATATAAATAAATAAAATGATACTTTATTATTAGCTACTAAAAAAGGCTATCACTTGCATCAGCGCCAGAGCTATATTATAGCATGATCACAAGCTACAAGCTGAAAAATGACAAAATATAAGTTTATTTCATGGTGACCTGCCCACACATCATTATCACCAGATAAAATGACAAACATTATAAACACCTGCTTTTTTTCTTTAGGTGTAAATGTGTTTCCATGAAGATTAAATTACTCTGCTTCAATTTGTTTTAGCACAGGCCTGGAGCAGTAATATAAGGGACAGAAACAGGTTTAGTGTGTTACCTTCTTTATTCTGTTTATTCTTCCCACAGTGATTGGCCTATCATTGATATTTCATCACCCAAAGCCATAAAATAGAAAACAAACTCGATGAACTCACACGCTTTTTGAGTGTTACTGTCTATATTAACAATGTCTAGCAACAGTGACTCTTTTCTGTATGCAAAATAACTGCAATGTTAAATGCATGACAATTGTAAAAAAAACCTGAAATTGCATGTGAAATGTAAGAACATGACAATCCAAACATTTTCAATGATCAAACTTTAAGGTGATTTTATTCAAACAGCACCTCCTAGTGGCTGACTTTACAACCTGCAGTGTCAACAAACTACCATACAGTCACTGTGATTCACTGGGAAATTGTGAAAAAAGGCATACTTCTACTCCTACCTACGTATATTTATATATCAACATGGATAAAACAATAATTAGCATTCTAATAGCATTGTATGTATTTCACATAGTAATGTCCCTGCTGTGCTCATGGACATACAGTACAGTTTTTTGTTGGATTATTCTATTTTTCCATACTCTACAACTGCCTCTAATACATGTAAGGATGTGTGCATAGAGAATACAGTAGGATATGTTTTATTTGTCCTCACTGGGGGAAATTGCGATGGCCGAAATGTAAACCTCCTATCTGCAGGATTGTCTGATTGGTGGATTTCACTTTGTATGATGAGAACTGGGAACTCTCTACGAGAAAATAAAGTTGTTTTTTTTTTAGTTTTCTCAATAAAGTTAAGGGGGTTTTGCGATTCAGCCATCGTTGTTTTCTTGTAGAGTTCCCACACAAAATAGATTAACTTACAGCTCCACACCTGTCATTTCCTGGACTGTGTGTTCTCATCTGACAGGTATCCATGGATCCAGTCTACCTGGTGGAGTAGAGGCTGGACAGACCAGGCTTCATCTTCATCTTCTGGTACTGAGTGACATGGTGGTGACGAGGACATCTTGCTGAGGCTTCAGCTTGGCATGGTGGAGAGAAGGCTGTGCTGCGCCTGCTTCATCCGTTGATATGGTGGAGAGGAAGACGTGTTGCTCATCCATTACCTCCAGCTTGATGATGCTCTTCATCCCCTTGGACACTTTCATACATTTCTCTATGTATTAACTGTTGTTGTATGTAGTGTTAATGTGTTTCTATTGTTGTTATTCTGTACACATGGCATCTATTGCACGTCTGTCCATCCTGGGAGAGGGATCCCTCCTCTGTTGCTCTTCCTGAGGTTTCTTCAGTTTCTTTTTCCCTGTTAAAAGTGTTTTTTGAGGAGTTTTTCCTTAGATGATGTGAGGGTTGTTTGTAAAGGACAGATGGTGTTATATCCTGTACAGATTGTGAAGGGGTACTGGTCGATACAAATAATATTGACTTGACTTGACTTGAAATGACAATGCCAGAAATGAGTGTATGCAAATATCACATATCTGCGGCATATATTACATATTTCTGCCGTAAACATTAAATCTATGTTGCAAATATCACATCTCCTCTATGAATATGGGTGTTTTATATTTTCTATTTATATTTAATACTTTATATCTTCATTTTTATTTCTTTACCTATGTGTGCCTTTAAGCCGAGTGACTCAACAAAATGTTGTAATGACAATAAAGACTGTTGAATCCTGAATCAGCCAGTGATGCCATAATGTCATAAAGTGTTATTACTGATGGTAGGAATGACCTGTGTTAGCCTGGGATAGTGTTTTTTCAGTCGTTGCAGACAGTTGCTGATGAGGTGCAGTTTGGAGGAGAGACATCTTGGTTTGGACTGGATTACCTGGATTCTGGTAAGCTGTAAGATCACAGGTTCCTGTCCTCAATCCTCTCTGCAGCCATCAAAGTGCTGCAGCTTGTTAACCTGCGCTGAGGGATTAAGGTATAACAGCAGGTCAGGAGTGCAGACACTGATGAGAAGCTTCTGGGAGGTTCTAGCTCCAGTCGTCAGGCTACGGTGCTGCACAGCAACAGTCACTGGTTTACTGACGTGACGGAGAGGATCATTTCACATGTTACTATTGACATATTATGAGGTCAAACCTGTCTATAGGTCAAATAAACAAGAGTGTCACTTCTGAGCTTCAGGAAGTGCATTGTGTTGCTATGACGACCCTGAGTCGTCATGTCAGTAGCTTTATCATCACTGAGTGATTAAAAACTGTGATTTGTTGGCTTCTTCTTATTCCTCTTATATTTGATAATATATTGACAAGATGCAATTAATGAAAGTTGACATTTTTTTTAAAAAATGTGGTTAAATGTTAATAATGAAGGAACATGAGATGATGGATCCACTGCTCTACGGTCTGCAGGGATCTAAATACTATAATACAAAGAGCACCGTAGTGCTCCTGAGGAGCTAAAACATGAGTTTGTCCTGTTGTCTCACTTTCAATAAATACAGTAAATAAAAACAATAAATGCATTCATTTTCTAACTTTTATTATTGTTGTTTAGGGCTGAACACTGACAGGACAGTGAGGCTAAAACCTTCTAGAAAGACCTTCTGGGCACAGCCAGGACTGCTCTCATTGACAAAGTCTACTTATAACGCTGTTTCAAATCAGTCTCTACAGTCCTAGAATTGAAATACTAGTCTTTTGGAGAAATAATTAGTCATATCATTATTTGTATTAATTTAACTATAACTAGTTAAAAAACTAAAAATACTGGAAGTAGCAAATCAGTTGAAAAGAAACAAATTTTGGCGATTTAGATTTCAGAAAAAACTGAGGAATTAAGTTTTTTCTTAACGGACTGAAATAAGTTTAATTGTTAAGCTAAATAAATGTCATTATTGGTTAGCTATAGAAGTGCATTTCCACACAGCTGAACAAATTCCACATTCTATACGTACCAGTGTTGTTTGGATTTCTTGTGTACATGTTGTGTTGAGTGGCTTCTGTTGTTGTCCTGCTCATATGCTGGCATGTGTCTGTAGAGCTACCTGGACACACCTGTCAATGAGTCAGTGATTAAAAAGGTGTTCATGGAATTAGAAAAATGCACCTGTAAGGACAAGATGAGGTAAAAACCTCCTGACACCTGGCCTAGAATTAAAGTCCTCCTTGTTCTCGTTTAACCTCTGAGGTTGTCAAGTAGAGTTTAGACGCCAGTTACACTCCAATATCCAACTAATAAGTGCACTGTGAAAAGACACACGTTGATTAAACAACGTTTTTTTTTGGGGGGGAGTTTTTCCTCAGTCGATGTGAGGGTGGTTTGTAAAGGACAGAGGGAGTCATATCCTGTACAGACTGTAAAGCCCTCTGAGCCATTATTTGTAATATTGGGCTATACAAATAAAAGTGACTTAACTTCTTTGCTGCTGGACAGTACAACACACCAAAATTTAGTTACTTTTCTCAAATGGGCAATATCACATTATTGTTTTGTTTTTTTAAAGTTTTTTTTTCCCAAAGAAAGAGTGGTAGATGTAAACGTTAGCTATTTTAACTAGATAATTCATTTTTTGGAATAAAATGATAGAAAAAAAAAGTAAATCTGAAAGAAATACTACAAGAGCTCCTTCAGGTTGTTCTTATTTGATTTGGTAATTCAGTGTGACATATTCTTTAAAACCTAAAACTAAACACAGCATCAAAAAACAGCTGACACTCTTTAATTGCTCACTGCAAATTATTTGGTTCTTACCATGATGAAAAAAAAGATTTAGACATGTTAGATAATTTATCTTGGTTTAAGAGTTTTAATTTCTTATTTTAAGTGTTCAGCTTGACACTATAATCTTAAATCAAGCACAACCTTATATATTTTTTTTGTCTTAAATAGGCAGGAAATCTTAAAATGAGGTAAATAACTGTTAAAATAGATATATTACATCTCTCCCCAAAGTCTCATCAAATAAATCTTGTTTTAAGATTCAGTAACAAACTCAAGTTGCTTGAATCACACAAAAACACTATACAATTTTAATTTGTATAATTAGTATATTTCACATATTTTGGGTCTTTAAAAAGTTAAATTTTAAGTAATTTCTTTTACACACAGCATTTTCTGCTTATTTTCTTAAACACTCCTGATCAAAATGTTATAGACCATTTGAAAAATTGCGAGTTTACATTTTGCATTGTTGGATCTTAAGAAGGTTCTAAGTAGTGCTTAATTTGCTTATATTTCGCATATTTCACATATTTTGGGACTGTGAAAGGTTAAATTTTAAGTAATCTCATCTTAAAAGCAGCATTTTCTATTTAAAGCCTTCCAATACATCTTATTTCTAGGTTTAACAATCTTAATTCAAGAAATCTTGTCAAGTGAAATCATCTCGCTGCATTGACAGACCATTTCACTTGTTTTGATGACTGCTTTCCTCAGATTTACTATTTTTATCCTCTTTTTTTTTTTTTTTTTTTTTTTTTTTTACAGTGTAGTAAGTGGCCTTTGAACGCAGCAGCAGCGCCAGTGAACGCACCTCAGCTCTGCTCTGCTGCAGGGAACAGTGGATGCTGTCACAACTGTGACTCCTCTGCTGAACACAAACATGGAAATTTTGTCCAACAGATGGATAAAGGTCAGTCAGCCCACGTGTCGCACAGATTAGAATCAACCGTTACCGGCGAGCAGCCTCCGTTACCGTGGTGTGGAGGGGAATGAGTGCTGACACAAGCCCACAGCCAGCGGAGGACATGAGCTCCATGCCCGGACTGTAGGCTCAGTCTGGACCTGCTGGACCTGCTGGACACCATGTCTCTGCTGAAGCAGCGGGGCAGAGAGCTAGAGCGCTTTGATGGACTGTCCCTCATCTACTGGTAGGTGGACACCTTCATTACAGCATGTGTCTTTAATTTCGGTTTATCTCCTGCAGCACGCAGAGAAAATACAGTTTTATTCAGTTATTATGATGTGTGCCAGTTTGACTTATGAGCATGTATTATTATTAATAATAATATGCAGTGTCTAAGTGTCACCCAACAACTGGTCATTTTTAAATATTATTTCAACTGATAATGGATGTGCATTGTAGCCTATAGTGCAGTGGTTTTCAACCAGGGGGTCGCTACCCCTCTGGGGTCACCTGGATTTTAAATGGGTCGCCTGACAGACTCCTTGAAGAGCCACTTATTTTCCTTGGACATGTCAAAGTTTTCAGTTTTCCCAGCTGTCTTAGGGTGAATGGCAGGGTACACCCTGGACAAGTGTCCAGTTCATCACAGGACACATAGAGACAGACAACCACTCACACTCACATTCACACCTACCATCAGTTTAAATTAGCCAATTAACCTAATCCCCATGCATGTTTTTGGATGGTGGGAGGAAGCCGGAGTACCAGAGAGAACCCACACAGACATGAGGAGAACATGTAAACTCCACACAGAAAGGGGAATCAAACCCGGTACCTTCTTTTTGTGAGGCGACAGTGCTAACCACTGCCCTCATAATTCATTGTTTGACTAATTGTTCGGTCAGTATTAATTCGCAGCCTTACAAGCTAGACTGACTGTACATATCCTGACCAGGGAAAATAAAATTCTCACTTTGTGCAGTCATGTCAGCCTCCACCCATAATAATTTACATTATATAGCTTAAATGTTGTCTAAAATGAATGTTTATCTGCAACATAATTTCTGTCTCTGTTTTGAATGTCTGGGCTCATCAGAAAAAGGTTGGGAACCACTGCTATAGTGTGTGTTGGTGGGGTTTACATGTATATTTATTTTTCTCATTGCACAAAAAGGTGTCTTTTCTTTTTCTATTTATTATTTTCACATCAAAGTGAAGCCCTGCAGATGAAGCAAATACATAATTAACTCAGATCCTTGTATTGAAGGCATGGGCTGCAGCCTGTCAGGTTATCATTGTGATATTTTCAAATTGCATTGTCACAATGAAGCAACATGATGCAGTGCCAATGACTGATTCTTCCCCATCAAGCTGCCAGGTGGGATCACATGAGATGTGTTTATAGCCAAACAGGAAATAGATTTAACATCAACAGACAAAAAATCACTCCTCTCCCACTGAAACATGAACAACATCTGACTTTTGCTTACCAAATGAAATAAATAAAGATGAAATGTGAAAGTAGGACAGCGTTTTGCTGCTCTCCTGAGGGGAGGAGTCAGTCAGCTGGATGTGGCGGTGCTGAGTGGACAATTGATGCTGGGTCAGCCTGCAGAGCTTAAAGGCGAGCTGAGGGCAGACGACCTGACACCGGTGGTCGACCCCTCATCTTTAACCAGAATCCAGCCTGAACGTTTCCCTCATGATTCTCTCCTCCCAGAAGTTACCTGAGCTCTGGGACTACTTTCTGATTTACGTCTCAGGAGCCTTAGAGTTCAATCCTGACAGCAAAGACATAGACCTGGGACTGTTTCCTCTCAGGATGAACCCCAGCATTAAGAGCAGGTAGGTGTGGAGGGATGCTCAAAACCCTGCTGAGAGGCTGCTGCTGCTTTCTCCCAGCTCAGTTTGACTGGGTTTCTTTAAAACAGGGCTGTGAGGAGTTTCAAAATAAAGCTAAAGCTGCTGCACTTACACATGCAGTTTATGTACTTCAGTGGTAAAGTTCAGCGATAACACAGAGAACACAGAGACATGTGGAAGTTAGGAGTTTTTGATGAAAATCAACATACAAAGCTTCAGGAATAGTGTAGCAGAAACTGGAGTGTGGAGTTTGGATTTGGTGATCATATTCATCATAGATTCATATCATGAACAGAAATGTACCTTTAAACATAACTTATACACTCTAACATACTGTGCATTACTTTGACCATACATAACATGATGTAATGTAGATTAACACAGACATATCTGTGGCTGTAGAAGGTGGGTTAAGAAGGTAATGGAAGCTTATTCAGACTAAAAATAGTTGGCTATGAATTTGGTCATTGATTATTTGGGTATTTGCTGTGTTGGTGGCACACTGTGTGAAAATATGACTGATGTTGCGGGATCATTTTCTGCTTTAAAAGAGGAGTGGAAAGAGGCTGAGGCTGCGTCTTTTCTCTTTGGGAGCTGATGTTATAGTATTTTACTGTACAGACGCTTCATATCAATTCACACACCTGAGAATCAGCATGTACCTCACCTTAGAATAAAGCTGGGTGGAGGTCTGGAGCTCATCACACACCAGCAGTCCTCAGCCTGTTAACCAGTAGTGGTAACGTACTGAAATAAAGCTTTACTAGCTGCTCATAATGCTACACTGAGAAGAGAGCTGAGTCTCATCATGGTGTGTTCAAGCACTAGATGATAAATACGACCACTGGGATAAAGGTTTTCTAATTCTAATGTCCATCATGATGTGTTCAAATGTAATGTTGAAACGTGAATAAATATATAGGTAACTTCCTAACTCCAGCTCTAAACAGTTTATTATCCCTCATCCATCAACGTGTTTGAGTAGATTCATAATCTCTCATGAATCATGGTGCATCCTGACTTTTTTCTAAATTTGAACTGATGCAGTGCGTAAAAAAAAAATACAATGTCCATCCTGTAGTTTCATGATCTATCTCTGAAACCGAAGCCATAGGTACATAGATGTTGTGAGACTGTTGAGCTGCAGTGGAGGTTAGCATGACTCAGCATGGCTCATAAAGACAGGAGCTTTCTTTAATGATGCCCGATACTCCTGTTATACATATAGCAGTTATTTTTAATCAATTTTAAATCAATTTTAATGTCCTAAAAATTGTAACGTTCACTGACTGGCTGTATACTGCTGTAATGATGTAATGATTACTAACTGTAATTCACTTTTGTTTATTATCTGTAGCAAGAAGTGTCACTAGCACCACATAAACAGAATTTAACATTAGTTATAGACTACTTGTTAACACACTGGGACTAAGCAAAACAACCTCTGATATGTTCTATTGTACATTTAGGTCACTGAGGCAAAACATTCATTCAGTAAGAAAGTACACTGTCATATTTATAATAATGTAATAAAGATACATTCATTGGCATTGGTTGATGCATTAATAACCCTTAAACAACAGTTAAGTGACAATAGCTGTTTCTAATGATCATGTTAACTAATGTATTTATTATCGATATGTATTTTTTTAATGATTAAAAATATGTCATCGACATATTAATGCACTATAAGCATTAACTAACTTTAAAGCAATACAATAATAAACTACTTAGGCTACTGTTGACATTCAAACAGTCATCTGTCCTGTTTGTCTCAAATATCCTCCAGCATCATCTCCTTCACTTTAACTGGACTCTTTGTTCCTCATTGAGCTCCCTACTCTTCATCTCAGTCAAAAAAAATAATAATAAGCTCTGAGATTTCATTGTCTTTACAATTTAACACTTTAACGATGCTCTTTGGTGGATTATTTGTTTGCTGAATTACAGGAGAAACATGGACAGATTCAGAAAAGATGGTTCATCTAATTTTATCATCATCTCTGATCGTTAGTTGCCACTGTGATGTTTCCTTGATTTTTTTCAGTTCTGCTTCATGACCTGCCAGCAGTTTGTCCAAGTAGAGTCACCATTGCTCAAATTTGCATGTTAATGCCAATTAA
Source organism: Synanceia verrucosa (assembly GCA_029721515.1). NCBI lineage: Eukaryota > Metazoa > Chordata > Actinopteri > Perciformes > Synanceiidae > Synanceia > Synanceia verrucosa. The sequence continues at coordinate 2,613,611 of CM056563.1, forward strand.
TTGAGTTAACGCACTCATTTTGAATCCTGCTGTTTACTGACCCGTGCTAATGAAGAGTTTTTCTACTCTGGCTTATGTCCTTCTTAATGTGTGCAGTATTTCCCTCTTCCAGCAGAAGAAAGACAGAATGACCAGAGAGGAGCCAGTTATTTTGCTCAGAAAGCCTGAAAGTAACACAGGTTCGATTGTGTAAGGGATGGATTAAACTAAACCCAAATAATCGCCTGTTTCTTCTGATTAACTGCAGAGACCCAAATCCCAGAAACTGCTCATTCTGCAGACATTTGGACATTTTGCACAAAAGCACTCAGTTTAAAAGGCTGAAGCCACACAAGTCAACAATGCAGAGAGAGTTTATTCAAAGCTTAGCCTTCCTCTGCCTTTGGTTAGGGCTTCTGTGCCCCGTGTCACATTTCTGGACAGTGTCCACTCATTCTTAAGGTCCCTGGAGGTCTGACGATGATTCCTGACACAGGAAGGGACGACTTCATGGTGATCTGGAGGGTAGAAAGATGTTTCCTGCTTCAACCAGCTAGCAGTTTGGTAGTACCATGTCTTGGACATCTTCACTTTGTTGGCTACCTGTCTCTCACTCATGACAATTTCCAGTCATGCTGTGACTTGAATATAAGCAGGAAACCACTCTTAGCCTTTGCATGTGCAGTGCTGCTTCTGAAATGGCCTCTTATACGTTTACCCTGGGAATACAATGAAGCTTCAAATAGGACATAAAGCTATTCACTTCTATGATGGTTACTCTCCTTGGACAAACTCCTGGCAGATCGTGAAGCAGAACTCCATTCAAAAAATCAAGGAAACTATCAACGCAGTCGCAGCTAACGATCAAACCACCAAAGAGCATCATTAAAGTATTAATTTGTAACATTAAAAGAACAAAAAGGAAAAGAGAAAGAGACGTTCTTTTCATAAACACAGCACTTATTAGCGCTAATGTGGTGTCGCTCTGATTGTAACAACTTAATGACGTGAACACGTTCATTTCGACAGCCCTAGTTTCCATTTAATAAGCAGACTGTTAGCCTTATAATAGTAGCATGCTGCATGGTGTTATGTGACTTATAGTTGATCTCTGCATCTCCTCGCAACAATGTTTCCCTTTAAGGGCATTATTAACTGTAGAAGTGCTGATAAACTCCTCACTTCCCAGCAGCTTGCAGTTAAATGCTTAGTTTAACGCTGTTAAATGACAACTGATTGACACAGATTGAGACGTTGCAACTTTTTCGTCTCCGTCAGGCCTTTGATGTCAGGTTGGCGTGTGAACTTTTAAAGACACGGTGAATACGGGTATATTCAGACAGACAGTATGAGAGGAAGAACATTTTTAACGTTACAGCATGTCAGCATGTTATTGTAGAAGAAAATATAAAAAACATATATGAACGTGGGTCTTTCTGTGTGGAGTTTGCATGTTCTCCTCATGTCTGTGTTGGTTCTCTCTGGTACTCCAGCTTCCTCCCACCATCCAAAAACATGCATGGGGATTAGGTTAATTATTGTCCGTCTCTATGTGTCCTGTGATGAACTGGAGACTTGTCCAGGGTGTACCCTGTCTTTCACCCTAAGACAGCTGGAAGACCACTATGTGAGGATAAGTGGTAGAAAATGGATGGATGGATGATGTGTTGTGCTGTTGACTGCACTAATCAACCGTCAAAGATCCTGTGTTGCATTTTTTTCGGTGTGTAAATATCTATTACTGTTTTACCCACAGACTGTATAAAATACAGTTTACCTGGATGTTGGCACTTATTGGTATGTGTCGGCATATTTTGCCACTGGCTTATAATGACTTTATTGCTGACTCATGGTCCCTGCTGATACAGACAGATGACCAGAGCATGTTGAATCTGTTTCATGCGGGAATACAACCTTATTTCGTATCACGGTCTGTTCAAAAAGTCAGGCGCTGCATGGACAGAGATGCTCTGTCACAAAGCGGCTGCTGTGCTGGATAACGTTAGTGGATGGAGGCAGTGTTGAAACATGGTAAATAACATGTTAAACAATCGTTTCACAGTTAAATAGTACAAATGAATTTTCCCCCACACACCTCCACCAAACCCTGCAGCTCCACCTAAAACCTCTGAATCTGAAAGGGTGATTTTTAAAACACAGCAGCAGCATTATGATCTGTTTTTGCTGCTGGTAGCTGCTTGTTAGCCTAGCCTAGCTGAATAGCCTTAGGCTAGCTCAGTTGGGGGCGGTTAATTCAAGTTCAGTGGGCGGGATCACGTCAGTGGGCGGGATCTCAGCTGACTGACACGTAAAGTTACTGCCAAATGTGGAAAGTACACACCCACTAAAATCCAAGATGGCGCAGTTTAAATGTTCATGAGGGGGGGGTGTCAAAAAAACGTTGCTGAAATGTTGATTGGCTTAAAATTATGTAGTGCAAACAGGGCATTATGGAATTATACAGTATGTGAATACTGATGAAAAGTAACTAGTCCTGAATGAGCAGCAGATTGTTATCATTGCTGTTGATGTAGATGCTCTACTTTCATGAATTCTCTTTTCTGAAACATTTCAACAGAGCTGCATGAAGCATGAATCATCCAGTGAGACAGATGGTGGGCCGCTGAGTGCAAACACTCTTCTTTTCTTCTGTCTCTTCCATTTCAGTCTCATATTTTGCATTTGGCAGTAGATGCTTGGACGAGACAGAACCTCGGGTCAAATTTGACTTTTGTCCAATTTTAAATGTCAGCCTCGCTCACCTCTGAGATGATGGAGGGAGGCTCATACTGGGACACGTTTGTATTATTTTTGTTTTAAACAGCGTGTTTACTCAGGAGTCAGTGAAACCTGAAATGAGGCCACATTGAAAATGGCTTCGTGGAACAGACCCAGAGGCTGGATCTTAGGCTAGTTTTATTGGAAGTTGACGGGGAGATCAATGGATGGGATGGAGAGCTGGAGAATAATGAGACAGAGAATGGACTCAATAGTTACTGGAGGTGCTGGTAGACTGTGGAGGACTGATGGGGAACACATGACCTTTCTCTGGTGACTGATGGCTCTGCCACGAGAGTATTCACATTAACATGGTGCAGGTGGGTTAACACTAGAGTTTGCAATATCTGTGAATAATCATATACAGATAGAAACTTTTCACCACATCACAGGTGGCCAACTTTTTCTTACTCATACCTCTTACCCCAGGCCTACAACACTTTTTATCAGCTGTAACTTCGTTATTGTAAATAAATAATAATAGATTATTTATGGGATCCTGCAGGCCTGCTTACTCAGTGACCTAAAGTTAAGCTGCATGGAGCCGATGCAGGCATCTGCGTAAATTAATATTAGAGCTGTTGCATGAGACATGCAAATGAAAAATGTGTGTGATAGCTTGTGATATAGTGAGGTTTGGATTCATTCAGTCAAGCTTTACTGTTGCAGACACATCCAGTGTCATGTGCTGTCATTTGTCAACCCATTGACATATTTATACATCATTTAAAATCCAACGCTTGAGTGCCATTGACATATACGTCAAAGTGTTTTTTTGGCAGCTGGCACAAGAGGGCGCTCTCACACAGCCTGTGACAGAGCAGTGTATAGAGAGAATACTGACAACTAGTGTTTCTGTTAGGTAGTAATGTGGTGTACACCGAACACATGAATACCTTTGAACCAGAGTATACAATTTTTTTACTTCCAAAAGCTGGAGGGCTTCTATTCCACTAATGTCCAGATGTGGCGAGGCCTGCAGCACATCTCAGACTACAGGACGCTCAGAGTGGTGTTCCCATGAGTGTTCCTGTCATCCATCCATTTCAGAATGAAACTAATATCGATGGTCCTACAACCAGCTAATGTGATGGTCTCTCTGTGGTGAACAATGCTGCTTCATTCATCATTTGAAAAATCTGAATTAAAACTGAAATGAATGGATGTTGGAACGCTCCTGGGAACGCCGCTCTGAGCGTCACATACCTCCGCGAGTTGGTGTGTGTTAGTTTCAATGAATCAGAAACCAATGCTGAGAGACACTTTTTGCCAGATGACCTCAGTGCCTTTTATACCTGCTTTGAGACCTTCAGTTACAACACAGACAGGAGGCGCACACACACACACACACACACACACACACACCTGGACCACTCCCCCCACCAACAGTTTCATCGGCTGGCTGATGTCCTGACCTGCTTCTTCAACCTTTCCCTCAGCCAGAGCACCGTTCCCTCCTGCTTCAAGACCACAACATCGTTCCCCTTCCCAAGAACAGCCCCTCCCCCCCACCTGCCTGAATGACTACAGGCCGGTAGCACTCATTCCAATCACCATGAAGTGCTTTGGCCCACCAGAGCAGCACACTGGACACCCTGGAGCCCCTGCAGTTTGCCTACAGGTCCAACAGGTACACCTCTGAATCCATCACTGCTCCCCTCCATTTCTCTCTCTCCCACCTGGAAAACAAGGACTCTTACATCAGGATGCTCCTTGTTGACTGCAGCTTCAATTTCAACACGGTCACCCCCCACAAACTGTCAACCCATATGGAAAAGAAACAGAAAAAACTTCACTTGTGCTTTACATACACGTTTCATACAAAGGAAATCTGCTTTGTATGAAACGTGTATGTAAAGCATACAACAGTGAATCTGGATATAAGACCCTTAATAAATTTAAACAAAATGAACTTGTATGATTTGGATATTTATCGGAATAGTATATGATACATACAATATCCTTATACCTCTTTTTGTTATATTGTATGAAAAGAATGCAGTGGCCACTTTTAAGAGTAAATCATGTACTATTCATAAATGTCAGTACATTTTTTAAAATATTTTTTTTCTGTTTATTTTCCGTATGGGAGCTCTTGGTTTAAAGCCCACCCTCTGTGACTGGCTCCTGGACTTTCTGATTGGCCGGCCCCAGTCTGTCAGGGTTGACAGCAGGACTTCAGCCAGCATCAGGATTGGTACCCCACAGGGGTGCGTCCTCAGCCCCATCCTCTACACCCTGTTCACCTACGACTGTGTTGCCTCCCACAAGGACAACATGTTCGGTATGTCAACCAAGATCATCAGCAACTTCTGCAGCTGCATTGATGAGACCATGATGACCAGCTGCATTACTGTTGGTACGGCAGCACTACTGCTATGGACCGTAAACGCCTGCAGAGAGTGGTGAAGACGCCATCCTCAAAGACCCCACCCACCCCTAACATGGACTGGTCACACCTCTCCCCTCAGGACGGAGATACAGAAGTGTGAAATGCAGAACCTCTAGACTGAAAAACTCTTTCTTTCCCTCAGCCATCAGACTCACAAACAGCTGACAGGAGTCTTTAACCACTGACTTCCTCTGTTCAACATTGCACATATTAGCTCAATATTGCACACTCTGACATTGCACTACCTCTTTGCACAGTCTATCCTATGTTTTTTTTTTATCACACTGCTGCCTTACTTGTCTTTAAACTGCCTTTTATCTATTTTGATCTTTTTATATATGTATTTTACACTTTGGTTCATTGCTTGGCATTCATTGTGGAAACACATTTCCTAATGTTAACATGATAAACACTTTGAATCTTAAATCTTGGATTTTTTGTAATTTTTATTATATTCCACCTCACAGTGTAGATCAACAGCACTGGTTGAAAGCTCACAGACAGCACAGTTCCTTTTGTTTATTTGGCATGGTGTCCTTGACATGGTTTTTGTTGTGAATGTGACCAGGGGCTGTGACCGTGGTGGCAGGTGTGACTGGATGCACTTTGACAGCACTCACTTTAGCTCTGCTGTGACAGAGGAAGACAACATGCTCCCATTAAGTCACCTGGCCTTACCTTCTTTCACCTGCTCATCTGGGACTAATGTCCTTTACTCCACTTCCTGTTAACTCAAGATCATATTATATGTACCCTGATTATCAAATCTATTATTCCACCACCCAGTATCAGGTGTGTACACCACTGCCTTAAATCAACAGCATTGCTGAATACTGAATAAAGAATATTTTTAATCTGTCTGTAATGGTTAAGCCACCATTACCAGTATGTGCAAGCTCTTTAATCAAAATGATATCTTTAATGATAAAATATAATTGTTTCTTATCCATGTTTTTAAGATCTATTGATAGAGATGTCATCTATCCATCCGTTTTCTACCTCTTATCCTCTCATAGGGTCTTTGGGGGGGCTGGAGCCTATCCCAGCTGTCTTAGGGTGAAAGGCAGGGTACACCCTGGACAAGTCTCCAGTTCATCACAGGACACATAGAGACAGACAACCACTCACACTCACATTCACACCTACGGTCAATTTAAATTAACCAATTAACCTAATCCCCATGCATGTTTTTGGATGGTGGGAGGAAGCCGGAGTACCAGAGAGAACCCACACAGACATGAGGAGAACATGTAAACTCCACACAGAAAGACCCCGGGCCGGAAATTGAACCCAGTACCTTCTTGCTGTGAGGTGACAGTGCTAACCACTACACCACCGTGCTGCCTGATTGAGATGTCAAATTCCAGTTATTTCCAGTCATTCCTCTTGTTCGAGTCAGGATGAAATGCTATGACGCCCTCCACCCTCTCCAGCTGTGGGTGTTGACTTAATGTAACCTCACTGTCAGTAACAGTAATGTGACAGGGATATTCAGTGTGTGCTTCACCCTCTCCTCTCATTCTCTGTGCTGGACTGCCCTCACAGTACTGATGTATCATTATATATCACACCTGATGATATCATACTGATATGTCATTATATATTATACTGTATGATATCATATTGATATATTGTTATATATGATATCATACAGATATATTCTTATTTATCATACTATACCTGTATGATATCATACTGAAGTATCAGTATATATTATACTGTATGATATCATATATAACAATATATCAGTATGATATCATACAGTATAATCTTATAAATCATACTATACCATATGATATCATACAGATATATAAGTATATGTTATATGATATCATACAGATATATTCTTATATATCATACTATACCATATGATATCATACAGATATATAAGTATATGTTATATGATATCATACAGATATATTCTTATATATCATACTATACCATATGATATCATACAGATATAAAAGTATATGTTATATGATATCATACAGATATATTCTTATATATCATACTATACCATATGATATCATACTGAAGTATCATTATATATTATAGTACATTATATCATACTGATATATTTTTATATATTTCACTATATGATATCATAATACTCTGCCTTATATACATGAATAATGCTAGGTTATATATATAACACCAAATCATTTATGGTGGCTTATGAATATGTTGGGGGGGCATTAGGCCTGCTAAAATAGGCCTAATGATGCCACTGCTTCTGAGGTTGTCTCTCTTGCCTTTTTCAGACTGTTAACAGTCACTGTGAGAATCAGCTTCGTTAGTCCTTGTCAGGTAAAATCAATTTGCAATAATGGGGTTCCAGTTCAGCTCCAGTCATCTGCTCTCACCCCCTTTCCCCTCCGGTGATGATCGATTGGGTGGGAATGACTTCTTTGAGTTTGATTTTCTCTCCACAGAAGATGTGGATCCTGAAGCAAAATGCTGACTGGATTTGCCTCCAGGGAAGTTTGCTTGTTGCTGTTGTTTTCTTCCTCCTCCATTTATTGATGCTTCCTTATTTAGCTGAGTGTCTGTTGTGTCTATTTAGACACCAGTCACTCCTTTCCTCTTTCTTCATTTGAAGTGAGAGGAGGTAAGTGTGACACAACAGTTGTAATTAGCTGAGATGAGCTCAATGCCTTTCACTCAGCTGAAGGCTAATTAACAAAATAATGCTCGCTCAGCCATTTCAGAGTCTATGCTTTCTCTTTTCTCATTCCCAATTTGGTCAGCGCTGCTCTGTGTCTGATACGACGCACCAAGATACCTTTTAGCATCTGTCAGCAGCCACTACATTATCATGACACGAAAGGCTGTGTGTGACACACAGGTACTTGAGCATACACTCATCAGTGTAATGTTATGCTGATGATCCAGTAGTCTACAACATTAAGCATGGAGAGAAGTTACACACACTCACCAACCCGACCAGCAATATACAAAAATGGTAAACGGGTTGTTTTTGAATTAATACTAAGTCAAACTTGTATGTTCCAATCCTTCTTTACTTCTAAAGACAGCATGTCCACAACTTCAACTAAATAAATCTCCTTGGAGAACAAAGAGAGGCAGCGAAAACAATGGTAATAATCCTAGGTGAATAATAATCCTCTTGCAATTAGTTGTGAAGAGTCTTATTTATATTTGGTCATTAATATTTCAGATAGGGGGAGAAGCCTTTGCTTTTTTTGTCTTGTTTTTCCACACTTTCCCACAAAAAAGGCTAAAAGAGGCCACGTTTAATTATATTTACTCCCCAAGATCACAGAAAACTTATTTTATGATGTCAACATCATGATTATTATTGAAGCCACAGCTGCAAGTCTTGTAATATCCTAGAATATTCCTATAGGAGCCCAGTGTGGGTAATTGTAAGTATATAAGATCCCTCTAATATAGCCTACGGAGTCCAAATAAGGCACTCACTGTGGTGTTACTATAGGGGCTGAAAATGTTGTTTTCTGCTGGTTTCTGTTTATTTGTTTATTATGTAGAAGTCGAACTGTTCCAGATTTAGTCCTAGTGAAGCTATCCATATGAAGGCTGCAGTATTTACTTTTTTAACACTTAGCTACTGACTTTGCTGTAGTGTAAAAATAACATATTCATTCTTTTTCATGTTGCATACATCATTTTCTCCTCTACATGGTCACACAACTTGTAACCACTGAACTAAGCTGCCACCCGTGATAGAAAACTATGGTTTGCAGAACGCTGCATTATAAAGTCCTCTGTGTTCTGCTCTAAGTGCTTTTATAGCTTCTTACGGAGGCGGTTTGGAGTTTATTTTTTACACCTATCTTCCTATTCTTTCACATATTAGCCTTTTGTTACTGTTCACTGATTACTTTTAGCCATACCAGAGCTGTGGCCATGCCTTTATGGTGAAGTATATACTGTATAGAACAAAATATAGTGAGAACAGGTGACATGAGAGGGTTAATAGCAACCCAAGGCTGAATAAGACATTATTCAGATATTATCACCAGGTGTGTTGAAGCCAATAATGTAATGATGGCCGATAACATAACAACGGCCTACAATGTAATAAATTTGCCCATTTTAAAATATAATAGGTCAATAAAGTAATGAAATGGTCAATGGCTTTTGGTCAATAATGTAATTATTTATTATGTTATTGGCCTGGAAAAAAAACCTTTGCAATTATAATAACTGAGCCAATAACGTAAAAATATAACAATATAATTTTATTTAAGTTTCATTTATTAGATATAACTGTGTTAAAATCTGGCAGTGTTTTCAATGTACTGTATGTCTTAAGCCCCTTTCATACAATTTTTTGTGCAGTGTGAAAGGGTTGTCACAGCATTTTGACCCGGGTCAAATGACCCTCCAATCGACCTGGGAATTTATTGGCTCAGCTCACCTGCAATAAAAAGATGTGATATTAGTACATTAATATGTTGTAACATTTGCAATTTTTTTTATGAACATTATTGGTTCAGGAATTTTATTATGTTATTGGCCAGTTAATTTTAAAAATGTGAAAAAAGTGATTACCAGTGATGGACAAATGAAGCTTCATGAAGCACCTGACTCCTTCATTTGTCTTCATTTGTCCATCACTTGTGATTACATAATTGGCTTCTACAAGGTGGTGGTGCCTTAAATCATCCTCATCTTTATGGTCTGTTTGACCATAATTTACTAAATGAACCTCAGGCTGTGTTGAAGAAAACTTGAAACTAGAGACTGAGACCATAAACTCATGTTTACAATGTTTACTGAGGGAATAAACCAGAGAGAAGTCGGATCATTTTCTCATGGACTTTTATACAACCAGAGGAATCGCCGCCTGATAGAGAGAGAATAAAGGTTTAAGTGTCCTTCCAGACCTAGAGGATTCTGGGTAGAAGCAGAGACATCCACACTGAGCTGTTAGATGAAATGTGACCCACACCTCAACAATTCCTCAAGGTATACACTATTTTTTTCCTTTGCTGTGCTGTACTGTGGAAAAGACGAGCACCGTGCCAACATGGCATCCGTTTTGCTGACCATTTAACTGAGCTTAGCTCAGCACAGCTATCCCCGTCTCTGCAGCCTCTCTTCATCACCCATAGAGGGCAGCCTCGTCACTGGAAACAATTTACTGTGATCACTCTTTTAATTTTTGTCTTTTTTCCATTCCTCTCTACCACACACACACACACACGCACACACATATATACACACATCACCATCATTCTCACACAAGTTATAAGTGTGTGTGTGTGTGTTTGTGTGTGTGTGTGTGTGTGTGTGTGTGTGTGTGTGTGTGTGTGTGTGTGTCTGCACATGTGCATGTGTCTCTCTGTGATTGGGTCCAGCCTTGTTTGATTTCTCAGTGTGGATTGGATAATCCCATAATCTGATAACGACCCACTGTGCAGATTTAGTGATTTAACTTGTGAGGCAAATGGTTGTTGCCATGGCTGCCAAATAGAAGAAGAAGAAAATAAATCTGTGTGTGTTTGTGGAGGGGCAAAAGCTAAAGTAGTGCTGAAATATGCCTGCAATCACAGTCCGAGTCAGTTTGTTGCCAAGTAGGTTAACAAGTCAAGTCAAGTCAAGTCAACTTTATTTGTATAGCCCAATATCACAAATTATGAATTTGCCTCATTGGGCTTTACAATCTGTACAGGATATGACACCCTCTGTTCTTTACAAATGACCCTCTCATCGACTAAGGAAAAACTCCCCAAAAAAAACCCTTTTAACAGGGAAAAAGAAACGGAAGAAACCTCAGGAAGAGCAACAGAGGAGGGATCCCTCTTTAGGATGGACAGACGTGCAATAGATGCCATGTGTACAGAATAACAACAATGAAAACACATTAACACTAACATACAAAATTGTATGGAAATGTCCAACTCAATATAACAACAGCTAATATACAGTGTGTATATATAGAATTATATGAGAGTGTCCAAGGGGATGAAGAGCATCATCAAGCTATCAGCAAAGGATGAGAAGCATGTCGTCCTCTCCACCACACCAACCAGAAGAAGCCTGGGCAGCACGTCCTCCTCTCCACCACACCAAACAGGAGAAACCTCCGCAGGATGACCTCATCACCACCACGTCACACAAAGAACTTTCCTTCAGTGTCATAACATTCATAAAAACACTTAGTAAGAGAAAAGGGGGTGAAAGTACTTTCAAGAAATAGGAACTAGAGATTATTTATAAAAGAAATATAGCCATTTTAAAAAATGTGCATACCCATGTGAGGTCCAGGGAGGTGATAGTTTCCAGACAGATGGTCTGTCTGAGACTCAGTAATCAGAGAAACTGTGTGATCCAAATACTGTTTTTAGGGTGTTCAAGGTTCAGATTACCTTTGTTAAAGTGACAGAGGACAATGAGTAAAGAGTCTTATCTGTGTGTGTGTAGTAAAAAATACCTTGGTATGTGTAAAATGTGAACTGAATTAAAAGTAATAATTAGGGCTGTCAAAGTTAGGCCGTTAACGCAGATTAATCTCATTGACAACAGTGACTCTACTTGGACAAACTGCTGGCAGGTCATGAAGCAGAACTGAAAACATCAAGGAAACTAACATCACAGTCATAACTAACAATCAAACATGATGATAAAATGAACCATTTTTTCTTCTCCTGTAATTCGGCAAACAAATAATCAAATAATCCATCAAAGAGCATCATAAAAGTATTCATTTGTGACAGGAAATGAATGAAAAGGAAAAGAGAGAGACCTTCTTTTCATGAACACAGAGCTATTAGAGCTAATGGGGTGTCTCTGAATTGTAATGCTCCCCTCACCCTTGTAGGGTGCTATCAGTGTCATCCTCATGCTTGGGTCCTCTACCAGGGTTCTGGGAGTTTGAGGGTTTTGTGCAGTTCTTAGTTATTGTTCCTGGAATCTGTTGGAGCCACAGTTTGGGGGTCCCTACCACCACAGGGACCACGTTGGCCTCCACCTTCCACATCGATACTTCTCAATATCAACTCCCCCCCCCCCCCACACACACACACGTATATATATATATATGTATATATATCCATCCATCCATTTTCTACCTCTTATCCTCTCATAGGGTCACGGGGAGGCTGGAGTCTATCCCAGCTGTCTTAGGGTGAAAGGCAGGGTACACCCTGGACAAGTCGCCACCTCATCGCAGGACACATAGAGACAGACAACCACTCACACTCACATTCACACCTACGGTCAATTTAAATTAACCAATTAACTTAATCTCCATGCATGTTTTTGGATGGTGGGAGGAAGCCAGAGTACCAGAGAGAACCCACACAGACATGAGGAGAACATGCAAACTCCACACAGAAAGGCCCCGGGATTCGAACCCAGTACCTTCTTGCTGTGAGGCGACAGTGCTAACCACTACACCACCGTGCCGCCCACTACATATATATATATATATATATATATATATATATATATATATATATATATATATATATATATATATATATATACGTGTGTGTGTGTATCAAACAGTCAGTGATTATATGGCAACACCCTGCAGCTTTAATCTGTTTGCTTCATTTTTAAAGCACTCCTCAGTTCTTTAAAGCTCCACAAAGATGCTTTGAAGAAGTGCAAAGCTTCTCTAGGTATTAGATTTAAAAAATGCAGGATTTCAGAGGTTATGTAATCCAGCGGCCGTTCAAAGTAAACACAAGTCATCCAAATCAAATGCTCATTGAAAGAATTTAGGTGGCTTACCCCCAAACATTGGCCTGCCATTTGAAAAACACCCAAACAAACCAAAGCATTGCGATAGCAGTGAAAAGAAGCTGCTGATGAATGTAAGGCTTAAGGTCCTGAGAGAGAGCATCACGTCCCTGTGAGCGGCTGTCAGGATGATGACAGGAACAACAAAGACAGAGCTTCCTTGACAATCACGACATGAACATGAATGTTTTTGCTCCACAGAGAGAGCAGGAGGTTCAGCTTCAGACCATGAGCTATGACACTTACCTGGGATGTGATCCATGATCACCTGCTCACAGCTGCAGGAAAAAGTGTTTAACACTAAAATATGGAAGTGCCACCTGATTTTAAATCAGATTTTTTAAGCATCATAATCAGACTTCAATCAGATTTCAAAACCATAAAATTCCAAGCATTTTTATTTCTTGTTGTTTTTTTTGATAAAACAGTGGGAAAAAAATCATTGTGTTGTGTTAAAAAATCAATATAAAGAAATTCAAAACATCCCAAAATTCTGTGTAGTTTTTACACTGATTTTTTTTTTCATTTTTTTTGCAGAGATTTTATCTTATCATTGAGAAAAAACTGTCAGAACTAAAAATGTGGGCTAGGAATTCAATAGTTTTGAAATTCACAGTCTGATTTTAATGCTAAAAAAATCAGCTTTAGAAATTCAAATTCAAATCACCATGATGATAAAACTTGGTTGTAAAATCATCATGCTCACATGTGCACAACCAGTTGGTCATGTTTCAGTCAGCAGTGGCTCAGTAGATGGGAAAAAGACAAAGTGGCTTGTGCAGAGCTGTGGGGTGTTCACTGGATCAAATTTGGGTGTAAAAAGGTGAATTCAGTTTAAATTCCTCATTCCTGTTTTAAATGGTGAAGAGTAGTGAACTCAGTGAGAAACAAAGAGTCTGAATTAAAACTTGATGCTAAGGTGATGCTGGAGGCTCTCTGCTGCTCTCATACATTTGTTCAGCTCTGTACACTGGATTTACTGACTACTAAACTTTCATTTGATAGGTTTCTATATACTCTCATCATGTGTATGCATGCAGGTACACTTTTGTCAAGCAGTATGTGGTCTATTTGGTATTTGTTACATGAGATGACAGCAGTGGCTACCATACCAGTCAGGCTTACATCCATTTTTCCAAAGCCTGGAATCAAGACAAGACCTAAGTTAGGTAAGAACCTGGACGTTCCGCAGCATCTGCTAATCTTAACAAAGGGGTGAACACTGGAATCTTGGCCTGAACCACTGGTGTGTAGGTGGAAACAGTAACTCTTCCGTTTTTTATATCTGTTTGAATTATCAAAAAAAAATTAAATGTGACATTGATCTTCTGATTCACAGAAATTTCACAGGAAACTTCTCGCGGTGTGCTCCACTATGGAAGCTTTGAGTGGAACACACATCCAGATTCAAACGTTCAAACATGACATCCATCCATTTTCTACCTCTTATCCTCATAGAGTCTTTGGGGGGCTGGAGCCTATCCCAGGTGTCTTAGGGTGAAAGACAGGGTACACCCTGGACAAGTCTCCAGTTCATCACAGGACACATAGAGACAGACAACCACTCACACTCACATTCACACCTACGGTCAACTTAAATTAACCAATTAACCTAATCCCCATGCATGTTTTTGGATGGTGGGAGGAAGCCGGAGTACCAGAGAGAACCCACACAGACATGAGGAGAACATGCAAACTCCACACAGAAAGGCCCCAGGCCAGGATTCAAACCCAGTACCTTCTTGCTGTGAGGCGACAGTGCTAACCACCGTGCCGCCCCCAAACATGACATATTTCATGAAAATAATATTTCCTCCTGAAGCTAAACATATCCGTCCAACAGAAAGAAATCAACTTCTGCATCACTTTTCAGTCCCTTCAGATGTCTCAGTGTCTCCACTAATGTTCACTCTGGTTTGTCCTCCTAGCTTTATCCAGAGTTTTGTCTTTCAGTCTTTTCTGTCTCCCTCTTTCTTCTCTTTGTCTGTTTAGCAGGGTGAAGCCTCAGAAGTAACACAGGAAGTGGTATTTTTGGCTGTATTTTCTCGAACATTGCTCCCTACAGAACAGATTCTCCTGCTAACGCTGTATTTCTGCAGAGGAGTGTGCTGGATATTTCCAGAAACAGTGGGGAGGAGGGAGGGACAGAGGGGGACATGAGCAGGATGAGACATGAAGACATCTGATTGGTTCTCCCATCTCGCTCTGAGTGTCAGTTGATTGGTCAGAGTTTTTACAGTGCTGTAGCTGCCACAGAGGTCTGATTCTTTTCATTCCTTTTTCTGAACACATGTAATGTTTTTAATGTTCTCAGGATGGAAGGACCATTTCACCCAGTATGACACAAAGTGTTTCTGAACAGAATGACACACTATAGCTTTAACTCTTTGAGTGCCACTGAAGCATTTCAACATCAAAGTGTTTTTTCGGCCGCGGGTCACCGAGCGCTATCTCCCTGAGCCTGTGAGAAATTTTGGGAATTCTGAGATTTGTAGTCGGAGCATAAAGAGACGGTATACACCACAGAGATCAAAACAGGAAGTGGAGACGATCGAGATTAGAGAACAAAACTGACAGATTCTGGGCAAAAAGTGGCATTAAGGGTGGCAGTGACCTTTACTCAACCTCTGAAAAAACATGGATGGAACAAGGTAAAAACAAATTTCATGATGAAATAGAGAGTCTCTTCTTTCATTTGAGCTACTCAGTGTTTTCAGAGACATAGTAGAAAATATTCTGTGGGTCTTAAAATAAGAATGAAAATGGACAAAAAACACTGACACAAGGCACTTCCTGTTTGATAAAATGGTTGGCACTCAATGAGTTAAAGTGTTCACCTGCTGTCATGTTGTTGTTGAAAGGGTCAGTTAATGTTCCTTTGGATTCAGAATATGTTGCACATCTAAATTAATTTCATTATTAATACTGGATCGATTGTGAGATAGATAGAAATTTCTTTTCAGCCAACTAATGTTCTGTTGCCAGAACACACACTTCAGATATCACTGATTGAATGAGCAGCAGTTATCAGACTCATAAATATCGGTTAGAAGGGTCTTCTACACATACTAGTAGGTTCAGAAGGCAGATATCGTCTATTCACATGGTTGATCACTGATACAGAACACAAAAGCAACCTCTAGTGGCCATAGTAATTATTGAATTGAATTGAATCTTGTGTAAATAAGCAAAGTATTATAGCTACACTTTACTAACCAATGTTGAGTTTATTGGTTGTTCTACTGCCCCCAAGTGGCCACTTTTGCAGTTTCACACACAGGGGGCAGCAAACTCTAAAAATACAGAGCAAGTAAAATATTGTGTACGTAGGCTAAATATGTAATGTTTGTGTATAATCTGTGCTTACTGTTTGCAGTAATTGAGTAGCCCCTCTTCTAAAGGTCTATATTTAGCACATTGTGGTGCCATAAGGATTTGTGTGTATTATCCTTTTGCTATAAGCTTATCTCATCATCTCATCA
Organism: Synanceia verrucosa; assembly: GCA_029721515.1. NCBI lineage: Eukaryota > Metazoa > Chordata > Actinopteri > Perciformes > Synanceiidae > Synanceia > Synanceia verrucosa. Next base: position 2,629,976 of record CM056563.1, read on the forward strand.
GTAGTTGGAACTCTTCATATCTGCTTGGCAGTGCGACCCTGAGAGGGAATATGCCGAACCAATGTTAACAACAAGACAGGAGTCACATATCAAGGCTTTTCCACAAAAGCAGAGACATGTTCCAAAGGTTGAAAGTGCCTCTAGGTTTTGCCAGGTATGTTTTTAACTGTTTCACCATCCGTTAAGATAATTAACTGGCAGACAGTTCTTGTGTCTGCATGTCAGGGATCGTGAGGCTGACTTGATGTGGTATTCTGGGAACTTTTCACATCTATTTTGGCTTAGTAGTAAACATGTGGGTTATTAGAGTTGGCACCAGATTAATGTTTTCTGCATGGACCCACACATGTATAGGGTGTTGAATGTAGACTTCCTCACATTTAGTAAAACTACACTGAGACTAAACTCCACTAAATCTGTGTCCATTACACTTTTAATATTGTAGTGACAAATGACGATGCCATGTAATGATGATGTCAACTGAGGATTAAAAATACAGAGTTTGTAAATATAGAGTGGGCCAGTTATTTTATTCAGTGCCTAATAATTGTGTTATTATTTTTTATAAAAAAATAAACTTTTAAATATTTTTAAATGTTTGCCTATCAGGTTACATTTTTAAAAAATGGCTCCAGCGACGTCCAATAACCACCTAAATATGATTTTGCAAACTAATAAATTATTAATAAGCTACTTGCTAAAAGTGAGGACATTATGAATACATTTAAACCATATAATATCTATAAAAAACATATTTCATAGTGTTGTATATACTGTACATATTCATTGTCATTTCCACCTGTGTATAATCTGCATAATAACTGTATTTATATCATGCATCATGTGCACTCACTCTATATTGATATATTTCACACACAGTTTAAGTGTTAAATTGAGCTGCTCTTAGTTTGTTTATTTATCTCTACAGATTGTTGAAAAACATAAGCCGCCCCCCCCATCCTAGAAAAACCTAGTGACGCCCCTGTCAATAACTATGTAATACTAGCAATAATCTTCTATTATTCTCCTAAAATGTGCAGGCTTTGCTGAAGATATGCTTAATGCAACTTGAGCAACAAATAGATGCTGTGTGGTCCAACAGGTAACAGAGGCAGAGGTGTGCAGTGATTTCCAGCCTCTCTGCTTTCTGTGCGCTTTTTCATTTTTCGCCGCCTTTAGTTATGTAAGAGATTAAAGTGTGTGTGAAGGTGGAGATGTTTGGAGCGGACAGACTGGTTAACTGGAATTAGAGGCTGTGTGTGTGTGTGTGTGTGGACACACCAGCATGTGGCTGCTGTCGTGAGGCTGAAGGCTGGGGAAGCTCCGACCGTCCGTCCTACCGGAGAAGCTGGCTCCAATGTCAAAATGCCAACCTTTTCAGTCATGTATAAAGGAGCTGTCATCATAAGCAGGTAAATACGCAGACAGCACGCGCGCTCGTGCGCTCGTGCGTGTGTGTGTTATGGAGAAACTGGCTGCTCCTGACTTTTCTTAAGTGTTGAGTGATGTTTTTATCTGCTGTCCCTGTTTGTGTTAGAATGAGTGTGATGGAGATGATCGATCAGTGGATGTGGAGCCGGTTATTCGGTTATTAATCAGATAAATGTTGGGGCATGTTGGTGCGTAATGTCGGGATGGATCCACTGGTGGTGTTCAGAGGATTCCTTAGCAACACGTTGACTGCAGCTGGTGTTGTTCACATTTGATTTATACCGATGAAAAAGTGTGATGATGTGCTTCTACAGATGAAGGGCTTCAGTGTTGATAATGAATCAATATACAGTCTGCTAACAGCAGTCTGATGTCCTCATGACTAGTGACCTACAGGCTCCATTCATTCCTCATGTAACCGCCAGAAATGGGTAGAAGCTGTACACATCCGCACAGATGCATACTTATTTTACATTATGAGTCATAATTATCAGTCCTGCAACAAATGTTCTTGATCGTGTTTATTTTCTCATTTGTACATCTGCACAACTCAAGGAAAGTAAACTGGAGAGACTGCGAGATAGATGCTTTATTTATCCATGGGGATAGCGTTTTAAGATAAGAGAAGATAAGAGGAGGTGAACCTTTATTCGTTGTTACAGTAGTGAGTGGATGGTGCATGCAACAGCACAAGGGCATATATATATATATACACACACACATCAAATGTTTTTAAATTTTGCGTGAAATGTGACTCAAGAGTTTAGCTTATATTAGAGGTAGGAAAACATATTGATATGGCAATATATCACGATACTTTTTCTTCTGATATAATATTTTTATATATTATTTAATATTATATATATATTTATACATAATATTTTTAATTTCTTAATATTGATTTTTGCCCCTAAAAAAGTCATGTTTTAGGTTCACTGTAAATCTAACAGGAATTAAAAAGTTAAATAAAAAAATTATCATTAACTTAACTTTGACAGTCCTAATATATTGGGCTGTGTGTGTATGTAACATATGTGTACATATATGTTAATATGTGTGTATATATAAAAAATATGTGTACAGTGTATGTATACATACACTGTACATAAATAGGTACTGTACATATATACAACTTGTATTTTCAGCAGCATTTTAAATTTCTCAATGATCTATGTAGAATATTGCAATATGGCAATAATGTATCGTATCGTGACTCAAGTATCGCCATACGTATCGTATCGTGAATTCTTACCTATACCTGCCCCTAGCTTATGAAGTACACTTAGTTACTTACTTAATGGTGAACTCCCTGCGAGGCCTTTGAATCTTGAGTCAGCAGTTTTTGCCACTATTATGCAGTAGAGTACTTGTAACTAGAACTTCAGGAAATACAGTTTTAGGCCCAGTCAGACCACAAGCCTTTAAAGGATTAAGGAGGAAATGTTGGCTCTGATTTGTGTTTACTACTGTGGTGCCAATCCATGCTGATTAAATGGAGTCAATATAGGCCTGGAGCCTGTGGGGCATTAAACATTACATGCATGACATGTGACCTTTTTGACCCATCCTAAGCATCACCTTACCGTATATCATCATATAGCACCAATCTCTGCAATTGAAAGACCACGCTCATGATTAAAGTATATATGTGTGTATATATATCTACTGCATATGTATGTACAGGGCTGGTTGAAGGAAGGCTAAGAGCCAAGAGCCAGTGGCTGCTTTGCTCTTGTTCATATGATAATAAAGAACAAAAGCTGCACACACACTACTGTAGCTGTGGAAAAGGAATGAAAAAAACCTGGAGCAGGCTCTTCTGTGCAGCACTGTTGTTGTTACCAGGGATTACCCATAGTACAGTACGGTACAGTGTGTGAGCTCACTTAACTGTTGCTTCTTCCCTGTGGCTTAGTTTATGTACTGTAGTAGCTGTATCCCAAAAACAAAAGCAGTCACCAAAGGAAAGCTGGTGCTCAGTGGAAGAACAAGGAAGGACAAGGACTTCCACATGTTGAAGTGTCTTTGGGCAAGATAGCGAACCTCAAATTGATCCCAAAGGCTGTGCAATCCATGTCTGTATGTACATACATGTATACATGTATGTGTATGTACTTACGGAGATCTGTAAAAAAAAAAAAAAAAAAAGAAGCTGTAAATAGTGCTGGCGTCCAGGTGATCAAAAGATAAATGAAATGAAGGGTTCATCCCTGTTATGCCGTTAGCAAAAATCGGTGAGTTAGGTTTCTAAAGTGAGTCAATAGATAGCGTATGAATGCTAGCTCTAGACCTGTGACCAGTCCATATGTCAGCATTCATGGGCCCTCTGAGGGACATTCCTCTAAAACCTGTGAGGTTTAGGGCTGTTCCACTGTCAGAGCAAAGTGCTTTAGGGCTCTATTGCTGACGTTTGCAGCCCTTCTTGAACACTTTTCCTAAGTCTGCTGCTTTGTCTGAGGGAATTATCCACAAGTCACATAATTCCCAGGTTTGACTGTGACTTTAAATCATGAGTGTTCAGGCTTATTAATTTCACACAGAAACACAACATCACCATTAACAGAGATACACCACTGTATTTTATTAAAAAAAAGTTCATGGTCTGTGGGAAAAGTTCAGTCAGTGCTTGTGAAGAGGAGCCTCTTGTTCCTAAAGCCAGAAAGCAGTGAATGTCATAGTGTCATAGTCTGTAGCATAGACAGAAAGGATGGATATTATGGACCCACAGAACATTTTTCTGTTTTATACCCAGAAGATATGTTTTATTCTGTAGATTTTAGCGAAACAGAAAATACTCTGTTTACTCCTACACTCTCCTGGGTGCTCTCAGTGGCTCCACCAGATCATTGACAGTTTGAGTTTAGCACTATCGGTTTTTATTTTGATTCATAAAAGCACACAAATGCTATCATAGGCAGGCTGTTCTCATCCACTATTCATACAAATTACTACGAAAAGTATTGCACTATAATTCATGTATAACCCTCGTAATTGGGAGCCAGAGTTGTGATCACATGACGTTCTTTCTGTGGAAACATGGCAGACAATATTTTAAGATAACTTATGAGTTCAAATGCATTTTGATAACATTTCTAGTGGGACATATACATTTTATTTCCATAACCCTAACCCTGTAACCCTAACCCTAACCATCGCTAGAAATGTTGTCAAAGTGTATTTCAATGCATAAACATTTTTAAAATATTGCAGTTTCCACTAAGAATGAAAGGAATAGCCGCCATTTTTAAGGCTCTCGCTTTGGGGCTCACGCATGCGTGCTGATCGCTCATGTTGCCGGTTATTTGGAGAGAGATGCATGAAAATCTGTGCCTAACTTTTTGTATGATATCATACGAAGCGTTTCATGATATTTCGTTGTCACAGGCATATGTGACACATCCGGTTCATTCATCAACCATTTCTTGTCACTTTCATTGTAGTTTTTCACAAAAACAGATAAACTGATTATTTGAAGTATTGCGATATGGCTCTGCAAAGTGAAATGGTATTTATATCATTTCTCACCCTGACATTAGTTAAGTCCTGAGGGTTCAGGGCTGAAGGCTTTAGGGTGTACATTGGGATTGGACCAGGCTGTCAGAGGACTAAGAAGCTGTATATTACGACCTCCTGGACATTCTCTGGTTTACTTCAAACCTGAATCACAACATAGATTGTTATTCAGTTACTGAATTGGGAACACATCGAAGTGCATTTACAGCTGCATATGTGTCAAGTCACGTCACATGAGTCACCTGGAGCTGTGCCGTTAGGAGGAAGTAATCTAATCAGACTTCTGTAAGCTGCTGCTCATCTCTGCTGCAGGCTGCAGGCTGCTTCAGCCTCTGCTAGCACACCTGAAGCTCTGAGCCAGCTTTTGGATGTGGAGTTATATTGTGGACTGGTACCAGGGTTTGACAAGGAAGAAGAATGTGTGTCACTGGTTCTGCTGACTAAAACAATGCTAGACTGTAGGGCTTTAAAAGCAGTAAATATTACAGTAAGCTCACTGAGGAGCTCCCTCACCTGTAACCAGACTGGATGCTGTATGAGACAGGTTTTTTTTTCTGAATGAGTACGATTGTTTATGCGTTTTTCACAGCACAAATACACGTGGACACAACCAGTACACCTTCAGAAAATGACAACCAGTGAATAGCAGTAAACATCAAACTCAATATTTCAAAATCTTTCGTTTAAATTTAACATGACACCATACTTTTTTTTAAATGTATTTTACAATACATAACACAGCAAAGCATTCCACACTAGGAGGTAAATGCTAGCTCAAAACTAGCTCAACACCATCTATCTTCTTCCAGGAATAAAAGATGTTGTTTCTGTGGTTTCTGATCAGTGACCATATGTTTCATCAGAGGTGCTACATGAACATACTGTACTGTACTGTAGAGGCTCTGCTCTAAAGATGGATGCTTCATGGTCTCACACACCAGCTCTTCTTATTCAGCTCTGCTGCAAACTGAATCTGTTTTCCACATAAATCCACAATACGATGTCGGGGTTATGTTTGAAGTGTAGATAGAGGAGTCCATGCTTTAAAGCCATCCATTCAGAGGTGGATATTTGCAACTCTCAGCAAGTGATTGAAGACAGTGTCAACAGAACAGGAGTCCCAGAAAGCCTTCCAGTATTTTCCAGGAATTACAGGCACAATTCACTGCAGTGTGCTGGGTTTACATGTCTGACCAGCCCTCAGTTATCTGACTCATGTGTAGCTTCACCATGTGATGTGATATGCTCCCTCAGTTCACTTTCAGAATACATATCAATGGACTCTCAAACCCTGCATGGTCCAGTCACATGTTTCAGCCTGGTCTTGTTGCACAGAGATCAGCATAGTAAATGTACAAACTAGTATGAAATGATGCAATACTTTTACAATTAGGGATGTGATTATATGGATATTTTTTATTACGCGGTGATAAAGCACCCAGTCAACGTGGTATAGCAGTTTAGGGCGGTACCCCGTGATCGCCACAAGGTTTTGTTTCTCTATTTAGCTTTAGAAACAGGATGTTACTAAATATTACTGCTTCATATCAAACACCATATGCTCTCCCGCAACTCTCAACAGCAAATATATACAGTAGAGACAATTATTTTTATTATTATTTTAATATTGCGGTGATGACGGTAGGCATCACATGACTGCGGCATTGTGGTGATGTGGATATCATCCCAGCTCTAGGTACAATAGTACTTTGTATTATTTAAATTTTAGTTATTGATCTATTTCTTGGGGTGGCACGGTGGTGTAGTGGTTAGCACTGTCGCTTCACAGCAAGAAGGCACCGGGTTCAATTCCCGGCCCGGGGCCTTTCTGTGTGGAGTTTGCATGTTCTCCTCATGTCTGTGTGGGTTCTCTCTGGTACTCCGGCTTCCTCCCACCATCCAAAAACATGCATGGGGATTAGGTTAATTGGTTAATTTAAATTGTCTGCAAGTGTGAGTGGTTGTCTGTCTCTATGCGTCCTGTGATGAACTGGAGACTTGTCCAGGGTGTACCCTGTCTTTCACCCTAAGACAGCTGGGATAGGCTCCAGCCCCCCCAAAGACCCTATGAGAGGATAAGAGGTAGAAAATGGATGGATGGATCTATTTCTTCACCATCTACAATTACACTCAAAAATCCACACTTTTACCTTATTTTGACACTCATGGAAAGACACTACAGACTAGAATTAGTACTGTCTGCAGTCTGGAATAGTTTTGCTTTTTCAACACACAGTGCATCAAGAGGTTACACAAACATAAAAGAGTGACATGCAGACTGTTTCACAGCTAAGAGCGCAGCTAGAGGAAGGACAAGATTTTACTTTTTAGTTGCTTTGGTAGCGTAAATGTATGTCTCCCATGCTAATAAGCCCCCTTGGGCTTTACTGAATTTGATAATAAGGCTGAATGTCTTGGAGGACGGAAGTCCACATCCAGTTAATGTGTTAATCTGAATGTGAACCAGACGATGAGACAAGGTGTTTCTTCTGTGCTTCTGCCCTCCCTTCATCCAGAGCAAACCCAACCTTGTACTGAATGATTGCTTTAGAAAGAGAAAGAGAAGTATGTTTTATTAAAGGAGTGGATATACTGTATCAGTGTGCTCAACTGAGAGTTTTCAGAAAGCACCTTCAGCTCAGAAAGACGGACAGCTCTGGATTCATCACAAAGTCAGATCCCACTCAAGAACTAACATCATCTGACTGTGTGACTGAAGGGTCTAACCTGTTAAGGGAAAAACAAGCACAAAAGCAAGTGTCATTTATTTATTTTCTCCTCTGTTTCTGCCCCCCATCCTCCTCATCCCTCCATCTCTAACAGGACACTAATGGGTCCATACGGAGTAGACAGAGCTGTTCATTCCATGGAGTTCACAGACTGTGAGAATGGCCTGGGTAAGTCGCTTTTTCTTTTTGGCAATCATGCATAGAAGAAGACTTAAGCACTTCATGGATGTCAGGGACTGGAGCATACATTAGGCCAGCATCACCTGAGTGAGAAACTGGTTACAGGTAGCCAGCCTCTCCCATCGTTGACATTTATACATGCAGTACAGGGCAAAAAGATCATAGTTTCATTGGTATACTTTGCAACAAAATAAGGATGAGTATTATATAAAGATTAACTCGTTTCTTTACTCAGTTGCTTCTTTCCAGACATTTCTGCTGTACTTAAGTTCTGAGTACAGTTGAAATTTGGGATTTGGGATTTTGTGTGTAGACAAAGTGATTTTTTTTTTTTTTACTTTTACACTTAAGTTATGACTCTTGTGAATCTTCTGGACCCTAACACTAAGCCCTTCTTTTCTTTTGTTGGCATTTATTCAGCAGTGGTCTGGTAACATCAATGTATACCTGGAGCTAAACTGAGGAAAATGATGAACATCAATGAAGGCAAAGTCTGATCCATCCATTATCTCCAGCTGTCTTAGGGTGAAAGGCAGGGTACACCCTGGACAAGTGTCCAGTTCATCACAGGACACATAGAGACAGACAACCACTCACACTCACATTCACACCTACAGTCAATTTAAATTAGCCAGTTAACCTAATCCCCATGCATGTTTTTGGATGGTGGGAGGAAGCCAGAGTACCAGAGAGAACCCACACAGACATGAGGAGAACATGCAAACTCCACACAGAAACTTGAAGTTGCTTTCAAACGTTTGTCCTGTAGTGCATATAGACAAAACATAGTCATATTTCACTTACACTGCGTGTCTTTGGACCATAGGAGAGAACTGGAGCACCCAGAGGAAACTGCTGATGCACAGAAAACATGTAAACTCCACACAGAATATAAAACACTAATCCACAAATCCTCCAACTAATAATCTGTAGTGGTTTCAGACAGATTAGTTAATTAGACATATCCCTGCATCAGTGAATACAAGACAAACAGGAACATGTGATTTTCAGTGAACAGCATGTCTGTAAATGGATAAAAGTCAAGTATTCCCTCTGTTTTTGATCTTTACCTCCTCCTTAGAAAAACACTGGTCTGTTTAGCAGCTAAATGCTTCACATGGTGCTGAGCAGGAAGCTGCTGCTGGAAAACAGTCTGATGAGAGATGTGAGACATTTAACAAAGAGCATGAAGTTGTGCATGACAAATGAGCTGAAACATCTGTGGGTTTAGCTCCTTCATGAGTGACACACATTATGCATCGTCATGTGACCCATTAGTCATGTAATCCCATGTCTGTGTAGATGACTTTTGTATTTAATTTTGTATATATTTTCATATATTGTGCTCCAGCTTTTGAGCTTTTGTCAGATATATATATATATATATATATATATATATATATATATATATATATATATATATATATATATATGGATATGTATGAACTAATTGAAGTCCTACTTTTAAAGGGCTTTGCTCTGCAGGGTAGGTATCCTTGTTAAGTATCAGTGTGTTTGCTGAGCAGGGGAAGTAGGTCATGTGGTAAAGCCCTAACCCACTTAACTCAGCTGGTTTAAGAACGCAGGGAGCTGTTGTTGTTTTTATCCTTACTTCATTTCCACACCACCATGCCAGTGAAGCATGTGCCCACGCAAGGACAAACAGTCTGTGTGCATGAATACATTTACAGTCAGACTGCTTGTCAAGGCGCTTTACATGAAAGGAACCTCAACTGTTCTAATGTATCCAGGATGTATGTTTAAAACTGATTTATTTGTAATATATATATATGTATTCATCTTTAGGTAATACAGCTGGGTACGTTGCAGTTTTACACGTTACACTCAGCCCACACAAATTAGCATTTTGAATAGGCTTGACAGCCGAGCAGCTCTGTCTGAAGAAAATGTAGCCCACATCTCAGGTTTCTGTTTGTTTTCTATTGTGTCCATAAAGTGAACACACAGCTCCTGCTGGTTAGACTAGTACCTTGCATGGTGCCTCACTGGCAGCATCTTGTCAATGTTACCCACAGTATAAAGCTCTGGTGCTGGTGTTGCTGTGGCTGGAAGGAATATTGTGTCTCTGTTCATGCGTCATTTGCATATCTTGAAAACCATGTCCAATCTACTTCACACTTGGCAGGTGTATTACTGGAGACACAATGGAGTGCTTTTTGAATTCATAAGACATAAAAATCTCTATCTCAATCTCCTCATTGCTGTTGATACTATCAGTATTGTCCTCCTGGACAATTATGAGGCTCCAGGACTGTTTCCCACACAATCCTCCTCAGCAGCCTGAACACCAAACTCTTTCCTGGTTCATATCAGATCCCCAGGGAACAGTTTGTCACCATCACAGACCAGTTCCACCACAGTCCTAGTAAACCAAGATGTGCCCCAAGGCTCTGTGCTTGGACTCATCCTCTTCACCATCTACATGCTCCTCTTAGTCAGATCATCCACCACCTTGGCCTAAGCTTCCAATGCTATACAGATGACACTCAGCTGTAGCTAATAATATCCACCAGTCAAACGTAACACCACGACCACTGCCAGGTGAAGTGAATAACACTGATCATCTCTTCATCATGGTTCCTGGATATATAAGGCATCAAATGAACATTTAGTCCTCAGAGTTGATGTTAGAAGCAGGAAAAATGTTCCAGCGTCAGGATTTTTAAGGAGTTTGACACCAAGAAGCAAACAGTGATGTCTAGAGGACTAGATCAGAGCATCTCCAGAACTGCAGCTCTGGTGGGCTGTTCCTGGTCTGCAGTGGTCAGGATCTATCAAGGACCAGTGGTGAACCAGAGACAGGGTCATGAGAGGACAAGGATCATTGATGCAGAGGGGGAGTGAAGGCTGGTCCTGGTGGTTTGTTGGATCAGACCACCAGGACCAGCCTTTAGACAGGGTCTCGTTGTAAGTGGCCTTTTTATTCGGGGCCAAGGTACTTCCCTACCTTGCTTAATGGTAAAGTCTGCCACTGGTGTTTTTACCTATCAACCAAAGTCCATTTCATTGGAGTTTCTGATGGCAAGTAGTCATGACTTGGGTGTGTGACATAACTATGTCAGGGCAGGTGTAGTGCTCATGAGTCAAGACAGTGCAGTGTTGAATGTTAAGTTGTTTCTATGAGTAGTTCTTGTGAAAGCTGCAAGCAGCATGACCTCAGGCCAGGTATCAGGGACAGGCATGTTTGAAATGAGCACTGCATCACAACTGCTGATACACAGTGTTTTTAAGTCTTACACGACAAGCCTCCAATCATACAGTATATCCACCCATCTTGGAATGTCACCAGACATGCAGAAGTCACCGATTCAGTTTGGTCAAGATCAGTAAAAGGTCAAGGTCACCAAGGTCAAATATGCTTTTTTAACCATGCCTTCATGTAGGAAGGAGATAGAGCAATGTGACTGGTCTCAAAATATCCAGAAAAGAATTCTCAAATTGTTTTTGTAAGGTTTTACTGGTATTTTGGTCTTTTTTAAAATTCAAATTCAAATGTGACAAAATATGAAATAGAGAAAAAATGAATAAAAAGGTACATGACATTAATGTGAATACAATGTTAAATGTGGGTTTCAAGGTGCGTCAAAATCAACACATTCACTCTTAGGTGTTGTGGGAGTATACACTCTCTCAGAATGCTGCCTTGGTGGAGGTCTGCGCTCTCTGAGTGCTTTTCTAGTATTTAGTATTACACATATTTAGGGTCTGTGAAAAGTTAAATTTGAAGGAATCTCACTTTAAAACCAGCATATTCTGCTTATTTTCTGCTTATATTGAGTATATTTCACTCACTTTGATCTGTAAAAAGTTAGATTTTGATTACTCATATTAAGGAGTGGCTATAGCTCAGTTGGTAGAGTAGTTTTCTCTGAACTCCAGGGTCAAAGGTTCAATCCTGCTGTCTGCTGCCTAAGTGTCCTTGAGCCAAACATTGAACCTTGTTGTTCCTTACATGGCACCACTGATCCCTGAGAGATGGGTCAAATTTTGTGTATATGACAATGATTGTTATTATTAAAACCAGCCTTCTGAATACATCATATTTCTAGATTTAACGTTCTTAACTTAATATTGCTGCATGCATGGATCATTTCACTTGTTATGAGGGCCTTTTCCCTCAGATTTAGTGTTTTTTTCTTGTTTTTAGACACCTCTTTTTTGCAGTGTGTGTATACTGTATACCACAACATTAAAAGCAACTGGCAGGTGAGAAGGAAAGCAGCTTATAGTCCAAGTGTGCACCCTGTTCTGATACATAAAGCTGTCCACCTGAAGCCTCTACAGCAGGAAGTGTCTGCGGCCCTGCGCTGAGGACACCCCCTCCTAATCTCTTTGTTAATGCAGCTGAAAGCTGCATCACCTCAGCATGTGGACAGGTGTTTATAGTGAACATCGTCTCCATCAGAGTGGGCTTTAAAGAAGCACTTTTCAGTCTCCTGATATCCATTAATGATGCTGTGTGGTTGAATAAACATGTTTTTTTATTAATGTTCTTAATGTTCAGGAGATAGAGCACCCTGCACACTAATCGACCCCTGACCCCAGCAGTCTACATGTGCAGGATACTGAATTCTAGATTGCCTCAGAAAGCTGTGCCATTATTGAGTGTGCGTGAATGCTGGCTTGTGCTGTTAATGCCGTTCACTTGCTATGTATCATCTGAGGCTGCTGTAAACCATTTTTAAAAGCAACTCTGCTTTTTTCATCACACTGAATTTTTCAGTCTTTACAAGGTCTTAAAGTGTTGGAACATTTCATCCTTGGGAGGCAAACATGCCCTTGATGCATCGTGAGTAGGAAATAATGATTTGGAAAACAAAATGTGAAGCTTTTGAACTGGAGGCAGAGAGGCACGTCTTTTATATTATGCATTAGTATGATGTTTTCTTATCTGATGGGGAGGAGAGAGATTTGAGCCCGAACAAAAGAACAAGAGACTCTTTTCCTCAGAGAAGAGTGAGAAGAGAGGGAAGACTTAAACAGGGAACTTCATAGCGCCATTTTTCCAACAGGCGATAATTAACATGCACCGCTTTGCTCCAGATCCAATTAGTGGATCTGGAGCACTAGCTCCCGTTTTGTCTCTGTGGTAAGAGACGCTGAAGGAGCCCTGATCAAATGGAGACCAGTTCACCTTCAGTCACATGTCTTCTATGTACTTCACGCTCAGTAGTAGACATTAGTAGAGTACATAGGGCACTCTGTTCTGCCTGTCCTTGTCACATCGGATGAGAAATCATGTAGTCCACTGGTTGATCTACGGTACTCAGTCTTTGACTCATTGACACGAGATGAGGAAGAAGAATAACTCTGGGTTCTGTTATTAGTGTGTTTTACAGCTTTGGGCCCAATGGTATCATGTGACAGACCCTGAAGTTGTAATTATACTGTTTGGCTTCAACTCAAATGATTTACAATTTGAGAGTAAATATTGTCGTCCTGAGCTGCAGCACCCTGCTTCCCACTGAAACACATTCTTAAATTCTGTTGCTGTCAGTGACCCTCTGCCTCAAACTGTGATGTTCAAGGGATGGCCTATCAGTTCCTGCTCCTTACTTGCACACTGTCTTTTCAAAATCTACTACCATACGAACCAACGAACAACAGCAATAAAGATGGGACTAATATGTAATTTAAAAAGAATAGCCTCTCTTTATTTTCCTCATCTCTCTGTCTCAAACACACACACACTTCATCGTGGCAGCTATCAGTCTTTAATGCATATTTTCATCACTGCACACAAAGTCAGGAGGACTCAGAGGAAGAAATCTGTATTCCTAATGTCTCAATCTGTGGTTTTCATCAGATAATTGTAAGATTAAACCTGTTGGAAAATATGTTTCACCTAAGATAATGGTTTGGCTGGGCAAGATTGACTGAAATGTTCAACGTAATATGATGATTAAAATAAAAGTTCAGGTCTGTATGGCTCTGGATCATCCGCTGGAGATTTCTTATATGACTGTGCCATTGCTCTCATGTCAACAGTATGCCAATTAAACAGCAGCTGCTAACAAGTGACCTTCCCATCACTCCCCTGAGAGCCCAACATTTAAAACCCCATCTGTACAAGTTATTATTATTCATTTTTGTACACTACTGCAATTAGAATGTCTTCCATTCGGAGTTGCAGCTTTTCATTGTGGAACCTTAAAGAGTTACCCCTATTTTAGAATAGAATAGAATAGAATACAATAGTATTTTATTCATTTGTTTTTTTATTCATTTGTATTTGTATTTTATTTCCCCTGGATGCAGAACGCCGCCGACATGCTTGACGAAACTAATCGACAGAGCTTCTATTTTTGTTGGACATCGGAGCATAAATTCAGCACAGAGCAGACTGTGCCGGACAGGAAGCCGTGTACAGACACATAATTTTTATTTTCAATATTAAATTTTCAAAATAAAATAACCTGTGTTCATGGTGTATCATATAATTGGTGGGAAGAGGTTTTTAGACAGCATTTTAACACCATGGAGGAGGAGATGCTGTTTCTGGAGGTCCAGAATTGTGATTATACATGAATTTGTGAGATCTCGTTCTTGTGATTCCAGTCGTCCAGTGGAGCCACAACAGGTGGATCTGGTGGGTTTTGGACTGTTGTTCCACATCCAGTGGAAATTAGGGGTCATGGATATGTGGTAATAAAGTGGTGAATGAATCTGGCTGAGATAGTAGTGAATGTTATACGTGTCAAACCACCGAAATCTGAACAGAGCACCTGCTTGTCGTGTGACTTTATTCAGTGATGCAGTACATGTTGTCAGAGTCAACAGAGAGGTCAACTCTCCTCTGGGCAGGACGACTAAACTGACCACTGTATTTTTCCTTCTTTCTTCTTACTGTCATTTCATCTCATTTTAAAATGTCAGACGGAAATGAACATGTCCTTGTGCTCCCAACAGGCATTAAAGTGATTGGTGGAGTGAAGGAGCAAACTGGAGAGGAGTTTGGAGTCTATGTCAAGCGAATTTTACCAGGTGGCCTTGCATCAAGTGATGGTAAGTTTCCTGTTTCCTCTGAGGGTCATTTTGAGGTGCCATCCAATGTTTTATCAACCAATCCTCTGCATGTTTAAAGGGGACATATCATGTGGCTAGCGTTGTCACCTCACAGCAAGAAGGCACTGGGTTCAATTCCCGGCCCGGGGCCTTTCTGTGTAGAGTTTGCATGTTCTCCTCATCTCTCCACCATCCAAAAACATGCATGGGGATTGGGCACAAGCACTCATTTCTCATCATGGTTCATTGTTCTGTAGGGATTGCTCTGCGAGATGAAATCATGATGATAGTTCTCGTTTAAGTGAAAATATGTCTCAGGACACAGGGCAGAAAGAAACATATCAGACTTTGAACTATCTACCTTCTCTTTGTGACCTGAGGGTGGCAGTAAAAGAAACTGAGAAGAAGAAGGTAAAGGAAAGTGATTTGGGCAGGTTTGGAAATCTGTGCATGCTTCCTGAATGTGACAGCCAGACATCTGATATCCAGTGTTCTCAAACAGACACAGACTGCCCTCTTCTTCTTTTTCCATTTTCTTAATGTTTGTATTTAATGTGTCATTCTGGAAAACTCCTCACTGTCAGTCCACTTAAGAGCTCAGCTTAACAGCCAAAGCTGAATACTTAGATGATTTTGAATTAGAAGTGGAGGCATTGAGAGACCCTGAATAGGATCAGTGATGGTTACCAGTGGATAAATGTATGAAAAGGTTGTTCTTTGAACACTTCTATTAACCCGAATAAGGTTACATTACTGAGTCATGAACGCCTCACTCACAGTTTTCTGCATCGTGTCTGATAATCAGACTGAACAGACATCATCAGGGGATTGTATTGTATTCTCAGCTGTCACTAGTAACTGATGTGTCGGTCAGCGCTGTTTTCAGTCCACTCAGAATTATAGTAGTAGAGGACAGTTAACACTTTAACATGCACATGCAAAACAACACAATGTAATAGTGTAGTAATATACTATAATATAGTGTATTATAGTGTAGTAATAAAGTATGATGTAGTGTATTATAGTGTAGTAATAAAGTATGATGTAGTGTATTATAGTGTAGTAATGAAGTATA
The DNA here is from genome assembly GCA_029721515.1 of Synanceia verrucosa. Lineage (NCBI taxonomy): Eukaryota > Metazoa > Chordata > Actinopteri > Perciformes > Synanceiidae > Synanceia > Synanceia verrucosa. The sequence goes on from CM056563.1 coordinate 2,645,930, forward strand.
ATATAGTTTATTACACTGTAATATTAAAGCATAATTTAGTGTATTACAGTGTGGTAATAAAGTAGAGTATATTACAGTGTAGTAATAGAGTACAGCATAGTGTATTACAGTGTAGTAATTAAGTGTATTATAGTGTATTACAGTGTGGTAATAGAGTATATTACAGTGTAGTAATAGAGTACAGCATAGTGTATTAAAGTGTAGTAACTAAGTATATTATAGTGTATTACAGTGTGGTAATAAAGTAGAGTATATTACAGTATAGTAATTGAGTATATTATAGTGTATTACAGTGTAGTAATTAAGTATATTACAGTGTATTACAGTGTGGTAATAAAGTAGAGTATATTACAGTGTAGTAATAGAGTACAGCATAGTGTATTACAGTGTAGTAATTAAGTAGTGTATTACAGTGTGGTAATAAAGTAGAGTATATTACAGTGTAGTAATAGAGTACAGCATAGTGTATTACAGTGTAGTAATAGAGTATATTATAGTGTATTACAGTGTAGTAATTAAGTAGTGTATTACAGTGTGGTAATAAAGTAGAGTATATTACAGTGTAGTAATAGAGTACAGCATAGTGTATTACAGTGTAGTAATAGAGTATATTATAGTGTATTACAGTGTAGTAATTAAGTAGTGTATTACAGTGTGGTAATAAAGTAGAGTATATTACAGTGTAGTAATAGAGTACATCATAGTGTATTACAGTGTAGTAATTAAGTATATTATAGTGTATTACAGTGTCGTAATAAAGTAGAGTATATTACAGTGTAGTAATAGAGTACAGCATAGTGTATTACAGTGTCGTAATTAAGTATATTACAGTGCAGTAATAATGGATTGCAGCTGCATGTGGGTTCATTTGCAATCACTAGTGCATCATTAACGATGAAGATATGAGTTACAGTGTCCTCTCATTCATATTTCAAGAGTTTTGGAGACATTTGCGTTTATTAAATATCTGCAGCAGAGAGAGAGAGAGACGCTGTGGGCTTTCGGGCACTGCAGTGTCACTGCATTGATGATTCATATGTCATGTATGGGAGATTCATGCATTCATTTTTCATGACACACATGACTGTCAATGCATCCTGTCACTGAATGCCAAAAGAAATGAGTTTGTTTTTTCAACTGGATTAAGCAGCCATTACTTATACACTGGACCTATTTGAATCACCTAAAAGCTGAGATGTTGGCAGCATTTAGAAACCAGGCTTTTTTTTTCAAAAACCTTTTTTATACATTGTGTGAAGAAGAGAACGATATTAGGAAAGCTGTGAGCTGTGTGCTATCACAATTGGTAGGCCATTGGCAACATACTGCATATATGGTACTTATCAAACTAGTATCCTTCACATATTATTACACATATAATACATATAATATTTTGCAACTGTTTAGCACAAACTTACATACAGTACACTGATAATTCTACCATACATTTGCCTGTATTTTTGCATACCGAATGCTTATGGTGCTATGATCACCGAACGTGGGACAGAGCCAGGGTCATGATCTTCAGTACTGCTGCTGAGCGCCTCATAGAAACTAAACAGTCCTCTTATAAAGACATTCTACCTTTAGAGTTGTGTTTTCTTCCCATTATAAATGTCATGAGTTGGATAATATGTTTTGCATAACATTTCCAGTTTCTGGCATATCGTTGCCCACCATTAACAGAATAGTAACAGATACCACAGATATGGCAGTTGTTCTGAAGATCTGAAAGACAGTTTACCTACTTTGGTATCAGACTGTGATGGCTTTTACTCAGTCCACCCTACTGAACTACATCCTGTATTACAAATTGTTTTGTAGCTGATAGGAAAGGAAGCACCTGACCTTTCTCTGACCTCTGACAGGAAACCTGATGCCAGGGGACCAGATCTTGGAGGTGAATGGGGACAGTCTAGTAGGAGTCACAAGTGAAAGGTAGTCCAGTAACTAATTCCTACTCTTGTCATTTGTTTAACCTCACGATTGACTGAGTTGATGCTGTAACAATCATGTAAATGTCTTTATGTTACAGAGCTGTTGACATCTTGAGAGCAGCCTCTGCTACCAATCTCATGCGCCTTCTCATAGCCAGAGATGAGGAAGCAAAGTAAGCAAACATCTACGTATGCGATACAGTACATTGGTACGGTAGCACACAGTGCCAGGCACTTTTGTTTAACCTGAAATACTTCCTTTCCAGGCTTCTGTGTCCAGAGTTTGATTCCATTTCCATACTTTAATATTTGAATACTCAAACTTATTCTCACTCTGTTGTAATCAGTAATTTAGTTTACTCTCTTGCTAACACACAATCTGTAATGAAATGAGATCTGATAAATGATAGAATATTCACACAACCACTAAATAACTAGGCAAATACTGTATATTCATGTACAACATGAACAGTAGTATCGATCGGCATGGCAACACTGATGTTACTGATGGCACATGCTGGTACTATTAGTGCTCAACCAGCTTTCTAATGTGACCACAACTAAGGCTGTGCCAGCTGCCAGCATCACAGTCCTCATCTCCCCCTCAAATCCACTTCAGATGAGTCTTAATTGTACAGTAAGTTGACAAAGGTAGTAATGGATTTGCATATTTAGAGAAGCAACAGCGCTGATATTTCCTAAAAATATGGTAGTGTAATCCTCAGTGAAGCGACTCAGACGTTGATTTGCACCTCAGCTGTTTGAGAGGACGTTACGTGCCTTAGTGGTAACACGACCATACTCTGGATTTACTGGGCAGACGTACAGGATCTTCGCTGACATCCTAAGAGTTATGAAGGCTGAAATGCAAACTGTACTGATGGAAAGTGGTGTTGTTGTGTCCCCCCCCTCCATCTTTGTGGTGGAGTCACAGCAGACTAAGGGAGGAGAGGCAGCTTAACCTAGGGCTGTGCTCCTGACGAGATGAGCCATGTGTGTTAATCTGTGCTCTGTGCTTTAACTACCCTCCCAGAGCAGAGCTGGAGGGGAGGAGAGGGGATGGCAGGGGGATTATGTCTGTCTGTCTGTCTGTCTCCCCCAACAGATTTCCTCTACTTCTTTCAAAAACAAGTCGAAACTAGCTTAGTAAAACTAGCTACACAATCACCAGCTGTGACACCTTTAAATAATAGAGATAGATATTAGCCATTGACCATGGTAGTGTTATCAGAAAGACTTCTCCTTGACAAAAGGTAAAGCCACTTCAGAAGATGAAATGGATTCTCTAGTTTGCTCTGCAGTACTACACTACTGCTCTACACATATTCACAACAGCTGTCACAACCATTTTTATCAAGAATAGGCAGGGCTGTCCTGATCCAATATTGTTCTATCGGTCCACTATCAGCAAAAAAAAAAAAGTATTGGATTATATTGGCCTGCATGTAAACTCTCTGATATCATCCCTGTGATAGCATCAGTTCATTCCAGACTCCAGTCCAGCCTTCTACCCAGCAGCAGAGCCCAGTGATCACAAAGTGCGAACAAAGTATACTAAGAGGCATTAAAAACTCAACAAAGTCAATGTAAAATAAAATTGGATACAACTACTTTGTATACAAAAGAATGTTTTGTTTACTTCCACTCGTGGCTATTGAAACTATGGAGCCACATTTTTCAGCTCAAACAATAAATCAACGTGGCAGACGGTACCAATCCCTGTTTTTGCATGTGTGATTCGTTAGGACATTGTTTGACAGCTTTCAATGAGTTCTTTTGGTGATTTGAGCTCAACTGGTCAAGGCTTTAAAAACCCGGAGGAAAAATGCAAGCTGTCACAGACGGTCACCATGCCACGCTTAGCAGCAAACATGAGGGAGCAGGCCATTGGTATGCTGAGATCCAGAATGACCGAAGCGAGGGTAGCCAGGCATTTTGGCATCCACAGATGCACTGTCTCACGCCTGCAGGCACGTTATGCACAGACATAATGTGCAGGTTATGGACTGGCCGCCTTATTCCCCGGATATGAATCCGATTGAACACCTTTGGGACAATCTGGATCGCCGTGTACGGCGTCGTATTCCACTGCCGGTGACGGTTGCTGATCTCCGTACTGCACTCTTGGAAGAGTGGGAAGTGATTCCAGTGGGCGAAATCAACGCGCTCATCATGTCTATGCCACGACGATCACACAAGATACTGACATTTGTAATCCATGTCCATTCATTTTTCTATTGTTGCTTTTGTTCATTCATGTTCAGTATCATACCAAGTGAAGTCGCCCAATAAATTACGAAAACTCAAATTAATATCGAAAAAAATACAATGTTGCATTTTTAATGCCTCTTGGTGTAGAAGGAGGAGGAGTGATGTCGGCCGTGTGGCAGCATTTTTAGTTAAAGTCTGAAAAAGACCACTTATCCTCACGTAGGGTCGTGGGGGGATGGAGCCTATCCTATCTGTCTTAGGGTGAAAAACACCCTGGACAAGTCGACACTAACATTCACACCTACAGGCAATTTTTAAAATTAGCCAATTAACCTAATCCCCATGCATGTCTTTGGATCAGGGTCTTCTAATTTATTTGTATTTATTCTATTCAGTTCTAGAATATTCCTGTGTTTAAGTATGTTTAACTAGTGGTTATTTTACACTTTGAAAATCTATTTTGTTTGGTTTTACTGGATTTATTGAGGTTATTTTTCAGGGTCTTATTTATTTTTTATCTATTTTATTCTGTTTAAGGTTAAAATAGATGTAACCATTGGTAAATAATAAATAGGTCAGTTTTTCTCAGACCTACTTTTGCTGACTATTGTTCTCTGTTTCAGTAATGTCACTTGATCAAGACATTTCCACCCTACAAAATAAGTAAACACTGTTGTCCTTCAGCCACACCTCATTCATAAGCTTTGTAATTAATAGTTAATTAATAGATTAAACTTGGTAAAAACAACATTACTCACAGGCTGTGGGAGACTTGCTGCTGAAAAAGACTTTATTCATTCCTCAACGGGGAAATTACAGTTTTTCTCTCTGTTATTATTTTTCATCACACACAGGGTATGAAACAAACACATGCAGTAGAGGAGAGGTGTCAGAGTGATGGGGCTGTCTCATATCCAGGCACCCGGAGTAGTTGGGGGTTCAGTGCCTTGCTCAAAGGCATCTTAGTAGGACGAGGAACTGGCACTTGGCACTTGACACTTGGTCCGACCTGGACTTGAACCGCGATCCTCCGATTCCCAGCCCAAGTCAGTACAGACTGAGCTACTGCTGCCCTTAAAAACCGCTCTGATGTATTATTATGCCGATGTGACACTCAAGTGTCAAGATTTGAGCCTCTCATCACAGGAGGAGAACGATCAAGAGCATACGTCAACAGTCAGTTCAGTGTGAGATCAATCCTCCGGCCCTGCTGTCGGCACATTTAACCCAATCATCTGTTGCTGCTGGTTATAAATATAAGCGGTGCAGCCTGTGGTTGTCTTTTTTTGCTGTCCAAGAACAGTCTGTGTCCTTATTTATCCTGGAGCTGATGTAGCCGCTTATCATAATCTGCTTAGAAACAGCACATTCAAATCATCATCCACAGGGAATATCACAATGTTGGCTTGAAACAAGGTATTAAGCAGACAACTGAAGCGTGACATAAGATAATCACACTAAAAGTTACCATAACTTATTTCCATAACCTTTATGGCCTGCTCAAAACCATGATCACAAACAAGTATGATTACTCTGTCTTCTACATTATAGATGTAGATACTGTGGGTAGCCTATTATGCAAAAGCAAATTGTACATTATGAGATATTAAATACATCCACTCATCTCTACTCTTTCAATTTAAAAATAACATGTTCATATCTGTTTTTGAAAAGTTGCAACAGATTCACATTATACAACATCATCAGGTCCACGCTTTCAAATATTGGTGCTCAACAAGCTAAAAGGTTAATAAATTTATGTTTCAGTTAGACTAGGTATTTCATTTATGCTTAAACTGTACCTAAATAACTGACCCTGTCCGAAACTAAATAACTGCTGTATTGTTGTATACCTCAGTATCTCAATAGACTTTATTGATAGTTATCAGCTCAAAGTTACAGTCATAGTCAATACAACTGCTTTTCTTGCTTATATCTGACCACTGATCTCAATGGTGTGTCTTTTTTTTGGTTTTCCTGAATAGGAGAGAATTTGCTGAGTTGCTGGAGAAGTATGGATCGAATGGTAGCACAGGATCGACACGCAACTCTCCCATACAGCAAGGTAAGCAAACCTCTGCTAAATGTTGAGGATGACATATCACACATTCTTTGTTTCTCCATAAATGTGGACATATTTCCTGCTCATGTATCTATATGAAATACATTACATGTTCACACTGTGCAAAGTCTCAGTCCTCCTGAAAGATACTGGTATCATGTGTTAGCTTGCTGGGGAGGAAGTTGAATAATGTTCTCAATTTGGAATTATTATTTCCATGTAAACTTGAAGGAGAATATTTTAATTCTGAACAATTAATTGGTGAGGACAAGGTGGGTGAGGACTGAGACAAGGTCTCCACCAGCAGCTCCTTGGTTTTCCATGCGCTGAGGTGGAGGGGGTTTCTCTGGCATTCATCAAACATCACACTGCAGATCTTGATACTTCAAATAGTGCGATCATTTTAAAATGAGCTGTTCCTCGAGTATGTCACAACCTTTAGCTAACTTTAGCTATAGTGACAATAAACGGGTTTCTGAACAGGTTCTGAACAGCGCTCACTATCCAATCACAGAAAAAATGTAATTCATACAGAAATCGCTGAAGGTTTTTAATATCAAATCACAGTTTAGTTTTCTCTTTGTCTCCCTCAAAGGTCTTGGTGGCACCAAATCTGTGTCATCAGTGCAATAATTGCTGCAACAGCTTATCAGGCATAGGAACTTGAATGACCATCATATACTTCCATCATAATACTCGAAGCCCTTATATACATTTTCACATTTGAATTCATTCATTAATTTGTTCAAAGTACAACAAAAGAAAAATCACGACTGTGCTTGACAGAGTACCGTGCCTAAAGGGTGGATGGAGTAAGTCTGCCTTTAAAAATGGCTTATGACAAGTGTACTCGTCCATTACACAATTGCCAACATCTGTTTCAGCTGTGAAGGAGGCAGCCAGATGTTCTGGGTTGGTCTGGTCAGCTCTGGCAGGCAGTGTGTTGATGCATCACGGTCAGATCATAAATTACCATAAACCACTTGATGGTGGTGCGAAGGGATGTGCTTTCACACGTGTTTTCAGGTGGTCGTTCCTGGAGACAGCAGCATAACATCGTTGTGATCAGCCCTGGTGCTAATATATTATTCTTGGACCCTCCCTCCAATTAGGTGATATTATACTGCTGTAGATTTAAGTCATTGATTCCACTTCAAAACAAAAATCGAAGGTCATCCTATGGCTCTTACACTCAGCCAAGACTTTAACGACACTCAAGCTCAGACTCTTGGCTTTGTAGTGATGATGTAATAATACATGTTCAGATATACAAATTTACTTATTGGTCTAGACTTTCTGATCTAGACCTTGGATCTGTTGGTCTTGACTTGATTCTAGACATGATACTTGCTGTTCTTGACCACAGTCCAGTTGTGGGCATTGTTGGTCATCATCATTTAGGACTAGACCAAGGTCTGACTGGTCTTGAATTGGGACTTGTTGGCCTTGGATTTAGTCCAGACCTTGGCACTGTATGACTTGATTTGATTCTAGACTTTGGACCAGATCGATGACTGGTTCATCTAGTCTGCAGACTTTTTGAACTTGAGACTTGAAACCGTGTTAGAATTCTGTCAGGTGGCATTTTATTAATTATGTTACAGTTTCCTCCACAAAAATACAAAATACTACAATTTTAAGCCTTTAGAAATCATAGTGCGCATTTCACCATGAATAACCTCCCCAGTCAACCTGGTCTCATGAAATATTCGTACAAATCAGTACGAAAAATATTGCACTGAAATTCGTACGTAACCCACGTAATTCGGACATCATGTGACGTTCGATGCAGGCTGCTCCGTCTGGGAATGTCTGACATTCCTTACATTCTCAGCGGACATTCATTACGTTTTCACTGGAGCAATTTATGAGTTCGGGTGCGTTTTGCTCACATTTCTAGCGGGAAATATGCATTTTATTTCCATAAGCCTAACCCTGTAATCCTATCCCTAAACCTAAGCATCACTGGAAGTGTTGTCAGGCTTATTTCAGTGCGTATTGTAATGTTACGGTTTCAGCTGACAGTGAAAGGAATGTCCGGCATTTTTAAGGCTGTGGCTTCCGAGTTTTGGGGGCTCTCTGGGGCTCGCGCATGCGCTGATTGGTCATGTTGCCTGTCACTCGTAAGATATTACTTTTCGTATGATATCATACGAATGTTTCATGAGACTACGTTGCCCCAGTATGACATTTTTCTTTGAATCTGAGGACAGGAAAGAAACAGATGTTTACCCCAGGCGGTGGATGAAAACTATTCTGGGCCATATTTGAGCTGCTCTGCATTTGGTTTGGTCAGCATATTGGGTATTATTCAGTGCTTAGAATCACTCAGGCTTAGGAAATGTCCAGCAGGAACATAGACATTTTTCAGTGGAGAGCCTGAGTGGAAGTGGAGCCATATATGTAGCAGCAAAGTGTTTTTCTAGTGCAGGACATGTGAAATGTGTTAAAGGTTTAGTTCCATCCCTTAGAACATATTTCAAGAAACCGTTCAAATAATGACCCACTGTTTCTAGCAGAGGTGGGACCAAGTCATTATTAAGTCTTTGCCCTCAAGTCCCAAGTCAATTCCTAAGTCAAGACTGGCAAGTCTCAAGTCTCAAGTTCTAAGTCCTACATCTTGGAGTCCTTTCAAGTCTTTTTAACAACAGAGTAAGAACATTTATCACAGATCATTGAGTTTTCATGTTCATTTTGTTACTGATTGCAGCACTGGCCATGTACGTAATGTAAAATTTGTTTTTGGTTGAAGGAAGGGCGGCACGGTGGTGTAGTGGTTAGCATTGTCGCCTCACAGCAAGAAGGTACCAGGTTCAAATCCTGGGCCCTTTCTGTGTGGAGTTTGCATGTTCTACCCATGTCTGTGTGGGTTTTCTCCGGGTACTGATTTGTGGATTAGCGTTTTATATTCTGTGTGGAGTTTACATGTTTTCCGTGCATCAGCAGTTTCCTCTGGGTGCTCCAGTTCTCTCCTATGGTCCAAAGACACGCAGTGTACGTGAAATATGACTATGTTTTGTCGATATGCACTACAGGACAGGTGTGGGTTCTCTCTGGTACTCCGGCTTCCTCCCACCATCCAAAAACATGCATGGGGATTAGGTTAATTGGTTAATTTAAATTGACCGTAGGTGTGAATGTGAGTGTGAGTGGTTGTCTGTCTCTATGTGTCCTGTGATGAACTGGAGACTTGTCCAGGGTGTACCCTGTCTTTCACCCTAAGACAGCTGGGATAGGCTCCAGTGCGCCCCCAAAGACCCTATGAGGATAAGAGGTAGATAATGGATGGATGGATGGTTAAAGGAATAGTGTGGGATTTGTGAAGTGCACCAGCAACTCCTGTATGCTGCGAAGCAAAATTGCTATTTTTGTCAATGGAATGTGGTGTGCTGGTGAGAGTGAGATCTACTTTGTGTCATTTTGGAGAAATCTGTATGACAGCAAACTGAAACGATGCACATTATCTTCATATGAAGTACATTTAAACTGATCTTGATTATGTTTGTTTTGTTTTCGTTTTATTTTTGGAATCATTTGTGCCAACTGCCGCTTTGATTGACAGGCCCACCCACTGGTTGTTCTGCAAATTGTTTGGATGCTGTCTGATCAAAAAAACGTAGATTTGATTTGATTGGATATTGTGCTGACAGCACAGACACACAGAAAGATGCAAACATACCATATAGACAGAGAGAGAGAGAGAGCGGTGGAGCGAGCTATCTGGACATAGGGGAGAGTACCAAGTCTTTTCAAGTCAGAAGACACAAGTCCAAGTGACGTCACCAGTTATTGATGTTGAAGCTCATGTCGAGTAGCAAGTCTCTTTACATTTTGTCAAGTCGAGTCTAAAGTCATCAGATTTATAACTCGAGTCCACACCTCTGGTTTCTAGTGTGAGCCATTATTATCTAAATCTATCTGGACTGGAAATAACTCGACTCACTCTGTGTCTTTCTTGTCTTTCCACAGGAGGACGCTACCTAGATAGTACATCTTCTGGTTCCTCGTCTCGCTCCCAGAGTCCTTTGCTGTTGAGCCCAGCAGGCTCTCAGAACATGTACAGCAACAGTGGAGCCATGCTGCGTTCGCTCAGGTGAGATTTGTCGTCCAGGATTCACATGAACCACCGCACTGCTCTCCTGTTGTTAAGAGACTCAGCAGGTTAGGAAAGACTGGGTTTACACATGTATGCCTTTTATTGTTGTGTGATTAGGTGTCAAGTCAATTTTGTTTCTGTAGCCCAATATCACAAATTACAAATTACATCAGAGTGCTTTATAATCTGTATAAAATATGACTCCCTCTGTCCTTTACAAACAACCCCCAACTAAATTTATATTGTTTATACTGATATGTGTTTTGTGTCGAAATATAAATCATGCCTTACAATAGGATATAAACATAACTTTATAGCAATTTATAATCACTTCTTACATAGATGTTGACAATTGACAATGATCCTTATTATTTTTTTTTTAATTGTATTACCATTACATGTACTCAGCAGACTTGCCAGGGCTCTTTGGTAAAAACTATATGGATGGAGACAGTTGATAAATTACTTCCAACATGTCTTGGGTTCGTATATTTGCGCTGTAATCTGTTCTTACTCAGTGGAAATGCTAATAAAGGTCTGTGGCACTCGCACACCTGCCTTCATTCACAAAATAAAAGTCCTGTTATGTTCCCAGTCATCCAGGGGAAGGAGTAATTCAGCTCATTTCAGTGGCTCGATCCAGCAGTTTGGGCATCACCATCGGAGGAGGCTCCAACAGACCCGACGGCCCTGCTGTCTTCATCCAGGAAGTGCTGTCTGCAGGAGACTGTCACCGGGTAAGACATGAAGCCACCAGCCTGAAGCACAGAGTCAACGTAAAACCCTGAAATTTTAAGGACTAAAAGTCACTTTTTTTCATAGGTTGGTCGGTCCTGGGACTTATACTCAGGTGCGACTTATATTAAAATATATAATTTCACATGATCTTAAATGTTATTTCACAGTGACCGACATTAACTTAAAGACAACCAAGAAAGACTGAACACACATTCCCCCAAAAAGAAAATCATACTCTGCAGATTACAAGCTGCAGGTAGTGAAATATGCAGCCAAAAACAGTAAATACGGTTTCCATGGTAGTATTGTTTAAATGCAACATGAGCTGTAAGTAACATAATGTAACAATGGCTGAAAGCATCTCTGTAGTACTTGAGTAGTGGTGTCTCTGCAGGCAAATATGAACAGTGTCAGGGAGTAAAGTGTTACTGTAACCTGGTTAAAGCTGGTTAAAAAATGTCCCAAATTTTAGTGTTTTATGATTGAGAAAAAAATGTCACATGTTGACTAGAACAACAGTTATTACAATACCTGTCCCCAGATTTCATTTCATAAATGTGGTCTCCATGCCTACAGTCAGGTTTGTGTTTGTATTGACCATACTGTCGAGCAGAGTTTAGTGAATAAAAACTGTAGAGTTGAAAACTGTTTGCCAATTTTGACTTTCTAGACCCACAGAATATTTTGTACTATGTCTCTGAAAACACTGAATAGCTCAAAGAAAGAAGAGACTCTCTATTTCATCATGAAAAACATTTGTTTTTATCTTGTTCCATTCTTGTTTTATTAGAGTTAGAGTAGAGGACACTTTCACCAAAATCACCACTTTTTGTCCAGAAACCGTTTGTTTTTCTTTCTAATCTCGATCGTCTCCACTTCCTGCTTTGATCTCTCTGGTGTATACTGTCTCTTTATGTCCTGACTACAAATCCCAGAGGCCCCAACATTACTCACAGGATGCAGAAGACCACAATCGGTGACCTGCTGCTGAAAAACCACTTTGACACATATATACAGTACCTCAATGGCACCCAAGTGTCGGATTTTAAATGACACAGATACGTCAGTGGCACTCAATGAGTTTATTTAGAGTGACCCACACAGACAGCTGATAGAGTAGGAGAATGAATGAATGAATGAATGAATGAATGAATGAATGAGGAGGAGTGTTCTGAAAGAACTTCTGCGTAAACCTCATTAAAACCTAAACCTAAACCTTCTATCCATCCATTATCTACTGGTTATCCTCATATGTATAAATTATTATGTTTAAATTATATTATACTTATATATATATAATTATTATATTATAATTATGAATTATAAATTATGTAGTTTAAAGAGTGAAAGGAGACACACAAACTGGCCACTGCAGTTTCGATCACACAGGAGGAAATCATGTGTTTGTTGGGGACTATTTTCAGCAGTGGATTATTCCACACGTGTTGCTCTTGTGAGTATTTCCACTAACAGGACTGTGTGATTGAGTCAAAAGTGTCTAAGATAAGATAAGATAAGATAAGACATGATAAGACATAATAAGACAAGACAAGACAAGATAAGACAAGACATGATAAGACAAGACATGATAAGATAAGACAACACATGATAAGACAAGACAAGACAAGATAAGACAACACATGATAAGATAAGACAAGATGAGATAAGATAAGACAAGATAAGTTAAGATAAGATAACACATGATAAGACAAGATACGACAAGACAAGTCAAGATAAGATATGATAAGACAAGACAAGATAAAATAAGATAAGATAAGATAAGGTAAGGTAAGATAAGATAAGATAAGATAAGACAAAACAAGACAAGACAAGACAACATGATAAGACAAGACAAGATAAAATAAGATATGATAAGATAAGGTAAGGTAAGATAAGATAAGATAAGACAAAACAAGACAAGACAAGATAAGATAAGATAAGATAAGATAAGATAAGATGAGATAAGATGAGACAAGATAAGATAAGATAGGAAAATATAATCAGATTTAAACACTGACAGGAGAGAAAAAAACACTCTCCAAACCCAAAATACACAAAGTGAAACTACAGTGCAACACCACTAATACTGTGCATCAAAGTAAAGACACTGCTCTAGTGAGAGGGTGTAACTCTGGAGGCCCTTAAATGGACGTGGACAAACAAAATTTGGTGCTCACAAAATCCTATTTGATGCTCACCAGATATCTCAAGACACCAGCGAGCTCATATGAGACCGCCCAATGTCTATGTCTCTGTCCAGAAATGACTCGACAGGAGCTAGTTCAGTCTTATTTGGACTTATTGGACTTTAAGGATATTAGTTATTTATTTTGATCGGGTATTTACTTTAATTTAACATGTGGTCAGCTCCATTGCTACAGGTGGATGTATCCCTAATTTCTAGCTGCTCTAGCTGATAGTATGTTGTGCTTAAGAGATACCAAATAACCTTTTGTTGTCCCTTAAGGGCTCTGTATGTATCAGTAAAAAAGTAAATGTTCCATAGCGTCTCAAGGATGGAGGGAACACAGTGATTTGGACTTGACAGAAACAAGGTGACAGGAGGCCTCTACTAGACAGAGCAGCAGATGAATGCTATGTGGTTAACATAAAGGCTTCATCAGTGCAGCGTGCTCCACTTTATCACGTTGCTACTGTACCATGCATCAGCCATCATGCATCAGCCATGTTGAAGATGGATTCTTTATTTGTCATGTCCACTGTGTCAAAGTCATCTAAATTTTTGTTAATTTTTATTCATGACTGAATGATGCAGGAAATACAAACACTGTGCTCTTACTCAGTACAGGACCAATTTGAAAAATAGTTGTCCTCATTCACTTAGACACAAAATGTGAGAAAATAGGGACAAAAAAGATTTTAGCATTCATTTAGGGGAAGATAAAAAAAATCCAGAAAATGCCACGTAGAAGTGGCGTCCATGGGGACCTAAAGACTAATATGAGACGCAGCTCCATGCTTTATTGCATCTCACAAGATGCAACCATTATTGGGTTTATTCAGTCATTCATTCATGTTCTTGTCACTACTGCTTATGCTATTCAGGATCTTTGGGGTCTGGACCCAGCAGCTTCACTGGGTGAAGACAGAAACCATTCACACTCATATTCAGACCCAGGATCAGTTTAGAGTCACCAGTTAACCTGACTGAGCCATTTATCACACAGATAAATTAAACCTTTTTACCACTCTAGAATTGATAAAAAGATCAAAATCCATCCAAACAAAGACACCAAGTTGTTCTGGGACACCACAGAAAGTCGAGCTATGATTTGGTATCAAAAACATTTGATGTCTGGACATTTCTGTTTTACACAGAAGTCTCCTTATTACAGTAAATAAGTGGTCTCACTACATGAAATGGAAAGAATAGGGACCAGCAGGTTTTAAGACACTAAGAGAATTGGATATTTCGTCCCAGTAAAGGTTGCTCAGTGAGAGTCCCTCTCTGGCTAAGTTGCTCCCTGCATCCATGTATGAAATGAAAAGAATATTAATCTCTTAACTATAGTAAAGAGAGTGGCTATAACCTTCCCTTAAATAACTGTACTGCTGCTCGTGCTTTGTTAACCCCTCGTTGGGCTGTGTTGCAGCATTGTTTACCCGGGTTATAGTTTGTGGTGATCCTGTGTGAACTGTAGCCTCAGTTTCCTGTTCTAAGCTGACAGCAGTGGCTCAAGGTGTGCTCTTCTGCTGCTCTAGTCCATCTTCTTCAAGGTTCAGTGTTGAGCTTCTCACATGATATTCTTGGTTGAACCAGTGGTTATTTCACTTCCTGTTGTCTCAAAAACAGTCTGCTCATTCTCCTGTGACCTCTCACATCACTCACTGGATATTTCCTCTTTTCTGGACCATTCTCTGTGAACACTAGAGATGGTTGGAGTGAAAATCCCAGTCGATCAGCAGTTTCTGAAATAGACCAGCCCATCTTTATAAAAGCATTGAGTTGAGTTCAGACAGCAGTTGACAGCTGACAGTATAGTGGAAGACAGATATTTATTTCAGGAGTATGATTGCATTCATAAGGTGAACACAGATATGATTCCAAATGAATATTAATGCTCGATGTCTACTGGATTGTTTCTTTTATGTTTATGTTTACCAAGAAAATTATAACCTCATACACTGTATGTTGCCATCTCCTTGTCAAGACTCAATATCCTAAATAACATATGTGAATAGTACGTGTACAGTAAGACTACATGCTAGTAGCATGATGCTACTGTGTGTTAAGCTCTATTAGAACAGCTAGCAGCACACTCTGTCTCAGCCTTTCAGTCTCCTGCTCATAGACTTTTAATCCTCTGCATTATGTCGGAAGCAAGCAATCATTTCATCCACTGTGGCTGGCTGTATGGGATGACTCTGCTGGGGAATTATGCAGCCATTCATTTATCAGAACTACAGCTCTTAATCTCTCCCTCTGTCTTTCTCTCTCAACCCATCCAGTCGAAGCAACCGAGAACTGGATTCATGTGATCCAGTCTACTGTAGCAGGAGCATCCTGAATGAGCTGCAGTTGCCTGATCTCTGTTTTTAGAGACACTTCTAAAGACAATCTTACAGTAGATTAAGAAATCTTTAGAAGGAGAAACCATCTGTCCAGCAAACTAAGGAAAGTGCAACTAACTGAGGATGGAAACATCATCTTCAGGGTCATTCTTGGCTTGTCTTTAGAATATATATATATTTTTTTATAATAAAAACATTTTTTATTGCTATTGGTTGCGTCGTAGGAACGCTCTTAGGGCTCCTGTGAAAGAAAAATGTGTTTCCCAGAGCGCACTTAGCTTAAGAGGCGGAACTCTAAGATCAAGCTGACCCACTCTTAACAGTTTTCTTAGTGAGCGATCACTCTTAGATCCAGCTGTAACAGGCAAATTGAATAAATTAATAAGCAAGGAGGTATTAAAATAGATACGTATTTTTATTTATTTTATGCTTCAGATATTATTTAGCTTTAACTGGTGACAGAAAAGAATGAATTTCACGTCCTTACTTTGCATATATGACAATAAACACTTTGAATGTGTTTCATGAAGGCTCTGTGGGCTCATCAGAAGTGATCGGCTCCTGTTCAGAGCAATCTTAAGATGGAGCATAAGAAGGGCTTTAAGAATGCATCTGGGTGGTGTTGTGGTATTGGGATGAATACAGGATGTATTTGGGGCATAAATTGAGCCTGGCAGTTATAAATAGTTATTTACACAGTGACAGATTGTACTGTACAAGAAGTGATGCTGTTGCAGCTTCGGGAGCATTGTGTCATTGGTGCTGATGTAGCTCCTCACAGGAAGCTGATTGATCCATTTTCTGGCCAACCATAGACACACACACACACATTATTTGAAGCCTGACAAGATGAACTTGACATGAATGTGACATTCGGTCCGTCATTTTTCCTGTGATCTGGTGAAATCAAAGTTAGTTAAATGCAGCAAATGAGATCCAATTATACTATAACTTTCCACTGTCTGTTCATTCAGCACCAAATGGGTTAAAAGTTACAGTTTGTTAAAGGTACACTGTGTAAGGTTTTATGTATTTTATTACCTCAAATCAACATCTTCATTCATAAATAGATCCACATTGGTGGAGGCTTCCATGTCTTTCCGGTCTATAAAAAACTGCAGAGAGGGACATAAAAGCACTTACCAGGCACTAAACTAAAACCTGCACTGTACTTTTGGTCATAATACAAGACCATACTTATGCCCGCCGAATCCTCATCACCAAAAAAGCATAAAAGGGCCATAAAATGACCGGAGCTGCGGGCTGGGGATCTGTGGTGAGAGTGGCCACACAGTAGCGCCCCATGCCTGGCCACGGCCCGGGACCCGCCGGGAAGTCCTCCGGACCGGAGGAGGGCTGTGGAGGTCTGTGGAAAAATGACCGGAGCTCTGATAGTGACCGCCCGGGAGTCAACCCATTCCGCCTACCATAGTTCCAACTATTTTGCAATGCACAGTTGAAAACGTGTGGCGCTAGACAGCGAATGCAAAATCAAATTTAACCACTAGATGGGAGAAAACAATGACACAGTGTCCGTTTAAGCTATTAAAGTGTTGACTTATCTGATGCCATGAAGTTAAAACATGTTTGAAAAAGTCTTTAGGGAGACTATCACAGCAGCAGGAGGAGAATTTCAGATTTCCTCCAAGAGTATATGGTTGAAAGGATCAACTAGCTACAGTATGTCGTACATTATGTGCTAATGCATTTGTTTTTAGTGGATGCCATACAGGCTGGACACCTTCAGCTGTGCCATGTATTCAGTGTGCTGAGTCTGGTGATCTGTTAACCACTCTGCAAACACTAACAGAGATTACGTTTTAATTTTGGGGAGTGTCTATCGTTTTTTGTTTGTCACAGATTGGAGCACCTGGATTCAGTATGTTTTAAGTTCTGACTGGTGTCGCACAACCAGACTTTTATGAACACCATGGTTTTAATGAATAAATCTGCTCTGCATTTCTAAATGCTCTTTCTTAATGCAGGATGGACGCCTGAGGCCTGGAGACCAGCTCATTGCCATTAACAAGGAGTCTTTAATAGGTGTAACCCACGAGGAGGCCAGAAGCATGCTGAACAAGGTCAAGTTAAGGTGAGTAACATCTGTGAATCAGTCACAGTCATTAAATATTGTACTTCATTTAATTGCATTGCATTTGTTTGTGACATTCTGTAAATATATCTTCTATTGTGACGTATTCTGTTATGTTGTTTTATTGTGTTTCTTCTTCTTTTTCTCTTGTTAATTCTGCTGTAACCAGTGAATTTGCCACAACTGGGCGATCAATCAAATCAAACTTTATTTGTATGGCACTTTTCATACATTTCTCAGTTCAAAGTGCCTCACAGAGGCTAAAAACAACAGTGGAAAATAAAAGTAAAATAAAAACCAATCCCCCAAATAAATACACACACACACACACACACACACACACACACACACACACACTTAGGCATGGCACAGAGACCTTAAGTGATAAATAAAAATTATTCTCTTCTATTCTTCTTATGTCTTTGTGTTTATGGATCACATCTCCAGCCAAGACAGTGCTGTAGAGATAGCCTTCATCCCAGGGAAAGGACTTTTTCCAAGCAGCACTTCTCTTCACAACGGGGTTCAGCGAGCCACCGGCAACAGCTACAACTCTGGACGCTTAAAAGTCCACATCAGGTCACCTGAGGTCAGCTATGCTTTGTTTCACTCATGCTAGAATATGGCTTAGGACTTTCTACACTGGAAACACAGAATAGTTCAAATGAAAGAAGAGACTCTCTATTTCATCATGAAAAAAATGTTTGTTTTTACCTTGTTCCATTCTTGTTTTATTAGAGGTAGAGTAGAGGACACTTTCACCAAAATCACCACTTTTTGTCCAGATTCTGTTTGTTTTACTCTCTAATCTCGATCGTCTCCACTTCCTGTTTTGATCTCTGTGGTGTATACCATCTCTTTATGCTCTGACTACAAATCCCAGAAGCCCCAACATTACTCACGGGCTTCGTGAGAGTGCCCTCTTGTGAAAAAAAACACTTTGACGTGCATATACATCAGTGGCACTCATAGAGTTAATTGATCTATTCATAAAAAGTGAAATTGACCAGTTTTTGTAAAAAAAAAAAAAAAAGGGGTCTAGTTGAAAATTGACATTCATAGACTTGCTTTTTGAAAACCAGACAACTGGACAGTGTTCACATGATCATCATTTCTTCTTGCAGATCTGTACAGAGGAGTCAGCTCCAGTGTCCTCACCCTCTCCTGACATCTGCCCACCAGACATTCATATTTCAGGTAAAATCCACTCTATATTTCTGTCACTTCTCTGTTTGTAACCACACTGTTCTTGGCTTTGACGCATAACAAACAATACAACAATGTAACTTTACTTCACCCCTAAAATGAGCATTTCTATATCAATTATTTGTTTCTTGCATGTTTCCTTGAATTCTTGATGAGACCTGTCTGCTAATACTATGGAATTAATCCTGCAGAATAATAAAACCAGAAAATGTTTGACAAGTTCGCCTTAACTGCTAGCCATTTTATAAAACAGAAAGTACTTTGTGCCAGCATTTTTGGCCATTTTGAGTCATCTTTCAAGACCCACAGATCAAATAAAGGAAGAGACTCTGTTTTACTTTTTTGCCGAGTAGAGGACACTTTCACCAAAATCACCACTTTTTATCCAGATTCTCTCTGTTTTGCTCTCTAACCTTGATCATCTCCACTTCCTGCTTTGATCTCTGTGGTGTATATTGACTCTTAGCCCCAATATTACTCACAGGATTTGTGAGAGCACCCTCTTGTGTCTGCTGCCGAAAAACCACTTTGATGTATAAATTTGTCTATGGCACTCAGGCGTTGATTTTTAAATGACGTATATATACGTCCATGGCACTCAAAGAATTAAACGACAGCACAATATCCATTTCCACACCGTCTAGGTCTCATTCATCCACTCGTATGCTCACTACACTCTTCGCTATAACCTGACTATTTAAAACACTTCATAAACAGTCTCAGGCAGGCAAACATGCTACTAGTCCAGATGAGTGTTGCTCCAGAAGTGTTTAAAATATCTAAACATATATATATATTTATGTAATAAGTGCTGTGTGTGTGTTCTTCCTCTGTGCCATAGTGCTCACTGTCTCCCTGTTTACCAGTACCTGTGCCATGAAATAACTTTTAAAGGACTATTTAACGCCTGCCAAATGTGATTTTCACTGTTTGTCCCTGAAATCAGACACATATTAGATATAACCAGGTGATCTGAGAATGAAAAACTGGGAACATTTGCTCCCTCACAGAGATTGGGGATTAAGTGGAGAGGAGAGGATTTAATAGAAAGCACAGCAGGGGACCGCTGAGGATCATGACAAATAAGTAGCATCTTGATAACAGTTTATTATTGTTTCATCCTTCCTCTTATTTCATTTGCTCCTATGTGATACCTAAAGACACAGGTGGTTCTGGTATTGTATTGTCATGAGTCCATGCTGATACTTCAGCCGAAAAGCTTGCAGATGCTACTTGACTGGACCCTGGGATTCAGAGAGCGCAGACCTCCGCCAAGGCAGCATTTTGTCCTCCATGCACAGTTTTTCACGATTACCGCGGAAAAAAAAATATTTGACCGTAAGAATGGCCAAGATTATAAACTGAGAATTCTTTTCTGGATATTTTGAGACCAGCTGCATTGCTCTAGCTCCTTCCTTCATGAAATTATGGTTAAAAACGTATATTTGACCTTGGTGACCTTGACTTTTTACCGATCTTGACCAAACTGAATCTGTGACTTCTGGATTCCTATATTAGTTCATATACCAATGTAGGTGACGATTGGCTGAAAATTGTACACCCTGGAATGTTCAGAAACATGCAAAATCTTCCATACATTACTACTGCTTGACCTTTCATTTGACCTTGATGACCTTGAATCGGATCCGATCACCACCAAAAATTAATCAGTTTTAATTTAGGCCACTTCTAACCAATCCTGAAAATTTCGTCAAAATCCATCCATGACTTTTTGAGTTATTTTGCAAACCATCAAATAAACAAACAAACCCTGGTGAAAACATAACCTCCTTGGTGGAGGTAACAATAACAGTGAACTGACAGCAGTATAGATTGGAGCCATTTCCTGTCAAGCAGAGATATGAAATATAAAGAGGATATAAAACTGAAGGGCAGACCAGAATGATCTTTATCTCACCATTTGTAAGGGTTTTTACGTTCTGTCTTGAATCTTATGTTCAGTTCTCTTCCAGTGTAATATATGTACCGAGTCAAACTGCAATGATTCAAGCTTTATTAGGAGAAAAGGAAAGTGCAAGAAATGGTATCAAGCCAAAAATGGCTGCAGCATAGACATAACAGAGCATGGGAGTGAACATTGAAAATCAGTCGATCAATATGACGAATGAATGAATTGAGTTTATTTTAATAGCATGTATTTGCTGAAGGACCTAAAGATGGACAGTCAGGTTTTAGTTAAAGCGAAAGCGTTTGATGGTCAAATTGAAAGATAGCCGACAGCTCAGCAGCTCTTATGCTAAGGGTCTCAGCTCAAATCCACCTGACAGCCTGGCCCAATCCTATTGACCAGGATTACCACAGTCAAGGTCATATCCCAGGTGCTGTGACCACTCACCCCTACAGGCTCTTATTGGTTAAGCCACTTGCTGGCCTTGAGAGATGTCAGCAGTTTTTGGTGAGGTGAGCAGGTACAAATACTGTCTGTAAATGTAAATATATACAGTATATACGTATGTATACTCCTGATGATGAATCATGTCTGTATGTCAGCAAACATGGAGGTGGTAGGCACCTGTGCTTCAACTTAAGCCGCCTCAACCCACTGATGACGGTGAGTCATACATACTTACAGCACACCTCTGCGACCTCTCACACTGTGTCTGACCTGTTCTGAGGCTCAGCATGGTGCCAGGTCACCAAAGGTCATCTATCCTGTTAGGGAGATAAACGTAGCTGCGTCCACATGTGTAAAACTAGTATCACCTGGGGTCCTGCAGTATATGTAGTAATGAATGCAGAGGTCATCTGTGCAAATTTGTCGTGTTTGTAATTTATAAAGCATAATTTGGCAGTTTTCAAGGTCAAGAATGAACATTGAACCATGAGGATTGATACTGTGCCCATGTTGAAAAGGTAAAAAAATCCCAGTTATGACTAACTCGTAAAGAAATAATACATTTGTAGCAAACGGGTGTTGTTTTGTTTTCGCACTTCAAGTGGAAATCCAGCTAATTTCTGTATTTTTTTATATGACAATAATCAGAGGTGGCCAACAGTAAGTGAACTAAGCACCTGCTCAGGGGCCCCTGGTTTCTAGGGGGCCCCCCAAGAGTGCAGAAAAAGGGGAGAATAAGGAGAATGATTCTAGATTCTAGATTCAGAGAAGCCCCTAATATAAATACTGACAAAATAATATGACAATCAGTCATAAACTCACAGTCACACATACATTTTATTTACAACATCCCCCCTCTCTATTCAGTAAAATGGTTCAGTCCAGCTGCTCCATCAGTCAGCCTGCAGAGAGTTAACTTTTCACAGACAGAGTGGAGGAGGAGACGACAGGATGACTCAAAAGTCAGGGAGGAAAAAAGAAAAGAAAAAAGTTCAGACAGGAGAAAGAAGTGAAGGGTTGACAGTTTGTCACCAGTTCTTTCATATGTAAGGTGGGTCTGTTAGTGGTTCATGTGATGGAAAGTTCTGGAACATTAGTCTGTTAGCTATTCCTAACTTTGTCTAGAGTTTATAAGCTAGCTCACTTTTCTAACATATTTCTGAAGGAAACTGGATTTATTCATTCAGTGCTTCACCTACTAAGTAACTGTCATGTTGTTCTTTTCACTAATATAGGAATGATAGTGAAAAACATTGTTAAAATGCAGAGTTTTATTAGCCTGACAAGCCAGACTATAAGATGAAATGTATAGTCTGGGAGCAGTTCATAGAGTTGAAGCCTGTGGGTGGAACCAACCGCTGTCGATCAAACTGCCTCTACACGTAATAAGCCAGCTCTATGACCAATCAGAACAATGGACAATGTGACACTACCAGTGGAGCCAGCTGGTATATTAGACTTTTGCCGTAGCTGGTCGGCAAAACAGCAAATTTCCCAAGTAATTTCCCAAGTTGGAATCAATAAAGTAATTGTATTCTATTCAAACACATCCTTCTTTAAAATGGATGACTTGAGTGTATCTTTCTGCTCAACTTTCAAAGAAAAGCCCAAGTCTAACTCTTCCAAAATCAATAACAGAGCCGATTCAAACGACCGCTTTACTATCTTTGCTACCTATCATCGTGCTACGTCCACCCCAACGACTCACTATGCAGATAGAGTGCTGTGATTGGTCCGACAGACTCCTTGCCGGAGCCAGGACTTTGCAGCTCTTTTCACTAATATGGGGATGATTGTCAAAAATATGAAAATAGTTTGATGTAAAACTGTATGAAAATTTTCCACCGTAGTAATAGAGGGCCCCAAATTCAAATTTTGCTTAGGGCCCCAGGGAGGCTTGGACTCTGACAATAACAACAAATATGGTATGTGGGTGTAACCAGGTCACAACAGCAGATCTGTCAATCATCACCACCAGTTGGGGGTGGGGTTGAGGGTGGTGCAAATCCTTTGGGCGGGATGAGGACGAGTTGGTACCCTAGCAACAGGGGTAGTGTGACACTCAGAGCAAAGGTTCATATTGCCACAGCAAGCAGACATACAAATCTGGGACAGACCAACTCATCAAATTAATATTAGGCATTGGCTGTCTGCCCTTCCTCTCTCATCTATAATCATCCACCTTTCCTCCACTCCTCTCTTTTTAATCATCTGTTTGTCATCCCCCCACCCAAACACACACACACACCTCCCCTATCACCACCCACTTCCACCAAATCCACACACACTCTGTCCATCCACTCTCATATTACAGATTATCCAATGATATTCGCCTCCTGTTGTTTACTAAGTGTCCTGTGGCCTCACATACTCTCTCCTCACATTGTTTAAAGGCCAAAAGCCCCTGATTTCAGATATTGTACACATATTCTTCATTCTCCTTTGTCTTTGATGAAATGAACCGTCATTTTGTTGTTTGTTTTCTTCTTTCTTCTTTTCTCCAGGTTCAGCCAGTGAGACATCGCCGACGGGCAGCAAACCTAAGATAACACTGGACCCCTACATACGCCTCAAATCAGACAAGTTAGACTTGGTGAGTCCTGTCCTTATTTTAGCTGCTAAATCTGTTCCACCTGGTGTGTGATGTGAAGTGTGATGGGGGTGGTTTATTCAAGTTGCGTACTCATTGCTTTATGCTTATGTCTCACTTTCTTAACCTCATCTTTGTGACTATTGGGTCAGTGTGGGCTGACTGATAAAGGTATGGAGACTTGCCAAAATAAAAAAGAAACTCATATATTATTATGTCAACTTATAACAAATGCTGCATATAGCTTGAGGGCAGATTTCACATACTCATGAATTGACAACATGATTTGAACAAAAGCTATAAAACTAAGGCCTCCAGCTTCACAGCTACTACTGTTTGCCCTGGTCAAACTGACTGATCCTGACATCACTGTGTGGGACATATTTGATTTTACTTCTCACATTAATGGAGGTAAATGTCAGGAGTTCAGTGGTGAACAGATTTACTTCTGTTAAACTGTGATTCCATAGGTTGATGGTGCTACCTGCTGTCTATCTATCTGCAGTCCTACAGAACCAGAAACTGAAACAGGAAGCCAATGCTGAAGAGCTTTAAAGCTGTTTAACAGCTCTACCAGCCAGCAGGGGGCGACTCCTCTGCTTGTATGTCAGTCCAAAAGAAAATGATCCTCCCTCTCCCTTTGTTTATTCCTTCAGTAAACATTGAAAATGTGAGTTTATATGGTCTCAGTCTCTAGTCTCAAATCTTCTTCAGTACAGTTTAAATTGTGGTCCTGTTTAGTCTGATTTCTCATTTAGTCATTTTGCCCTGAGTGTCTACATCTTACTTTATAAACTTATTCATTTTGTATTTTTTCTGTTCATGAAAGTTAATTGTAAAATTTTGGTAGCCTAAAAATTTCGAAAAACCTCCCTCTTTTACTCCTGGTTGCAAAAAACCAAGATGGCGACAACCAAAATGCAGAAGTTGTGGCATCAAAACCATCATCCACGAACATCACGCCACTTCTTTAATGTAGCTGACAGCTAGTGCTATAAGCCTAAGTCCTAAAACAGTTTCACTCACTGAGTGCCAGTCATTTTATCAAACCGAAAGTGCCTTGTGTCAGCATTTTTGCCCATTTTGAGTCATCTTTTAAGATCCACAGAATATTTTGTACTATGTCTCTGAAAACACTGAATAGATCAAATGAAAGAAGAGACTCTCCTTTTCATCGTGAAAGAAATGTTTGTTTTTACCTTGTTCCATTCTTGTTTTATCAGATGAAGGGTAGGGGCCATTTTCACCAAAATCACCACTTTTTGTCCAGATTCTGTTTTGCTCTCTAGTCGCCATTGTCTCCACTTCCTGCTTTGTTCTCCGTGGCATATACCGTCTTTTTTGTCCCAATTACAAATCCCAGAAGCCCCAAAATTACTCACAGGCTGCAGGAGACCACGATCAGTGTCCCACTGCAGAAAACACTTCGATGGCTTATTATGTAGATGGTACTCTAGCGTTGGATTTTGAATGACATCAAAAGCCGTCAGTGGCACTCAATGAGTTAATGTTCAATTCGTAAATGAAATGAACAATCAAAGCAAACTGAAAATGTGTTCCACCTAGAGCGTAAAGGCTGGAGGCTGAAATTATAGATGGAATAAACAATATGCTGATGAATATTATCACAGCTGACCAGTGGTGAAGCTAAAAGTCCACTTTTAGCTTCACCACTGGTCGGCTGTGGGGTAAGAGCAACAGTTATTTTAATGGACCTGCCCAGTAGATTATCATAGTTGGTTGGTCCAGATGGTAGCAAAGGGATTCATCCTGGGACCATGAATATCATAGGAACATTTCATGACAGCTTGGCCAGTGCTTGTCTAGTCATGTGCTTTTATAATTCCTTCATTTCGTGTTGTGATGATGTGATCCACATCATTTTCACTGTTTCCAAAGTTTCTAAATTTACTCTTTTCTCATTCTTCTGATTAAATCACCCCCAAGCTCTCTCTGCTTGCCTTATCACACATGCTCTTCATCTGTATATCTTTATTTCTGCCCTCTCAGCATATTGTCTCTCTCAGTCCTCCTCTAGCTTCCTATCTCTCTGTCCTCTATATGCCTCTCTCACAGTTTTATATGTATATATTTAGCTCAGCCGTGGATTGGTCCTAATCTACCAGTTTATTGAAGGCACACAGAGAGTTTAACTGCTGAACGTACGGTCACAGTTCTGTCTTGATCTAGAAGACAGAGAGTGAGATGGATTATGGATATATTTAACTTTCAGATCTACTATAAAGGGACAAAAAGATAATGAAAGAACAGAAGGAGAAACCACAATACAATACTTGCTCATTAAAGGGTGTTAATATATGTCAACCTTGCTTAAGGATTTTACAACAGATGGATGTCAGATAAAATATAAAATGCACCAAGGTGTTTATAGTTTATCCCGGGCCCTCTTGGTCCCTGGGTTTGTGTGTTTCTCTGTGGCCCTGGCTGACTCTCTGGGCAATACCTCCTGGGTGTTCCCACTGCCTGGGCGGGACGGACCACCACACTGTGATGCAGTACGCCAGGATGCTCTCCACGGTGGATATATAGAACGTCACCAGCAGCTTTGCATCCAGTGCCTCCTTAGCACCCTCAGGAAGTGTAGTTCCTTTGTTTTTGTTTTGAGTTTCCCAACCTCATCTCTGTGGGCAGAATCATCTCCTCCTGAGATGAGCCCGACCATGGTGGTGTCGTCAGCGAACTTGATGATGGAGTTTGAAAAATGGGCTGGTGTAAAGTTATAAGTGTACAGAGAGTACAGGAGAGGACTCAGTACACAACCCTGAGGTGATCCAGTGCTGAGTGTGATGGAGGAGGAGAGGTGGGGGCCAAGTTTAACAGTTTGTGAGAAAGTCCTTAATCCAGCAGCAGACGGAAGGGGACAGTCAAAGAAACAGACATAGTAGTCGGTTTAATTAAGTACACTTGGCTGAACCTCACAGTCTAATGCAACAGTCCTTCGTGCAGGTTTAGACACGGTGGAAGCTGCACTTTGTGCTGTTGATCAGTATTGTGTTATATTCTACTGAGAGGTGTTCCTCATATTTTGTCCACTTATCGTATATAAACCCCTTTCAACCTCATAAACTCTTGATGGCAACGTGTTAAAAGCATTTCTATCTCTGATCATGTGTCTCTGTCTCTCAGGCTTTGTCCTTCATCGGGCTGCATGTCACTGAAGAGCAGAGGAAGAAGTTGGGACAGAGTCTGACCACAGACCCACAAGGCACTGTGGCCTATGGAGGTGAAGCACACACACAGAAACACACACTTCCAGTTGAAATATCTGTGTCGACATGCTGTCAAATCACGGCTCTGTATGACGGCTGCATGTCACTTCCTGGTTGTGTCATGTTGTGTAACCATGAAGCCGTGCAGACATTTCTGCCTTCCATACCTGTGCCTCTCCTTTACAAATGTATGATACCATGTAATTATATATGCTTATTACTAATTCTAATTTCTAATATAATACTAATTCTATCTACAGGTCATAAAAGAATATTTAAAATATTCATAAATGGCATATTAACATCTGAAAGACTAGACGAGAAACCTAAGGAAGTTGTCAGATCTGCATGTTATAGTATACAGTTTATATTAAGCATATAACACATATTACGAGGAGACTGTTTACGTATCTATGAAACATCATTTCATAGTGTGGTTCAAAGATGAGACAAAACTGTTTTAGAGGTGTGTTTACTTTGTTATCTTTTTTTTCTGTTTGCCTGTCGACTCTCAGACTTCGTGGAAGCAACCCGGAACCTTTTTCAGGAGAACCTGGAGGAGCTGGGTTTAGGGGCGGGCCCCTTCATGTTTTCCTATCACGAAGCAGCTAGTTTGATGGACACGTCCGCCTTCCACTCCCCTGTAAGCTGTCCTCTCAGCACCACTGATTCAACTGAAAAGATGACTAATATCGAGGAACTAAGATATACATATACATGTAAATACATAAGCACAAGTCTCTATCTTAAGTGTCCTCTTCTTGTCTATGTGTGTTTAGACATATGAGTCAGAGTGCAGCTACAGCAGTGAGGAGATGGAGCAGTTTCAGACTGAGGTGAAGCAGCTACAAACCCAGATGAAGCAGCTCAAGGTGAACACGCTCCACTGATCCACGTCAGCGTTTTACTTAGACAAAGGCCCGATCCCAAACCCCCCTCCACACTACCCCTTCACCACCAGTGTCACTCCAAACGAAGTGTCACTCTAACTGAAGGGGGGAGGGTATAAATAGGATGAGCAAGTATGGGACGCCCTCCTCACGCCACCAGAAAAATGGAAGCGCTTGTCGCCATGGCAACAAAAAGACGCCTATTGTGCAGGAGCAGCTACATCGGCTATATTATACCTCAAATCATTTTAAGTGATTCCACAAGTCCTTCAGCCCCAGCACCATGTGCCATTTCCAATCAAACAAATGAAGCCAGATGGATTTTGCTGCCAGTTGTTTTCACAATTTGAGGAGCCAGGGCTGCAAAATCAAACCAAGTGTGAGGGACATAGTGGACACATGATGTTGTTTCCTCCTTCATTTTTTGCTGTCGCACTTCTTGCTAAAGCCTTCTTCAGTGTGCATTGATGCAGACTCGCTATTTAAGGGCTCAGTCGCCCTCCGCCCTGAGTGGTTTGAGACAGCCCTTAACATGGAGGAGCCTCCTAGAGAAGTAGAACAAGTTGTTGCACAAGCCTAGCAACAAACCTAGTGTTGTCGTGTGCACCTCCGGATAGGTGCTGAACAGCTGAACCAACTCACTGCTGGGGAATGCAGCAGGCTTGCAACAATGCAAATAATGTGCGGTCCAGTACTTGAAAAAAAACTCAGGTGCTCCATGTCAGCGAATCTCGGGGTCATATGCAGTACTATACTGTCAACAATCTTGAAGCAAAGACGAAGTAATGTTGGAAGTAAAGACGTTTCCTCATAAATGCCAGTAAAGGTCTTGTCTGGCTTTGAGGGTGCTGATCGTGCTGTTGATCCGATCCTGGCATTTTTTTTATGTCCACCGTCTTGCTTTGCCGAACCTGAACAAGAGGTTCTGTGAGGCCAAAAATGGACCGAAAGATTCCAAGCAGGAAGGTGAAATCAAAATCCTCCAGTTTCTGTTTCAAGGCCAAGGTTTTTGTGCAGTAGTGTCCTTGTCCCATCTTAGTTCTGTTATGATCCTGTCAAAAGCCACACAGAGCAATGTGCCTCCATTATGGATGGCATGTACCGTGCGGCTTAAAGTTTCACCTCACAACAGAGCCTCCTGGTACACGCACAGCCTGGTCCACCTCACACAGCAACGCTGATCTTTTACATGATCGTGAGAGGAAATAGTGAAAGGCATCAAACCCGGCGAAAAACAACTGGTTGGTTGTTATTTGTGCCTTGTGCCAACACCAAGTTTAGCTTGTGTGCATAGCAGTGGATGAATGACGCGTTTGGGCGGTGCGCTTTCACTAAAGCCTGCACGCCGCCCTGCTGTCCACTCATACAGCTTGCACCATCGTACGTCTGGCAAATGAGCTTGTTTGAGGAGCTGTAGTTTCCGATGGCTGTCATCACAACTGATGTTATGGCTTTTGTATCTCATTCTGCACTGACATCATAAAAGCCGAGAAACCGTCCACACACATCGGCTTTCTCTTTCACATATGTGATTATGACAGTGAGTTGGCGCTTGTTGGATATGTCTGACCTGTCATCCACTTGTACAGCGATGAAAGCGATGCATATTTCTTTGTCAGTCTCATCCTGGATAATGGTAGCGATGAGAAGACTGTCAATGAGCTCAAGTGATGTACCAAAGTGTTGTCAAACACTGCAAAAGCATGCACCTACTGCACAAAACTACCTCTGTTTTCAGTGCCAGCGGCTTCACTGTGACCTCTGAATGCTTGCTCTTGGCGCACAAGGTACACGGCTGCGACAGTGAGTCTCATCAAAATATCCCGGTTCTTCTTCACCTGCTCATTGTGCTTCTTTGTGCTCAGACTTTTTCCTAAATCCAGAGCCTTGTCAATCCTGACACATCCAAAAAGCTTCAGTTTCACAGCACAGTCAATGTAATTTTTGAATTTGCCGTGCCTTTCAATAGCCCGAGACAGTTTGGCCAGGTCGGTGAATCCAGTGGTAACCCAGGGATTATTCAAAGAGCAGGAATCCTTGTCAATAAGGAGACAGGCCCAGCAAAATAGCCGCTGAAGCTTGGCGCTACCAGCTAGCCACTCAGTGCGGACGCAGTTCTCCTCATTAAATGTCCGAAAACCTTTCTTCCTCTCTGTGTGGTGCTCAAGTTTTGGTATTGGCTGATTTGACCCAGAGTTGCTGCTGTAGAGGCAGTTTAGTAAAATTATTTTTTAATCAAGTACTCCAAATCTCCACCCTCCATGATCACGCTTAACTTATCAAGAGATGAACACAAAGCAATGAATTTTCCGTTATTTCATTCATTGACGATAAAGTACTGTAATTTGAGTGGTCTGATGCCAACGAGTTCGCAACTTCCCTTGACACTGTCCTGACCAATCACAGAAGTGTTGTGACAATAGCCTCACCTGATTGGTCAATCATTCTTTTTCTTTTCAACAAGGGAGGCCAGCTCAGTTTGGCTCAGTTTGGGGGTTTAGGATTGGGCTGGAGAGTGTGTAGGGGGATTGAGCCAATGACTGGAGACTGTTGAATGCTGGAGGAAGTTTGCAGTCACACCACAGAGCCAGTGGGAAGCAGCGTAAGAATATATATACTAAACAGTGTGCCGGATAAATATAAAGACAATATAAAGTGCAGGTGAAAAAGTGAAAGTCTGTTGAAGAGTTGTTTGTCCTGTGGGACAAAGGACAAAGGATGGAGACAGCAGTCTGGACCTGAACACACTCCTCTCTCTGCTGATGTTGCTGCAGAGGGTGGAGGGTGTTGTGGGCACTCCTCACAACCAGCAGATGAAGACCAGGAGACATGTTGGCATAACAACAAAACTGTATGCTTCAAATTCTGTTGCGAATGTTATTTGTGTTTTTTTAAATAACTAACATGTTGGACAGGTCTTACACAGACTCCTCCACTAACAATGAAAACTACCTTGTAGAGAAGTAATTACATATGACATTACCTTATAAATGCAATGTTAAATATGCAGTTTTGCGAGCTTCATCGGCTGCCTCTCTTGGCAGGTGATGCTGAAGGACATGGAGCACAGCAAGAAAACCCTGGAGGAGGAGCTGCAGAAGACCTCAGAGGTGACAGACATGCTGCATGAGTTTAGATGTTAGACCCTGTCAGATTTATTAACAAATGTAAAATGAGTCAACTGTAGAAGCCACATGTGAATATATTTAGCAGCAAACCTTGTGTTGGACTTCCAGAAGGCGTGTTTGACTGTGGAGGAGAACACTCGTCTGAAGACTCGTCTGCAGGCAGCAGAGGCTGAGGTGGGCCAGCGCCATGGCAGCAGTGCTGAGCAGGACTACGAGGAGGTGATCCAGCTGCTGGAGGCTGAGATCAGAGACCTGAAGAACCAGCTGGCGAGCAAGAGGCAAGCACGAGGAGTGGAGTCCACCAAGGTGAGGCTCAAGCATTCAACTCTTTCTGTTTGGCAGTATTTTCTACCTCTAGTCTCAGTAGAAGTCTGTTTACCTCTTACTCAAGACCGACTTGTTTCACTGCTGGACACAACAGTTCAGTTCCATCTTAACCTGCATGTGTATCTGGATGATAACATCTGAGCGCAGACCTCGGATGCTAGGAAATATTCCCATTTGCTTTTTGAGCAAATGCTAAGACCTTTGCTGTGTCATGGTGACAGGAAGTGACATCGCTGTTCATTTTCAGAGGTAGAGCTCATCTGGAGTTTTTGGACAAGCAGCTTGAGACAGCAGGAAGAGATGAAGTAGGAGGGTTTGTTTTCTTTGGGATGTGATCGCCAATGTTGGGCAGTAATGAGCTACTACTAGTACTAGTTACTAGTGATCTATCTAAAGGAGTCAAAAAATATCACAAGTACTTCATGAAGCTTCATTTGTCCATCACTACTAGTTGCTAGTAAAACATTACTGTAACGTCGCTACTTTTGACAGTAACTAATATAGTAATATACTCTCATATTACTTTTTAAATAAATAAACACAGTTACCGTTACAAAATGGTGCGTTCATCCGTTACTTCTTAAATGATTTCCTGATTAATGAATTCAGACTGCTTTCATTCATGCTCGCAGATGCTCTCTATGGACGGGGAGGCATGTCCCCTTCAGATTCATAGAGACACTGATCCATCCCCCCACTTTCCCAGCATAAGGAGGCAAACATCACCGGTAAAACAGAAGATTAATGTCATCACAGCAGCACTGGGAGCCTGGTGCTTGTGTTTTGAGTCATTTTGCATTCAAGTTGTACACAAATGTTGGAATTTCCAAGCTCCAAGTCAGAATTTAAATCAGAACCTCCCCTTGAAGTTGGACCTCCAACTCATAAAGTCAGATTCATCTCACCAACCAGACATAGAATTCATTCTATCTGCTACTGATGTAAACAGTAGCTACATGTTTTGTTGTATGCCTGTAAAGGCTGGAATATACTTCTCCGTCTGCGTAATACGTCATCCGACTCCGTAGCTACGGAGACCCCTTGAGCCCTTGCACTTCTCCGTCGTGATGCGTGTTGTGCACCCCTGCCGTGAAATGCACCCCCTCGGAAAGTGAAGCACTCGCCTTAATATCACTGATAAAAGCAGGGGAAAATACTATTTTATGACTTAATTATTTGTGAGGGAGACTGAAAAGTTACTTTTAACAGTAACACGTTACTTTTTGATGTAAGTAATCAACAAAGTAATTGAGTTACTTTTTGAATGAAGTAACTATTTTTCAGTAACTAGCACAACACTGATGATCACACTGCATGGAAAGACACGTATGATCCAGCACGATAATAGTCTTGTTCTTTGCCGTGAGCGTAAGGTTTGCAGTCTTCCTTCAGGTCGTCTTCACTCTGAGCGTTCAGAATGGTATAAGATAAAAGACAAGCTGACCAATCAGAGCTCTTGTTGTCCTCTCTTGGTATACGATATTGCCAAAAGTATTTGCTCACCTGTCTTGACTCACATATAAACTTAAGTGACATCCCATTCCTAATCCATAGGGTTCAATATGACGTCAGTCCACCCTTTGCAGCTATAACAGCTTCAACTCTTCTGGGAAGGCTGTCCACAAGGTTTAGGAGTGTGTTTATGGGAATTTTTGACCATTCTTCCAGAAGTGTATTTGTGAGGTCACACACTGATGTTGGACAGAAGGCCTGGCTCTCAGTCTCTGCTCTAATTCATCCCAAAGGTGTTCTATCAGGTTGAGGTCAGGACTCTGTGCAGGCCAGTCAAGTTCATCCACACCAGACTCTGTCATCCATGTCTTTATGGACCTTGCTTTGTGCACTGGTGCACAGTCATGTTGGAAGAGGAAGGGGCCAGCTCCAAACTGTTCCCACAGAGTTGGGAGCATGGAATTGTCCAAAATGTCTTGGTATGCTGAAGCATTCAGAGTTCCTTTCACTGGAACTAAGGGGCCAAGCCCAGCTCCTGAAAAACAACCCCACACCATAATCCCCCCTCCACCAAACTTTACACTTGGCACAATGCAGTCCGACAAGTATCGTTCTCCTGGCAACCACCAAACCCAGACTCATCCATCAGATTGCCAGATGAAGAAGTGTGATTCATCACTCCAGAGAACACGTCTCCACTGCTCTAGAGTCCAGTGGTGGCGTGCTTTACACCACTGCATCCGACGCTTTGCATTGCACTTGGTGATGTATGGCTTGGATGCAGCTGCTCGCCATGGAAACCCATTCCATGAAGCTCTCTGTGCACTGTTCTTGAGCTAATCTGAAGGCCACATGAAGTTTGGAGGTCTGTAGTGATTGACTCTGCAGAAAGTTGGTGACCTCTTCACACTATGTGCCTCAGCATCCACTGACCCCGCTCCATCAGTTTACGTGGTCTACCACTTTGTGGCTGAGTTGCTGTCGTTCCCAAACACTTCCACGTTCTTATAATACAGCTGACAGTTGACTGTGGAATATTTAGGAGCGAGGAAATTTCACGACTGGATTTGTTGCACAGGTGGCATCCTATCACAGTTCCACGCTGGAATTCACTGAGCTCCTGAGAGCAACCCATTCTTTCACAAATGTTTGTAAAAGCAGTCTGCATGCCTAGCTGCTTGATTTTATACACCTGTGGCCATGGAAGTGATTGGAACAGCTGATTCTGATTATTTGGATGGGTGAGAGAATACTTTTGGCAATACAGTGTATCTCTGTAGCCATCATAGCATAGGTAGCATAGGGCCTCACCCATTAATGTACAAATAATAATCTACCTTGAGTCACTACACAGTGCATGTGTCACATGCAGCCTCTCTAGCAGCATGGAAGTACAAAGAGTTGACTGTGCAGACATGAGCAGAAATGCAGATGATATTGTGTGGGATTTAAAAAGCATTGAGCCAAGACTTTCCTTTCTTCCGTCACCAGCTGGAGGCCCTGCAGCACCATCAGTGTGAAACACATCGAGCTGACTGAGCCACAGAGCTCAGCAGCCTGCTTTGATGTAAAGACGGCTTTATATTCGTTTCTTCTGGCTCTCAGGCTTACTGCCTCACTACCTGTGGCTTTTCATCTCAGGTGGTAAATCCTCTGTTTGGCATACATTGCAACATCCAGCGACAAACATGACGAGAGAAGCACAGAAATGAGGGCAGCAAGTGTTTGAAACCTTTTCCCCGTTCACCTCCGAGGACTGAAACCAATGTGACAGCTGCTGAGTGCACGCTCACATGGTTGGATGAGTTTAAATCCAGAACCTTCTTCTCTCCGTCTTTCATTCTGTTCTTCAGTGTTTCTCTTTGTTTCCTACTTGTGTGTCTTTGCAGACAAGCCTTTGATAGAAACCATGTTTAAAGTTGCTGATATATGTCGAAGACAATACATATGCATTATTGCTTCAGAATATTTGTGCATAAAAAATCATGAGCGTCAAAAAGACTATAGTGTTGAATGAAGAATTAGTTTGTTGTTCACCACAAACAAATCCCTCATTTAATTGTCTACAATTTGCACATCAATCTATTCCACATAAATAGAAAAGACTTAGCCTACAGTTTTGACATTTCCCAGATAAATTTCACCTGCTGATTAAAGATACAGGGTTCAGTGTGATATACAAGAGAAAGGAGACAAAACAGCCTGGTAGAGCACAGGAAGCAAAGAGAGATATGAATAGAAGACAAAAAAAAAACATGTGAACGTTTTGATCTGCTCACACAAACACACTTTTCACTTTGGTGCCACTGGCCCGTTTACTGATATTTGAATGAATGAATGTTTTAGGTGACGCTGTGACACTTCCACTAACAGTGTAGAGAAAGTTAAGATGTTAACAGACTGTAACAAAATGAGTCAAAACAACTGAGACAAACTGTATTTTATCAAACCAAGCATCCATCATGGTCCACACGGTCTGTCATCTGAGCTTTCACCTTACGTCCAGTATGGCTTCTCACTGGCTTCATTTTATTTTCTGTAAATTCAGTTCAAATCGGCTACATTTGGATGGATGTCATTGCAATTAAAAATAACATTTATGGATTCATTTCAATTTTAAAAAGTGATACCTACAGCCAAATGAACTCAGTGAGGAGTTCTTGCAAATGTGTTATTCTACTGTAAGTTGCAACTTGACTGAAAGACATCAGGGGAAAGCCCTGAAAACAGGAGCTTTAGACAGCAGTCGAAGCTGCTGTCATTTAAATGTTTGTGGTGTGTGTTCATCAGGAGGATGTGCTGGAGCTGAACAGAAGGCTGACAACCATTGACTGCCAGCTGAAGAAGTCAGAGCTGAGCAGGAAACACCTGGAGATCTCCAACAAGAAACTGCTGGGCTTTGCACAGGTACACCTTTAATTGGACACCCTCACAATATGTAAGAATGTTCCTCTCTGTTCATTCACTCCTCACTCAGGTGACACTCCAGTGAGCATCAGAAGTAACAAACTGATATGTGCCATAGAGCTACATACAGTACACACTGTAGATTACTCTAAGTCTTAACCTTGTCTCTCAGGTTTTAAAGTAGTATTTAATAAAAAAGGGAGCTTAAAGCGTAAAGCAAAAATCACTAGATACGAATGAAATATCTAGTGATCCTGGATTGGCTAAAACTCTAATATGCTGCATTGAAACAGACACTTGAAAAGGCTCAAACAAAAAACTGAGACAGAGAGAAAGTACGCTGAAACATGATGAACTGGCACCAGACGAGGGAGACAAGGACTATTAACACACCAGGTGAGAGTAACAGAGGTATGGAGAGCACAACAGGACAGGATGTCATGTTATCTGAAATGAGAGGGAGAGAGTTACCAAAAACATAAAACAGGATATGACATCACCAAAGCTCAGGACACTAATAAAGCTAAATACAAAAACGTATCTGATGAGACACAACAGTTAATCGTCGTCAAACATGAGTAACATTTGCTGAAACCTACCAGCTGTCTGACATGAACTCGTTGAATGCCATAGATGTATATATACGTCAGCAGCAGTCACAATAAAGAGACGGTACAGTGCTGCGTTCTATTTGTACTCAGAAGTCAGAATTTCTGAGTTCTGAGTCGGAAGTTTCAACGGGAACACCCCTCGAAGTCGGATTTCTGACTCAGAAAGTTGGACGACCCTCACCAATCCAACCTTGATGACAATGTCATAAACCAAGATGGCAGCGGCCTGGGTTAGCGTCATGTAGCATTACATGTTACAGCTACAGTAGAGTTAAACTTTTTCCCCACATAGAATTATGCTGGAGAACAAACACACCCTCTTTGTTCCTATTAATTGTGTTTGAGGCAGACCTCATAATGTTGCTTTAGTTTTCTGCTACCCGACAGAGCAAGCACAACAATCTTTTCATTGGAGGCATCCATCTTGGTTTTCCGACCTGTCTACTGGAACACCGTCAACTCGGGTGTGACGTCATTCCCAGTTCTGACTTCTGATGTAAACTGAACTCAGCATAAGCCACAGAGATCAAACCAGGAAGTGGAGACAATCAGGACCAGAGAGCAAAACAGAATCTGGACAAAAAGTGGCGTTTAGTGTTTCAGTGTTTTCAGAGTGATAGTACAATCTTCTGTGGGTCTTGAAGGATGACTCAAAATGGGTAAAAAAGCTGGAACAAGGAACATTCTGTTTTATAAAAGGGCTGGCACTCAAAGAGTTAATGAGCCTTTTTTTTAAAACTATGAAACTATGTATTTGAGAGACGTTTCAGTGGGATTCAGTGGGCTCAAGTTGGAGATGAGAACCACAGACAGAGTCAGGTTTGGGTCTCTTTATGTTTAAAGCAGAAAAATATTGAACATGCCACTTTAGAATCCTTTCTTTGTTGTGATTATCCTGTGCCTCATTTATTTTGTCAAATGGTTTATACCTTATAAAGTACATCTCTAAGATAATTTCTGTAATGTCACAGTTGTTTTAGTACAGACTTCTACATCCAGTGTTCAACACATTTA
This sequence comes from Synanceia verrucosa, assembly GCA_029721515.1. Lineage (NCBI taxonomy): Eukaryota > Metazoa > Chordata > Actinopteri > Perciformes > Synanceiidae > Synanceia > Synanceia verrucosa. Next base: position 2,683,310 of record CM056563.1, read on the forward strand.
TTAGACCACCACCCAGTGTGAGGTGTTTATGTATTTACTTAACCTTTATTTATCCATGTAGGTCAGTTGAGAAGCAGTTCTCATTTTCAATGATGACCTGGACAAGAGGCAGCACAGGTGACAGATATAAAAAACCCACAGTAACAAGATAACACATGTCAAAACAAACCAAGCGAGAAAGACAAAGAAACAATATATATATATGGTGGCATAAATAAAGAGCAAATAGCTCTTAAAATAGTAGAGTGCAGGAACTAAATTTAATAAATGAGTTGATTCCAGTCATCTGCAAAAAATTAAAAAGAGGTGCGACTGAAGTTACAGTATTACTGATTACCGAAATATTTTTTAATGTCTGTGTAATGGTTAATCCACCAGTATATGCAAGCTTTTTATTCAAAATGATATCTTTAACCCATGATAAAATATAATTATTGTTATTATCCAGGAATTTTCACATTGACTGTTTTACAAAAAATAACAATAAGCATGCTATTATTGTTTGACTGAGATGTTAAATTCCAGTTATTCCCTGTTATTCCTGAACAGAAAAATGTGTTTTAGTGGTTGTTTGTTATTCTGGATTCATTTCTGACTTCTCAGAGAATTCCAGTGTTCTGGATCAAATTTGGGAATAAAATAAAGTGGAAAATAAATGCCTGTCGAGTTTGAATTATCTATTAGACTGCCAACAGATTGAATCTGACTCCATGACAGTTACCAGTGTGTTCTTTCACATCTGGTATTCAGAGCTAATTAAAAATACAAACAGTACTGCTAATAAATGATGACAGCTCCAAACATCCCCATACAGTATGCTGCCACTCCTCTGAATAGTTATGGAGCCAGTCTGCCCCCAAGTGGTTGAGAGAGACACTGCAACACTGACTGAAAAGAGAAAAATAGTGGGAATGGTCACATGTCAACATGGCAATATGAAGCTACACATGACAAAGCATTTATAAAAATTAAACACCAGGAGTCACAAACACAAAGGATCATAGTCTACATTACATGCAGATACATGCCGTATACCCACGAGAAAACGCCCGAATTACCGTATAATCACTACAAGCGCACAAAGATATATATCAGCATAGATTCTAGGGGGACATGATAGACAGGGGCCCACAGAGGCCCCTAATACAATGATAATACTGACAAAATATACTAAGAGGCATTAAAAACGCAACAAAGTCAATGTAAAATAAAATTGGATACAACTACTTTGTATACAAAAGCATATTTTGTTTACTACCACTCGTGGCTATTGAAACTATGGAGCCACATTTTTCAGCTCAAACAATAAATTAACGTGGCAGACGGTACCAATCCCTGTTTTTGCATGTGTGATGCGTTAGGACATTGTTTGAAAGCTTTCAATGAGTTCTTTTGGTGATTTGAGCTCAACTGGTCAAGGCTTTAAAAACCCGGAGGAAAAATGCAAGCTGTCACAGACGGTCACCATGCCACGCTTAGCAGCAAACATGAGGGAGCAGACCATTGGTATGCTGAGATCCAGAATGACTGAAGAGAGGGTAGCCAGGCATTTTGGCGTCCACAGATGCACTATCTCACGCCTGCAGGCACGTTATGCACAGACATAATGTGCAGGTTATGGACTGGCCGCCTTATTCCCCGGATATGAATCTGATTGAACACCTTTGGGACAATCTGGATCGCCGTGTACGGCATCGAATTCCACTGCCGGTGACGGTTGCTGATCTCCGTACTGCACTCTTGGAAGAGTGGGAAGTGATTCCAGTGGGCGAAATCAACGCGCTCATCATGTCTATGCCACGACGATCACACAAGATACTGACATTTATAATCCATGTCCATTCATTTTTCTATTGTTGCTTTTGTTCATTCATGTTCAGTATCATACCAGGGAAGTCACCCAATAAATGATGAAAATTCAAATTAATATCGAAAAAAAATACAATGTTGTGTTTTTAATGCCTCTTAGTGTAGTATCACATATTCACTAGTGATTGATAAATGAAGCTTCATGAAGCACTTTTGATATGTTTTGACTCGTCTAGATGGCGCTGTTGGTTTAAAGATGAAGGCTGTATTAAACTTTCGTCTTTAAACCAACAGCGCCATCTAGACGAGTCAAAACATATCAAAAGTGCTTCATGAAGCTTCATTTATCAATCACTGACACTCAGTAATAAACTCACATTCATGCATATATTTTATTTACTGCTCCCCCCCCCCCCAACCCTAACCCTAACCACAGACAGAGTCAGGTTTGGGTATTTTTATGTTTAAAGCTGAAAAATATTGAATAACACTAGCATGATCATTTAAATGCCACTTTAGAATCCTTTTCTTTATTGTGAATGAACATTAGCCTGTTTATAAGCTAGCTCACTTTTCACTGCTCTACAGGTCCTTCTTAAACCACTTCCTCACCTCCTCTCCGCCTTTAATACTGACTCACTGTTATTAACTCTTTGAGTGCCAAAGATGTATTTGTGCATCTTTTAAAATACAGTGACATAAAGTGGTTTTTCAGCAGCAGGGACAAAAGAGTGCTCTCACACAGCCTGTGTTGGGGCCTCTGGGATTTGTAGTCAGAGCATAAAGAGACGGTATACACCACAGAGATCAAAGCAGGAAGTGGAGATGATCGAGATTAAAGAGCAAAACAGAATCTGGACAAAAAGTGGTGATTTTGGTGAAAGTGTCCTCTACTCTACCTCTTATAAAACAAGAATGGAACAAGGTAAAAACAAATGTTTTTTTCATGATGAAATAGAGAGTCTCTTCTTCCCTTTGAGCTATTCAGTGTTTTCAGAGACATAGTACAAAATATTCTGCACATCATGAAAGATGACTCAAAACTGGCCAAAACCGCTGCTACAAGGCACTTTCAGTTTTATTGAAGGGCTGGCACCCAACGAATTAAGAACACCTCACTTAACCTCACTTAACTCTTCCATTATCTCTGCCCTCAGAACGTCCACAAAGTGCTGACAACACCCACCCTGTTTGGAGGAGAAGGCGGGTAAGAGACAGAGTGTGGCGCTCTACTGCTCAATATCAACTTATTATGACTAGAGTCCTGCAGTAACCTCACTTCCTGTGTGCGTCAGGAGCAACAGGTCCTCTCCAGCCACAGACAGCCCCGACACCCCGTCACCTCTTCCTGATCCTGCCTTCCAGCTGGCTGTGGAGGCCAAAGAGTTGGTAGCAGGGGTCTGCAGCCCCACAGCTGATGACAAAGGTACAGAGTACAGCGCTAAACCAGATCACACCACACTTTAGCTGAAAACAGTGGATTAATCCATTTGATAATACATTCATTTTACAACCAAATTCAGTCATCAATTAATCATTTGACTAATGTCAATATTAGGGGTGGGTATTAGCAAGGACTTCACGATACATTATTGCAATATTGTGATCTTGTGACATTCTACATAGATCCAGAATACGAGTCTAAATATTCATATAACCTTACATTAGTCACTCAGATATGTGTATCTCCTGGGGGCTAAGCCCCCCGTCCATAAAACCTATTGACGCCCCTGATCAGGAGTGTATATGGAACCAACAACATTCTGACAATTTTTCCACTATTGTTCTTTTTTATTTGAAATTTAAATCAAGTCATATGAGCTTCATGGTAACGTTCACATGCATGCATTCATTTTTGCCATGGTCATGTTTCTTCATGATAACCACATGCACTTTGTTGTGGTCTGTTGGGCCATTTTGTGATGGGATCATATTTTAATGCTCAGTGCAGCAGATGTTAATCATGATTAATTGTGGATAATCACGCGATTCATAGCGATTAAATATTTCAGTTACATTTCTGTAATTATCATTTCATAATGTTTTGTCTTCAGGTAGTTCCATAGCAGTCTGATGAGCTGAATTTTGATTATTTGATTATTGCGTGGCTGGTTAGACAAACTGTCAGTGTTTATTCAGTCATTCATGTGGGGAGCGTGAATATACACTGCAAATTATTTTGTTCTTGCCTAGATACAAAAAAACTTAGATTTAGACATGTTAGATAATTTATCTTGTTTTAATGGTTAATTTCTTATTTTAAGTGTTCAACTTGACAAGATAATCTTAAATCAAGCACAATCTTATCTTTTTTGTCTCAAATAGGCAGGAAATCTTAAAATGAGGTAAATAACTGTTATATTAAGATATATTACATCTCTCCCCCAAAATCTCATCAAATAAATCTTGTTTTAAGATTCAAGAGTCGCACAAAAAGAATCTGCAAGCATTTTCTGCTTGTATTTAGTATATTTCACATATTTTGGGTCTTAAAAAAGTTACATTTTTAATAAATTGTCTAAAAATTGTCTGTCTAAAATGATTCTATCAACACAGACATTTACATGGATAGTCTGGTGTTATAACTGATCAGCCTCAAGTGCACTGTGGAGTGGGTTAGACTGTTTTTAATGACAGACTAAACTAGAACCATTGACTTGTGTTAGACTAGCATCAGTGAACTCTGTAACTACAAGGACTGAATGAAATTTGTTGAAAATGAAGAAATCCTGAACTACCCCTTTAATTGTCGTTGAGCCTGACATTGAACCTTGTTGTTCCTTACATGGCACCACTGCTCTCTGACGGATGGGCGTATATATACATATATTTTGTGTATATGACAAATAATGCGGATTGTTGTGATTAAAACCAACATTTTCTGCTTATTTCAAGCCTTCTAAATACATCATGTTTTAACATTCTTATACGAGAAATCTTGACAAGTGCATTGTCTCACTGTATGGACAGATCATTTCACTTATTTTGAGAACCTTGTCCTCAGATTTAGTGTTTTCATCTTGTTTTTTTTTTGGTGGCCTACACACGTCATTTTCATGCACATCTGGTGTGCAGATACACGGCAGATCTACTCTCCAGACATCATGGCAGAGCCAAGTACGGGATGTGCTTCATATTAGAACATGTGGTGCAACAGCTTCTGAGTGACATGTTGTCCAGTGCTGCCACTAGCACACAGACTCGCTCACAGGGCATCATATGTGTTCAGTTTTCCTTTGTTTTTACGTGATGATGATTGTTATTGGACAGTATGTGCTGACAGTCTTTTCCATCCACCTGTGATTGACCTGCAGCATCAGTCCCAGATGTGGACCCTCGTCACATGTGAGCAGCAAAGAGCCAGAGGACTGTGAGACGTGGACCAGCTGAACCCCCACCAGACTACAAACCGGACGCCATCAATACCCTACCTAAAAATAATGACATCACTTCAACAAATTCAGACACACCGCAGCCAGTGTTTTAATGCCAAAGCTTGCTCGCACACATCTAATTAGTGTCTTCTTTTGACTTATTCAGCTGTCGCAGCGTGGACTGTGTCTCACTCCCATGTGACCTTTGACCTCATCATTCGCACATAATACATGTACAAAAGTCTCTATGAGAAGTACTCTGCCAAATAAAAAGACCCGCTGGAGTTCTTTAGTGGTGACACCTGACAGCAGGTGGTGTTGGTGGAGCTGCATGAGTCCACAACACACACACGCTGCTGTAAACCTTGTTAATACAACTCCCTCACCACCACTTTCTAACACACACACACACACACACAGATTCGCTCCATGGATTGCATGTACAGGAGGACTTCTTAGCTCAGAAAGGACAATCCTGAGCCAGACTGCTCCAAGTCTTCCTCCCTTCCTCATAATAAGTCGCTGCCATCTGCCTCCATCTGCCACAGGGGTTATGAGCTGTGAAAAAAGTTATAAAAAAAACAACAACAACAGCATCCCTTTGTCCATCTTGTTAATGACCCTTGTGCCCTTATCCATTAACAAAAGGCAAAGAGGGAAGCATTCTCAGACAGTGGACTTGTGTGGCTTCATACTGCATGGTTCATGTTAATGTCTCCTGCATCCAGGAGTGGATTTCATGTTGCTGTAGCTCCTGCAGTGTTAGCCTGTGTTTGGTAGTCACATCAGTCATAGGCTACATGTGGATCCTTCATGTGATTCATAGGGACAGGGTCAAGATTGCATCTCTGGTGTGGCCTCATATCTTTCTGTTACTGTTTTATATTAAAGGACTAACTGCTGACTGGATTTGATCATGTGTTTATTCTAGTTTACATGATGTTTTTTGACTCCTCTAGATGACGCTCTTGATTTAAAGATTAAGGCTGGAGTAATGGCATTTTTATAACATCAGCCTTTTTCTTTAAAGGAACCGTATGTAGGATTGTGGCCAAAACTGGTATTGCAATCACTTTCAAATTACTGTAGAGCGGTGTCTCTCCTCTCCCTCTCCCCTGACTAGAGGTTGCCAGCTAGGCTGCAGGATCCAACAGGAACAGAAAGTGTTACAGTGAATGAAAAGCAGCCACCTTGGGCATCACCATGGATACTTAGAAGGAGTGAACTGTGCCAGAGGAGAGCTGTGGAGGGCTGGGGTAAAGAGAGCGGAGCTCTGGGTCGGATCTGCAGTGAGAGTGGCCGATGGGGAGTGCTGCTGCCCGTCCTCTTTCAGCTGTCTCCATCTTTCAAAGGCATCTCCTTTACAAACCCTTGTTTTATTTAGGACTTTGTCACAACATATGTCAGATTCATAACGAGGTCTTTTAGGTTTCGTAACGTTAGACATTATTTATCCGACACGTTCGTAGCTGCAGCTGTGATAACTAGAGCAGAAATGCTGACACACTACTGACTTGGTGATTGGGAGATAGGTGGAGGGTGGAGCATCAGACCAAAACACAACATGACAACATCAACATCAGCTGAGGGCTGCAACTTGGCTTTTTAAATGAGAATATCCTGACTGGACTACTGTTGTCAGTGATATAAGTATTTGAAATGAACATGATTTCTTAATGTCTGGTGACATATCAGGGACATTTTATGATTATGATTTCTTACATATTGTACCTTTAAAAAAAGAGCGCCATCTAGAGGAGTCACAACATATCAAGTGCTTCATGAAGCTTCATTTGTCCATCACTACAGAACAAAACTGTCAGACACTGATGGTTTTGGATCAAACAGAAGAGCAGGACTAGAAAAAAAGAAAGAAGGTATTCCTGGCATGAGGTTGTGGTGGAGAAGAAAAACATGATAAACTTTAATCTCTGTAAATCTGACATGACATCAAACCACACAAATACAGGTGGAAACATAGAAAAATAAACAATAATAAACTGATAGACATGGCTCAAATATAGAAAGCACAGTCTGGCTCCTCTTAAAGGTGCAGATTGCAGTGATGGAGAACCACAGTGGCTCCGCCTAGAGCTGTGGCCACGTGTCTAACTGAGCCAATGAAAGCAAAAAAACGCCTCTGTCACCACTTTAAGCACTGCGACCAACTAAGCTTTCAATGTACACATGGACAAGTGTGGGGTTTATTGGGGATGACGCAGACCGAAACCATGGCGCTGTTTGGTCTATTATATGCAGACAACTGGATGCAGCGCAGGAAGCAAACAAAAAAAGGAACTTCCAGGGGTCTTCCAACCCCATCAGGCCCACAGAGCAAGAGCTAATGATTTAAAAAGGGCTACTCATGTGTTCATACTTCTATGGCAGAAGTCTTTTTTGGCCCAGCTGCATCACTTGACATATCCAGACGTTAATCCCACCTTTCAGACTGCTGCTCCTGGTGTGGAGATGAAGGGCTCAGCAACAGATTGTGGTTTGTGCTGAGAAACTGTGAAATGATGACAAGGAGCAACAACACTCAAGTGAACATCAGAACCACCTCCAACCTCCAGCTGGACCAGGACTGAAGCTTGTTTAATAAACCGTATTGCATTATTTTTATTCGTAGCTGTAGGCGTGTCCACCACCTGCAGTTTCCTGCAGCGCTTCAAATGAAAACATCTCAGATATATTTCTGGGAACATTGTGCATGATTCTGTAATGATGAGTTACATAAACACAAAAATGCCTCACAGCAATATAGCTCTGTTTGAGCAGAATGTAGTCCCATAGAGACAGTTCTGCGACAGTCAAAGTGAAGACACTGATGAGCTTTCTGGATCAGTCACATCTCTTCAGTGTGTCCAGGTCATGTGTTTGAATATTTAGAAACTGGTGAAGTCATGTGCATTAAAAGGGTCTTTGGAAGGACATAGGCGGTGAACCAATGCCACTCGGGCTACGGAGGCTGGATTCATAGGAGCTGGGCGTCACTCCCACAATGCCCTCCGTCTGGGCCGTCTCCCCACACAGGAAGTCATCCTCGTCCTCCCTGGAGCCCTGGAGGACAGAAAGAAGCACAACTACACTTCAGTTGAGTCAAGCACGAAGATAAAGACCAAACCCAAGTCTACTGTGAGACTGGAGCAACACCATGTTGTACCCAGCTGGAGCTCTGGTCTGCAGTCCTCTGGAGCTCTGTTCTACAGTCCTCTGGAGATCTGTTCTACAGTCCTCTGGAGATCTGTTCTACAGTCCTCTGGAGCTCTGGTCTACAGTCCTCTGGAGCTCTGTTCTACAGTCCTCTGGAGCTCTGGTCTACAGTCCTCTGGAGCTCTGTTCTAAACTCCTCTGGAGCTCTGGTCTACAGTCCTCTGGAGCTCTGTTCTAAACTCCTCTGGAGCTCTGGTCTACAGTCCTCTGGAGCGCTGGTCTACAGTCCTCTGGAGATCTGTTCTACAGTCCTCTGGAGCGCTGGTCTACAGTCCTCTGGAGCGCTGGTCTACAGTCCTCTGGAGCTCTGTTCTACAGTCCTCTGGAGCGCTGGTCTACAGTCCTCTGGAGCTCTGTTCTAAACTCCTCTGGAGCTCTGGTCTACAGTCCTCTGGAGCGCTGGTCTACAGTCCTCTGGAACTCTGTTCTAAACTCCTCTGGAGCTCTGGTCTACAGTCCTCTGGAGTGCTGGTCTACAGTCCTCTGGAGCGCTGGTCTACAGTCCTCTGGTGTTCTGGTCTACAGTCCTCTGGAGCTCTGTTCTACAGTCCCCTGGTGTTCTGGTCTACAGTCCTCTGGAGCTCTGGTCTACAGTCCTCATGAGCTCAGGTCTACAGTCCTCTGGAGCTCTGGTCTACAGTCCTCTGGAGCTGAAGTCCTCTGGAGCTCTGGTCTACAGTCCTCTGGAGCTCTGGTCTACAGTCCTCTGGAGCTCTGGTCTACAGTCCTCTGGAGCTGAAGTCCTCTGGAGCTCTGGTCTACAGTCCTCTGGAGCTCTGGTCTACAGTCCTCTGGAGCTCTGGTCTACAGTCCTCAGGAGCTCTGGTCTACAGTCCTCTGGAGCTGAAGTCCTCTGGAGCTCTGGTCTACAGTCCTCTGGAGCTCTGGTCTACAGTCCTCAGGAGCTCTGGTCTACAGTCCTCAGGAGCTCTACAGTCCTCTGGAGCTCTGGTCTACAGTCCTCTGGTGAAGTGCTGAAATGACTGGTTGATGAATTAATTTTATCAAATTAAATCAAGGCTTGGTTATCTTGAGAAACTACAAGTCCTAGCTTGAAATGTTAGAATGAATCTACAGAGAAAACAAAACCAGACATCACACTTTGGTGAAACTGTGATGGGTTTTTACTATTTTCTGACATTTCATAGACAAAACAGTAATAATATGAATAAAGCTCGGCAGTCCCTGATGACTGTCACCTGATGGACTAGGTAACAGTGATCACCTGTTGTCCTGTTTTGGTGGGAAGCAGCTCTGTGCCTGCTGGCTCCTCCCACACCTGGTAGAGTGGCTCGATCAGCTGACTGGACCTGCACACACACACAGTTTGAGTTTCGTTGAAACATTGTAATGGACTACACCAGAATGAACACTAAAATAAAGTGAAATGAGAAATTTGTTTCCTAACACATACATGTTAGAAAATAAGTGGTGAAAAGGTGAGGCGACTGTGATCTACAGAGGACTGATCAGTGTCAAGCTAGAATGAAGATATTAATGAAACCTATGCTACACTGGTACTAACAATGTCATGTTAGCATGATGGGAAAAACGCTAAATAAAGCTACAAAGTTGGGCTACATTTTTGATGGGGAAAAACTGTGACCCTTGACCTCTGACCCCAAGATATGTGAATGGAGAAGGCATAGGGTGTGACTGGAAAGCTATTCAACCTTGACTTGACGACACTGTATGTTATTACCTCCAGGAATCATTTTACAACTATAAACTAGAGACCTGGAGTGTTCAGAGGATGGACGTTTCTGAGAGGTTTCCAGAACAGAAGAGATCTTCATCCAGATTCTTGTAGAAATCTCAAAACGTCAAACGTTTTTGATGCCAAACCACAGCATGTTTTTGTCCTATGGCATTCCTCAAGGCCTTGGTGTCTTAATGTGCGATTTGGGAGGACTGTTATCAATTCTTACATGGTAGAAAATTGTTAAATTTGGTCTGTGTACCAAATGGTATCAGCTCAATACATATGACACATCATAGAGCATTGGAAAATGATCATATCATCATATCTGCATGTTCTAAGACTTTAACACTTTCAGAAACACTGGACTTAAAGGTCACAGATTAAGATATTCTGCTGATACCAGAGTTTTTCCTTCAATATTGATACAAAAAGAGCTTGACAGCTTCCACTGCGTTAGTTAGGATTTCTGTCCATGGAGGCTGAATGCTGAGAGCACCTGGTTGACTCTAGACTGTTGTCTCAGAGGACAAACACAGAGACCTTTTCTCTCATGAATCAGCATACCTCTTGAGCAGGTAGGGGTCGAAGGGGAAGAAGCTGTCCAGAGGGTTGGTGTTCGTGGTCACACTGTCTCCCCCTGCAGAGCTGCGGATCACCGGCAGCATCTGGCGATTGTTCCTCTCGATGATGGTGTAGCAGAACACCACCTGATAAGTCCTGTGACACAAAGGAGACCAGGGAGAGACGCTTTGAATGACTGATTCTGAGGGCATGCTGATGCACAGCTGGCTTTGATGCCAAAGTTTGAAGTTTAACAGTTTAATATGCATGCCTTAGTTACCACTCATGTGGGATCTCCACGGTAACCACTGTCAAAAAGTACCAAAAGTATTCGCTCACCCATCCTAATACTCAGAATCAGGTGTTCCAATCACTTCCATGGCCACAGGTGTATAAAATCAAGCAGCTAGGCATGCAGACTGCTTTTACAAACATTTGTGAAAGAATGGGTTGCTCTCAGGAGCTCAGTGAATTCCAGCGTGGAACTGTGATAGGATGCCACCTGTGCAACAAATCCAGTCATGAAATTTCCTCGCTCCTAAATATTCCACAGTCAACTGTCAGCTGTATTATAAGAACGTGGAAGTGTTTGGGAACGACAGAAACTCAGCCATGAAGTGGTAGACCACGTAAACTGATGGAGCGGGGTCAGTGGATGCTGAGGCACATAGTGTGAAGAGGTCACCAACTTTCTGCAGAGTTAATCACTACAGACCTCCAAACTTCATGTGGCCTTCAGATTAGCTCAAGAACAGTGCACAGAGAGCTTCATGGAATGGGTTTCCATGGCTGAGCAGCTGCATCCAAGCCATACATCACCAAGTGCAATACAAAGCGTCGGATGCAGTGATGTAAAGCACGCCACCACTGGACTCTAGAGCAGTGGAGACACGTTCTCTGGAGTGATGAATCACACTTCTCCATCTGGCAATCTGATGGATGAGTCTGGGTTTGGTGGTTGCCAGGAGAACGATACTTGTCGGACTGCATTGTGTCAAGTGTAAAGTTTGGTGGAGGGGGGATTATGGTGTGGGGTTGTTTTTCAGGAGCTGGGCTTGGCCCCTTAGTTCCAGTGAATGGAACTCTGAATGCTTCAGCATACCAAGACATTTTGGACAATTCCATGCTCCCAACTTTGTGGGAACAGTTTGGAGCTGGCCCCTTCCTCTTCCAACATGACTGTGCACCAGTGCACAAAGCAAGGTCCATAAAGACATGGATGACAGAGTCTGGTGTGGATGAACTTGACTGGCCTGCGCAGAGTCCTGACCTCAAGCCGATAGAACACCTTTGGGATGAATTAGAGCAGAGACTGAGAGCCAGGCCTTCTCATCCAACATCAGTGTGTGACCTCACAAATACGCTTCTGGAAGAATGGTCAAAAATTCCCATAAACACACTCCTAAACCTTGTGGACAGCCTTCCCAGAAGAGTTGAAGCTGTTATAGCTGCAAAGGGTGGACCGACGTCATATTGAACCCTATGGATTAGGAATGGGATGTCACTAAAGTTTGTATGTGGTGAATTTGTACGTTCATTTCACGTTACAAATGAATACTTTAACAATGCTCTTTGGTAGATTATTTGTTTGCTGAATTCCAGGAGAAGCTTAGACAGATGGTTTATCTAATTTTATCAACATGTTTGGTTGTTAGTTATAACTGTGATGTTAGTTTCCTTGATTCTTTGAATGGAGTTCTGCTTCATGACCTGCTAGCAGTTTATCCAAGTAGAGTTACAAGACATCTGAAATGGTGACTGCCTGATAGTGTGAGGGGTTAAAATAGTTCTGTTGAGGTAAAACATTACACTCAGATTAATGTGTATTGTGTGTTATTATATTTAAAGGTCACCTATTATGCAAAATTGACTTAATAAAGGTAGTATGTATAACAGTAGTATGTGTCCCCATAGACTGTGTATGAGGCCCCAGGAGTGAAAAAAGTCTGTCACCTCCTTCCTCTGCTTGCTCCTCTTCTTTTACAATGTGTGCTGAAACAGGAGAGTGTAAAATCTCCCCATTGTTGACATCGATAATGGGGATGTCCCTCCCTCCAGTAGAGGACACTGCCTTTGAGCCAACATCCCCTCCGGATAGACAACCCTCCTCTAAAGATACCAAGCGGTCTCCATTGTTTCTCCTCGCTAACTTTCACAAACAAACCTGACAAAAGTTAGGAGCAAAACATGGCAGCTGTTCTGTGTGTTGGCTGAGTACAGGAAACTATTTTTACTCCGTTCGTCCTCTGAATCATCCTCTCCTTTGATTTCTTTTACCAAGAGAGCTTCCCAAAGTTTAGCATGTGTGCACTCATCATCTCACAAAGCAGGCTTCACTAACCAGCTGAACATGAAGCATGGATCTGCACCAACTGTCCTGGACACAGCTACAAACATGGAGCTGTAAGTTATTCCATTTTGTGTTGCTTTACTGTGTATCTCTACATAGTGTGATGGTCTGTAAACATGTCCCTGTAACGTTAGCACTGCAGGTACCGGAGCTACCGGTACCTCCAGAGGGTAGCTCCGGTACCTGCAGTGCTAACGTTACAGGGACATGTTTACAGGCCATCACACTAAGTAGAGCTACACAGTAAAGCAACACAAAATGAAATAACTTACAGATTCCACGTCTGTAGTGTCCAGGACAGTTTGTACTGATCCATGCTTCATCTTCAGCTGTGTAGCCAAGCATCATTTGTATGGGTCCATGTTTACAAAGCAGTCCTCCGGAGCTCAGCTAACACTGCAGCTAACCAAGCTCCATCATAGAAAAATGTATTCTATACAGTCCACATCCTCCCAGTACTATTTGCCCTGTGGTATACTTGTAATCTTAGCTATCTCAGTTAGCGGCAGTGCTAACGCTACAGGGACATGCTTACAGACGGAGCACTGCAGCTGACTCAGCTTCTCAGCAGAGATCAATACAGTGATTTTGAACTGGCTGGAATTCAGGACCAGGGTTGAGTTTGGGGTAATACACTTTGAATACAATATTGTTGGACGTCTGAGACCCATATAAAATTGCAGAAAAAGTGTGTAATATGTGATCTTTAAATTATCAGTGGTGGAAGAAGAATATTAACCTGAAGTTCTGTACTTACAGCTGAAGTTGAGCAAATCTGATAAAAAGTAACTTTTATAAAATGGTCACTACAGGAATACGCTGAGGGTAGTGCATGAGACAAAGAAACACATTCCTAGTTGAGAAAAGCATTCCCAGCTCCCACCTTAAATGTCATTTGCAGGATTAGTTATTAAACATGAGAATTTAGCAGAGATGACAAAATGTGTACCTGGTGATGGCAGCAAACATGCTGGTGACTGAAGGCAGGCACACTTTGAGGGGGTTCAGCTGACACATGACCACCCGTTCCAGGTTCAGACTCTGCAGGTACTCCAGACCTGACCAGAAAGACAGGATGACTCGGGTTAGTGCTCGGTACCAAATAAATATTATTATTTGATACCAGTTTGGGGCAGCTGTAGCTCAGTTGGTAGAGTAGTGCTCCCTGAACCAAAGGGTTGTGGGTTCAATCCCCTGTTCCTGCTGTCTACATGTCATTGTCTCCTTGAATTGCTCTGTACAACAGCCCACTACTCCCTTGTGGGATAGTTTAAATGCAGTGGTCAAATCTCACTTACACTATATTGCCAAAAGTATTCACTCACATATGAACTTAAGTGACATCCCATTCCTAATCCATAGGGTTCAATATGACGTCAGTCCACCCTTTGCAGCTATAACAGCTTCAACTCTTCTGGGAAGGCTGTCCACAAGGTTTAGGGTGTGTTTATGGGAATTTTTGACCATTCTTCCAGAAGTGTATTTGTGAGGTCACACACTGATGTTGGATGAGAAGGCCTGGCTCTCAGTCTCTGCTCTAATTCATCCCAAAGGTGTTCTATCAGGTTGAGGTCAGGACTCTGTGCAGGCCAGTCAAGTTCATCCACACCAAACTCTGTCATCCATGTCTTTATGGACCTTGCTTTGTGCACTGGTGCACAGTCATGTTGGAAGAGGAAGGGGCCAGCTCCAAACTGTTCCCACAAAGTTGGGAGCATGGAATTGTCCAAAATGTCTTGGTATGCTGAAGCATTCAGAGTTCCTTTCACTGGAACTAAGGGGCCAAGCCCAGCTCCTGAAAAACAACCCCACACCATAATCCCCCCTCCACCAAACTTTACACTTGGCACAATGCAGTCCGACAAGTATCGTTCTCCTGGCAACCGCCAAACCCAGACTCGTCCATCAGATTGACAGATGAAGAAGCGTGATTCGTCACTCCAGAGAACGTGTCTCCACTGCTCTAGAGTCCAGTGGTGGCGTGCTTTACATCACTGCATCCGACGCTTTTCATTGCACTTGGTGATGTATGGCTTGGATGCAGCTGCTCGGCCATGGAAACCCATTCCATGAAGCTCTCTGCGCACTGTTCTTGAGCTAATCTGAAGACCACATGAAGTTTGGAGGTCTGTAGTGATTGACTCTGCAGAAAGTTGGTGACCTCTTCGCACTATGTGCCTCAGCATCCACTGACCCCGCTCCGTCAGTTTACGTGGTCTACCACTTCATGGCTGAGTTGCTGTCGTTCCCAAACACTTCCACGTTCTTATAATACAGCTGACAGTTGACTGTGGAATATTTAGGAGCGAGGAAATTTCACGACTGGATTTGTTGCACAGGTGGCATCCTATCACAGTTCCACGCTGGAATTCACTGAGCTCCTGAGAGCAACCCATTCTTTCACAAATGTTTGTAAAAGCAGTCTGCATGCCTAGCTGCTTGATTTTATACACCTGTGGCCATGGAAGTGATTGGAACACCTGATTCTGATTATTTGGATGGGTGAGAGAATACTTTTGGCAATATAGTGTATGTACTTGTATATATGTGACAATAAAGGTTGTTTAGTGTTTTATGTCCTGCCATGTTTCCCATTTCTGGGATATTGGAAAAAGAAATTGTGATGTTCTGTTATTTTGGAAAATGTAAATGTACTAAGAGTGAAAATGTAATTTACACAAAGGAATTCTTCTTCTTCTTCTGTATACACCAACTTGAATGGCCTTCTAAAACAATGATTTATACTTGATATTTAAATGATGACTTCATAGACTCATGTGCAATATTAATACTCATACTACAATAACACTCTCTGGTAAACCACATGTGCAATTTTTTTTAATCTATCAACGTGCAATATCACTACTATTCATTCATTTACTTTCTACTTATTCTACCTGTTTACTGACGTCACTGCTTCTTATTTTTTTATTTCATGTCCTTATATAATCTTGCTCTATCCACTTTAATGATGTAGCTATGCAAATTTCCCCGTTTCTGGGACAAATCTTATTTTTGACACTGAGTAAGCAAAAACTTTGAAGCAGCGACTGTTATTTTCTCTCTTGTTCTTCTATATTTGATAATTAAAATGTACAATCAGTTCACTTGATAAACCCTGTAACACTCCATGTAATATGTGTTGCTTGCATCCTAAAAGAACTGTATGAGTGGTTTTCCCGCAGTTTGTGATTTGTTAAATCAGACTAAACAGCAGGAATCTTTTCTATTATTTCCTGCACTGGAGAGCTTTGTTCGGTGGGTCTGTGTCATGTCAGAACTGTATAAAACACAGACAGCAGCAGCAGATGATGCTGAGGCAGATCACAGATGAGCACCTTTCTTCATGTTGCCCTCCAGCATGGCTCTGTGTCTGAAGATGAGTGTGTAGAAGACCGCCTGGCAGGCGCTGTAGAAGGGCCCGTGCAGGCTGATGTCGCAGCAGGCCTGCCTGCCGCTGCTGTCCTGGCTGTCGATGTAGCGATGGATCCAAGAGAGCAGCAGGTCCAGACAGGCCCGCACAGTGCTGCAGGAGAAAGGGGGCGACACTGGATTAGAACGTAGCCACAGAGAGGAGAAAAAAAAGGTGATTGCTTTGGCTTTTTGTGTTTTTCTTCAGCAGCAGAATCTACTCACAGTACGGGGACGAACTTGGCTCGAGCCAGGAAGCTCCCCAGGTAGCCAGCAGCAGCCTGGCGGAGGACAGCAGGCTGAGACGGATTCTGCAGGATCTTCCACAGGTGATCCAAGAAGGCCTCGGCCAATGCCTGGGACACACAGAGTATGATACGTTAAAGGGGTAGTTCAGGATTTTTGACATGGTGTCTCATTTCCGAGTGAGCCGGAGTGTTGGAGACGTGTGGAGACAGTTTTCAACAAATTTCATTCAGTCCTTCGAGTTGCAGAGTTCACTGATGCTAGACTAACACAAGTCAATGGTTCTAGTTTAGTCTGCCTTTAAAAACAGTCTAACCCACTCCACAGTGCACCTGAGGTAAATCAGTTATAACACCAGACTATTGATGTAAATGTCTGTGTTGAATAATTTTAGACATTTGAAACAGCAGCAGCGTACTATACTTCCTGGTAGTAAGTTTAACAGCGGTGGACTGATATCACCTAACAGCTGGGTTACTGATCTATAATAGTTTGTTTACATGCAGCTGTAAATGATAGACGATGTAGAGTACATGAAGAAGCCTGTTCTGAAGACCAGTTTTAGCCACATTTGGAGGACTTTCTGATGCCTTTGAAGACGACAATGAGCAACTTTTCTCCAATGAACCGAACCTGGACGAGCCAGAAAACACAGATGAAGAGCTGAGAGAGATGGATGCTAAAAGGGAAGAAGGAGAGAGAGCGTCTGTAGAGACAGTCCTCACTGGAGCTGCAGAAAACCAGGACAGAAGAACCAGAGACTGGTGGTGACAGTGAGGAAAATATACACAAATGTAGACGGAGGAGGAATGCAAGGTAAACAAACTATTATAGCTCTGATAACCTAGCTGCTCGCTGATATCAGTCCATCACTGTCAAACTAGCTGCTGCTGCTGAGACAAAATAAATAAATCCTTCAAAATGCAAGGTTAGTTTTATGTCTAAAATGATTCTATCAACACAGACATTTACATCGATAGTCTACTGTTATAACTGATTTACCTCAGGTGCACTGTGGAGTGGGTTAGACTGTTTTTAATGGCAGACTAAACTAGAACCTTTGACTTGTGTTAGTCTAGCATCAGTGAACTCTGCAACTAGAAGGACTGAATGAAATTTGTTGAAAACTGTCTCCACGTCTGCAACACTCTGGCTCGCTTGGAAATGAGGCCCCATGTCGAAAATCCTGAACTACCCCTCCAGCTACATCATACTTCAAATCAGTTTAAGTGATTCCACAAGTCTTTTAACCACAGGAATTTGTGACATTTCCAATCAAATAAATGAAGCCAGATGGATTTTGTTGCCAGTTGTTCTCACATTATGAGGAGCCAGGGCTGCAAAATCAAACCAAACGTCAGCAGAGAGGAAGCTTTGACAGTTTTGTCTTTTTTGTCTTTCCAAACTACGCCTATTGTTTTATTTTCTGTTACTGTTACAAAGGTGTGAGGGACAGAGTGGACTCTTAAATTTCTATGTTTCCTCCTTCATTTTTTGCTGTCGCACTTCACTTCCTGCTAAAGCCTTCTTCAGCGTGCAATGATGCAGACTCCCTATTTAAGGGCCGAACGGTCCACTCCCCTCTACACTGCATGGTTTGGGATGACCCTTAATATGGAGGAGCCTCCTAGAGAACGAGCAAACGGAAGGCTAGTTTGTAGGGATAGTGTGTAGGGGTTGGTTTGGGATTGGACTTTTATCTTGCACAGCAGCAATTTTCAAATGTGACGAGTGCCTCCCCTGGGGTGCTCCACAGGACTTCAGGACAGGTGTGAGAAAAAATAAACCTGAAAACAGTGTAAACCTCTGGTTAGCTAACTACAGTACATGAGAGGGGCTAAAAGGATCAGTTTTTAGTACCTCCAGTGAGAGGACACAGAGTCTGAGGCGAGCAGAAAACAGAGGAAGTATGATCCTGATTATTGTTTGTCTTTTCATGTACTGGTCCTGACGATGCTCTGCCACGGCGTTTTATTAGCATCCTATCATTAACAACAGTCTCACCATTTAGAGTGTGAAAAACATTTTATCCCTTTCACTCTCTCACCTGCCACACCTGGTATTTCTCACACATAAACGTTTATTATGTAATGCCCACCAAGTTACACCGCTATATAAGCAGTGGGACGTGCAGCAAGACGCATCACATAGCTCACTGGGAGCTTGGGTCGCCAGCCAATCAGAAAACAACATACAACTACACATCAGCCAATCAGAAAATAGCACTGATGAGTTAACATGGTTTTGAAAAAGTTAAATTGTGTTTTCTTTACATTTTTTTCAACATCACCAGCTGGTCTACCTGCTGTCAGTCCAACTACTCCTGCGTCCCACCAGGCAGCAGGCTAAAGGCTGGAATATACTTCTCCGACTGCGTAATACGTTATCTGACTCCGTAGCTACGGAGACCCCTCGAGCCCTCGCACTTCTCCGTCATGTTGCGTGTTGTCCTGCCGTGAAATGCACCCCCTCGGAAAGTGAAGCAATTCACCTTAATATCACAGACAAAAGCAGAGGAAAATACTATTTTATGATTTAATTATTTGTGAGGGAGATAGAAGAGAAGAACATTGGTTGCTTTTAGTCTTTAAAACCCCTCTAAAGAGAGAAAATAACAGATGTTCTTCTCGGATAATAGCGAACGTAAACCAACACCTTTCGGTATGTTCTGTGGAAATATACCCCAGACATAATTACTACATGAACTAAATGGATTTTTTGAGCAGGTTGAATGTATTTGACTTGCGTTTCACAAGGTTAATCAATACTTTAGTTCCTGTCCTGTCTGTGCTGCTGCAGAGGATACCTGTCTGTTTCTATGCAGGGAGAGGGGCTGCATTTCACAGCAGACGACAATCACAGCCCTTGTCGTCTCCGTCTTCCCTTGACGGATTGACGGACAGTTAAAAAATACTTCCTGCGCCCAGAGAGGACGGAGAGGCTCTCCGTCTCTACGTACAGCACTTTACGGAGTACTATATGGCCTTAAATGCTACATGCTGTTTTTTAGTCATGCACAGTGATGGAGGTGCTCACCACTCTGAAGCTGCAGAGGTAAAAGAGTAAGTACTGAACATGAGAGGATGCATGTGTGAGCAGGATGAGCTTGTCAAACACGCTCAACAAGTCTCTGTAGAGATCCTTTGTCCTTTCCACGTGAAGAGATCCTGGGAGAGGAAACAAAAAGAGAGAGTGACACACACCACCACACCAGGATGCAAAAACCTCCACATACACAAATCACAGTTACATGGTCTCAGAATAAAACAAATATTTGTCCTCAGTGTAACAGGGTTCTTGCACCATTTTAACAGTCAAATTTCATACTTTTTATGACCTCAACAAATTTAAGAATTTAAATTTAAGACCCAAAACTATCATAACAATTTCTTTGGTAGAAAACAGTCAATTTATTGTCGGCCTCAACCAATATATAATATTTTTTTTCACCCCTTTAACACTTAAATAAATTGAAGGCATAACACTTAACTTACTTCTGAAACAGAATTTCAATTTCACAATTTTCAAGAACAAGAAGTACGTTCAAACCTGCAGTAAATTTCTGAATACTGTGTTTTTCTATTGGCATTAAATGCAATCTGGAATTTCAGACATTTTAAGACTTTTTAAGAAACCAGGGGAACCCTGTGTAAAGGCTGTGTTATTCAGCTACCATTCACGTGGCAGACGTCCTTGATATAAGCCATCAGGACAGCCATGAGAGTGTCCAGCCTGTTGGCCACTGGGTGAACCATCCCAACCAGCCTGGAGGGGTGATCAGCAGACATGTCCTCATCCTAACACACACAGATAAACACATATATCATAATTAGGCTGTTCTAATAAACAATAACACAAATACATCAAACCCTTTCTACAATGTGCAGCCACTTTCCTTCACATTCTTGACTTAGGCCTTTATGCAGACATGTATCTGAACCAAGGTTATAGTTATTTTGGATTTTTTGTCATAGTTTAATTTTATTTATTTTTGATTTTTTTTTTTCTGTAATTCAGAAACTTTTAATTTGTTTTTAGAGCAGGTTTTTGTTTTTCTAAATGATTAGTTTTAGCCGCTGGGGTTAAATACAGCCTGCCTGGTGTGAATCTAAGTAACCAACAAACTAAAGACATGAACATAAGAATAAAAGCGTTTCTTAACAGCCAGGAGTCTCAGGGAGGCTATCCATCCATCCATTATCTACCCCTTATCCTCATAGGGTCGCGGGGGGGCTGGAGCCTATCCCAGCTGTCTTAGGGCGGAAGGCAGGGTACACCCTGGACAAGTCTCCAGTTCATCACAGGACACATAGAGACAGACAACCACACATACTCACATTCACACCTACGGTCACTTTACATTAGCCAATTAACCTAATCCTAATTTTTGGATGGTGGGAGGAAGTACCCCGAGAGAACCCACGGAGACATGAGGAGAACATGCAAACTCCACACAGAAAGGCGCCGGGCCCGGGATTCGAACCCGGTACCTTCTTGCTGTGAGGCGACAGTGCTAAACACTACACCACCGTGCCGCCCCTCAGGGAGGCTAATCTGAGAAAAGACGGGAAGAGACGAGAAGAAACGAGCAGAGATGAGAAGAGAGAACGGGAAATGATGAGACGAGAAGAGAAGTCACGAGAACAGACAAGAAGTGACCTGAAGAGACAAATAAAGATGAAATGTGACGGGAAGAGACTGGGAAAGTTGAATTGATTCAATTGACCACTAAATAATTTGATAATTTATTAACAGGCATGTTAAGATTCTCTTATTCCGGTTAGTTGTTACCATGTCAAAGAGTCCTTCCTCAGTCCGCTCCTCTGCCCGCTGGTTCTGCATGGCGTTCTCTTCGGCCTCCTCGATGTCTGAACGAGACGCACTCACCTGAAACATCCCACACAGACTGTTTCAGACAAGACTGCACTGCTTTCTAGTGGTGGACAGTACGCGATGGAGGTGTACCAATGTGACTAGCAGACATTACAGCCTTTTCTAATGATGGAGTAGCATGCTAAATATATACCGCTTAGTCATAACATTAAGACCTCCTGTCTAATATAGTGTTGGTCCCCCTGTCTGACCTCTGACCCCTGAAGGTTTATTCTGTGCTATGTGACTCTTTTCTATCTTCAGCAGCATTAACTCCTCTGGTCTGTTGGATCAGACCACCAGGACCAGCCTTCACTCCACACCTGCATCACTGATCCTTGTCCTCTCATGACCCTGTCTCTGGGTCCTTGATAGATCCTGACCACTGCAGACCAGGAACAGACCACCAGAGCTGTAGTTCTGGAGATGCTCTGATCCAGTCCTCTAGACATCACTGTTTGCTTCTTGGTGTCAAACTCCTGAAAAATCCTGATGCTGGAACATTTTTCCTGCTTCTAACATCAACTCTGAGGACTAAATGTTTATTTCACCTGTCAGTGGTCATGCTGTTATGATCAATGTAGCTACTGAAATAAAAAAATATTTTCTGTCTTCCTGCTACAAACACAAATAACCTAAAGCTCAGTGAGTTATTTATTACAAAATTACTGATGTAAAATCTTTCTACTCTGTTATTATTTGCCATTGTTTTTTGGACTTTAACCACTTACGTCCAGTTTGAGCATCTTTCCGATGATCACCTCCAGTATGTCTCGTCGAACCGACTGTATGTACGTGGACACCCTTAGGAGGTTGTGGACATAACACTCCTGTAGGGAGTAACGAACTATCAATGAGCAGAACACCACTGTGTTAAATATAGACTTCAACTCCAATTATTTCATTATTTCATGTTAACTTGAACTTTTGGAGGTAAAACATGTTTTTCTTTGCATGTCTCCAGAATCAAAGAATCCAAAAAACAAGAATATTGATAAAAAAAAACAAAAAAAACAACAACTCATACTATGTGTACTCACTACTTCCCCAAAGCATGCATCGTCACTAAATCCTGACTAATAAAACATTTGTCACTGTTTTCTGCTGTTAGGGAAATGTTTGGGGACGTCATGAAGAAGCTTGAGCTCACACCACCATTGATTTCACGTCAGTCAGCTTCCTTCCTCCTCTCCAAAAAAAGGGACACGCTAAAATTCTGAATAAAACAGCTTCACGTTGCATGAGTTGTGCCGCTGCTTGTACATGGATGTTTGGATTTTATTTCTTCCAGTCATTGATTCTCACTCACCATGAAGGCATGTGAGAACATCAAAATTCTCTTCAACAAATCAAGTTAACATGATGCAAGTATACATTTTGGGGTGTAGCATTACTTTCATAATGCAGAGCAGAGTTTACTGTTATGTACTTTTTAACTCTTTGAGTGCCACTGATGTTTATATACGTCACTGTGTTTCTTTCATGATGAAATAAAGAGTCTCTTCTTTCATTTGAGCTATTCTGTGTCAGAGTCATAATACAAAATATTCTGTGGGTCTGAAAAAGTGACTCAAAATGGCCAAAAACGCTTGCACAAACCACTTTCTGTTTTACAAAAACAGCTGGCCCTCAGTGAGTTAATAGATCTCAAGAATGCCTGATATCATTTCACATAGAAGGGGGCTGATCATCTGTTGGCAGATGTGAATGAAGTGAAGCACATTTCAGCTCTCAGACTCTTACCAGTCTTCTTGGGGATTTCTGTACGAAGGGGAAGTTGTCTTGCAGAATGGGCATCAGAAAGCGACTCGTGCTGGAAGAAAAGGACCAACCTTTACAACATAATACAGCTATTCAGCTACTCAGACAGCAGAGCCAGGGCTGCAGTCCAAACTATACAGATTTCAGAAAACACAGGGAGACATTTACTGAACCTGTGGCAAATTACCTTCAGTCTGAATGAAATGTGAACAACTAAAGGAAAAATTTATGACAAAGCTCTTGTTTAAAATTTGTATAAAAAGATGACATTGGAAATCCAGAAATTCAAAGCTTAAAGGAAAAATATTGTGATGGGTAACACGCCTGCTGTGACTTACGATGGAACGTATCTGGTGATGAGCTGCAGCGCCTGGTGACATCGATCAAAGATTCTGGGAAGATCTGTACAAATTACAGTTTTTATTGAACCATTGTCATTTCATCACTATACTGCAGCATCAGTTTCTGATGTTTGAAAGAAACTTTTGAATCACGAGGAAAGGCTCTTACTTTCATCTTCATCGTCTGAGTCTGAGATATCGACCCCTCCATCACAGATGGTCACTCTCTCTGGAAACAAACACGTTATTTCTCCATGAGACACAGTAAATACTTCATACTGACAGAGAGGACGGCCAGGCAACTGACTAATGATGTTAAGCTAGCCAACATTACTCTGAAACCACTGTGAGATCTTGAATGTCATCTTTTTCTGTATAAATTATGTCACCAGGCATCAGGGGAACCTACTGGGAGTGAAGTGAGACACCACCATCTTGAGGCAGGCACACAGGTAGACAGTCTGTGCTGACACCAGGTTACTGAGGAAGGCCATGTACTCGTCCACCACAGCCTGGCTCCGGCCAACCCATGGAAGCATCTAAGAAGAGTTCAACAATTAATCATGAATCATTTATCACTCAGCTCTACAGCTCAGGATACAGTTGAATACAATGAGCTGCAATAAGCATTGCCCAGACTAGCATCCTTTAATCTGTCCTTACTCACCAGGACAGTGTAAATGAGCTGTTCATGGTCCTTGGTTAGCTGGGTCACACAGCTCCGAAACTCCTGCAGCCAGCTGATGATCTGAGCATCCTGTCAGAGGACAGAGCTCAGTATGAACACCTCTTATTACTGTTATTATACAGACCCACACTGATATCTACTCTACCTTTATCTCAGGATCAGTCAGCTGATGCTTCAGCAGTTCATATTCACTGGAGTCTCCCTTCAAACAAGAAACCACAAAGAAAACCCACACACAGACACAGAAACACTCTTATTCAGCTCAACGTCAACGGCTAACGTTAAGTTAGCATGTAGCAGCGACCTTCCCACTCACCTGTTTGTATTTAGCTAACGTTTCCGCCACACTTCCCCCGAACCTGACAGTCTTTATAGGTGGAGTATTCAGAAAGTCGCGACCGTCTATCTCCATGTTTTACTGCAAAAAGCAACCTTCGTGTCTGCGAACGCTAGCTTGGCTCTAAAAGATCGAGCTGAAGAGGAAAAGACGGCCCGACTCCATTTTATTCGTTTCGGTCATGAACAGTCGACAGTTTAAGAAAAATGTTGATTATTTTTGTAGGGTTATTGCAGTGTTTTGAAAACAACTACCCGGTTTTGCCGTGAATACCCAATAACATGTGTTCGCAACATGACAGGAAGGGAAGCACACTTGTTGACGGAAATGAAAACAGGACGGCGGTGCCGCGTTCAAAGTCTTCCCGTAAACTCGACTCATAGTGTAATAGGTTCCGGCTAGTCTGTCTGAAACAAGGGGGCAGTTGTGGGTTCTCCAAGTGAGGACCACTTCCGCGTTCAAAAAGCTGCAATTCCCGTCCGGCCGCTGGGGGCTGGCTCCAGAAGTGAGCAATTCTCCATTGACCGCCATGTTAAAATAGCCGACTTTACAGCTTTAAAAAAACATATTTACAGCCTGGTACATTTAAATTTTTTGGTCTCTACCGATGGTTTCCACCTCTGTGAACACTGTGAGGGGGGGGGTGAATTTTTTTTTTTTACCACAACCGTTTTAGTGTTATTTCGGCTTAAAATTCTTACATAAATTAGGGCGTGGTTATGTTGAGTGACAGGTTTACAGACAGCTACCGGCAGTTAGCTCTTTGCTAAAGCATCGTTTGAGCTAGGCTAGGCTACACCCAGGGGTCTGTGTTTGTTTTTGGCAATATGGCGTGTGTGGGCGGCACGGTGGTGCAATGGTTAGCACAGCAAGAATGTACCCGGTTCCCGATGTGGAGTTTGCATGTTCTCCCCGTGTTTGCGTGGGTTCTCTCCGGATACTCCGGCTTCCTCCCACCATCCAAAAACATGCATGGGGATTGTTGATTGTACTAATCGACCATCAAATGATTGTGTGTTGCATTTTTTTCCGTATGTAAATATCTAGTACTATTTTATCCAGTACCCATAGGCTGTGTAAAATAGAGTTTACCTGGATGCTGCCACTTAATGGTATGTATCAGCATATTTTGCCGCTGGCTTATAAAGACTTTATTGCCGACTCATGATCCCTGCTGCTGACACAGATTGATGACCCGAGTATGTTGAGTCTGTTTAGTGTGGGAATACAACCTTATTTCGTATCATTGTTGTGTTTAAAAAGTCCGACATTGCATGCACAGAGATGCTCCGTCAGAAAGCGGGTGCTGTGCTGGATAACCGTTAGTGGATGGAGGCAGTGTTGAAACATGGTAACTAACATTTTAAATGATCGTTTCACAGTTAAATAGTACGAATGAACCCCCCCAACTCCACCAAACCCTGCAGCTCCACCTAAAAACTCTCAATCTGAAAAGGTCGTTCCTAGCACGATCTCTGAAACTCAATGAAGGGTGATAGAACCATCGAGAAGACCTCAGTTATTGTGAAAAAATCCAAGATAAAATGTCTGCTCTTATTACTCCTTCAAACAACAACGGCGTAATGCAATTTCCATTACACTACCCTTTAGCGCCATCTAGAGGAAACAAAAATATCACAAGTAAGCCTCATTTGGCCATCAGTGCTTTTATAGGTTCTCAGCAGAGACTGTACTTCCTTCAGGACCCTGAGCACCAACTCTTAATACCCGTGCAAGATTCAATACATGTGCAATATCTTTGATCCCATGATCCCATCTTTAAAAACCATGTGAAATATTATAACCTAATTTCTTTTTCACATATCTATTTATTTATCTGTCTTATTCTAACAACTGTACATAGTGCTTGGTAGAGCATGTATTGCACATTTCTTCTTTTTTTTACTTCTTGTTTTCTATTTGACATGAGCACCGTACACCTTTGACATCAAGTCAAATTGTGTGTGCAAGCTCATTTTCCAATAAAACTCGTGTTAAAGTTGTTTCCATCTTTGTTTATGTTAAATTATGTCACTTTCAAGAACCAAACTTATTTCAGGATCAGTTTATTTAACTAAATGTAAATCTTGTTTTTATACTCCATGTTGATAAACTAGATACAATACTCCATAGGAAAACGCATAAGGAAAAGCCCACTTATTACTATATACTTGCACAGTTGTTGTAGTAGTTTTTAATACTCCCACAGGAGTCATCAGCTTAATAGTTTGAAATCCCACACAGGAAAAGACGGAGCTGGAGGAGATATGGTGAGAATCTGGACAGTCATGTCTGAAATGTATCCTGGCCTTGTATAATTATAAAATAAAATCTAAAAAAAATGCTTCCTTGCAACAAGACTTATTTTTGAACATGTTTCATTTCCCAATCTGCAAACAGTATGGAACAATATCCAGCCATTATACTGTTTATTTCACACATGTTGGGTTTTTAAAGCTGTTCCTGGAATTTATCTTCAGCCAAAAATTTAATTAATCATAAAAAGTAAGAAAGATTTACCACTCTCCTCCTTAGTGAAAATAAATCGCCCAAAAATATTAGCAATCAACTCGAAAACAAATCAAAGTAATTAATGATTTCAGATTAGCCAGGAAATGGCATAACAAACGGTGCAGATATTACTGAAAACACATTTTAAGATAAGAAAGCAAAATATTTTTAATAAACCACAATGATTAAATATGCACAGTTAGGTGATTCCAGTCACAACACTGAGAAGAAACATTCTTTTTTACAGATATTTTCACACAGTTTCAGCATCATCCAGTATTTAGTAGAAGTTGTAAAATCTGATAGGTAATGTAAAGCAATATCTAGAGTTACACAGAAAAAGCTGACATAGTTTATAAAATGATCAGTGTGTGTTTTTTAAGCAAACTCAGTCAGTCTTAATGAAGAGCAGAGTGCATGAGCTGGGTGTGCCTTGTCCTGTAACACTCCCACTCATATCTATTTCTAGCTCAGCTTCATGCTTTTTTTCCTTTTTGTGACACTGATGTAGCATCATGATGTTACTAAATTAAGTACTTCTTTCTTACATGTAATGCAATATTGTTGTTTTTGATGTATTAACTTAAGTAAGCATGTTTGGAACTGATTGCCTTTAACACTGAAAGTGTGTGAACAGGATCACCTGCAGTGTATTGGCAGAATCAATAGTAATGAAGAAGTGAAACAGGTGCAGTCAGAGGAAACAGCAGGATAATAAAGCTGACTGGTTCCAAAGGTTAGACACTGAGGCTGATTAACAACATGGGTGGGAACAAGGAAGCCTGCTGCCATCTACACACAGCAGTATTATATCCCTATCATCAAAAGCAAGTCAGTCACCAATGCACATTATAAATTCCAACAACATAAAACACACAGAGGGATCAGTGCATGCAGCTAACCTCACAAACCTCGTCTTTAATACATTTACTGCGTATATATCACAGCAGAAGCTGCTCTCGCTTTATAACTACTGAAGGGTGTGTCCTCTGTATCTGTATGTTTCTATGTTATTTTGCTTCTTAATTTTTATTTCTATTTCAGGCTACATTAAGAAAGAATAATAAGGTTAGGTTTCTGATGTCCATTGTGTTTAAGGGCTTCCCTGCGTGGTAGTCATTATCAGCACACATGCACATGCATTAGAGGAGAGGTGTCAGAGTGAGGGGGATGCCCCATACCCGTGTTCGGTGCCTTGCTCAAGGGCACCAGGAAGAGAAACTGGCAGCTACCAGTTCACTCGCCACACTTGGTCCGACCTGGACTTGAACCAGCGAGTGTGCAGTTCCCAGCCCAAGTCACACATACAAAGAACATTATTAGTACCCAGGTCGTCACTGGAAATGAGAATTAGTTCTCAGCTGACTTACCTGGTAAAATAAATGTTAAATAAAAACACATATTATTCTTTTGGAGTGGCGTTTTTATCTGATGACCTAATATTCACTCTCCATTAGCTCCGTTTTTTGGTCTCTACCAACTCCTGAGGAAAATATCTGTGTTTTTAGCTGCTAAATGCTCTACTGTATTCACCAGCTCTTCTCTCACTCTGTCTCTTTGCTGTTTTTTTGCTGAAAACAGCTGCCTACTTTTGTAAAATAGCCATCCATCCATCCATTTTCTACCTCTTATCCTCACATAGGGTCTTTGGGGGGTTGAAGTCTATCCCAGCTGTCTTAGGGTGAAAGACAGGGTACACCCTGGACAAGTCTCCAGTTCATCACAGGACACATAGAGACAGACAACCACTCACACTCACATTCACACCTACGGTCAATTTAAATTAGCCAATTAACCTAATCCCCATGCATGTTTTTGGATGGTGGGAGGAAGCCGGAGTACCCAGAGAGAACCCACACAGACATGAGGAGAACATGCAAACTCCACACAGAAAGACCCCGAGCCGGGAGTCAAACCCGGTACCTTCTTGCTGTGAGGCGACAGTGCTAACCACTACACCACCGTGCTGCCCCTTTTGTAAAATATATGACAACATAAAGTGGTGCGAGTAAGCCATGCAGTCAAGTTGTGTGTCGGCCAGCTAAACAAGCAAGTCAGGTCAGTTTTATTAGTATAACCCAATATTATAAAATTAGTCCTCATTGGGCTTTACAGTTGTACAGGACACCCTCTGTCCTTCACAGTTAAACCCTCACATTAACAAACAGGGTAAAAGAAGAAAGTCACTGTGAATATGTAGAAAACAGTCTGGAGGAGCCCATAAAACAGGGCAGAGGATACACAAGGTCACTTACTCACTGACTGGATCTGTGCACTCCAGCCTTATCAGAGGCAGAAAGTACCAACTTTTCCTACTCTAAGTAAAACTGAGTTTTATTATTCAACTTGAAGAATAAGTGTAAAATATAGCTGGAAAATGAATCGCAAATGTAATAGCTCTTATCTTAATTATGTGTACCTCATTCCATGTTTTTTACTTCATAACTGTTTACGACATCATGATTCTCCATAAGCAATACTTGAGGCTCATGATGCTGAAATATAATTTAACAGAAGAGACCCAAATACAAGTTAAGCAACATTGCAACAATACTTATAGATTTCCTGTGAGACTGGGCTCCTTTGTACTAGAAGTCATGAACTGCTGTGAGTCGGTCCTAAAAGCATCACATTTATTTAACACTCAAACAACACATGTTCCAGATATCATCATCAAGTATTAATAATGTCTAATTAAACACACGATCAGTAAAAAAGTTGAGGTCTCAGGTGCTTTCAGGTCTGTGGGGCAGAAAATGTATAATGCATCCTTATTAAAATGAACATGAGTTCCATTTCTGACATGATATGTGATCAGAAAGTCTTCCAGCAAGTTTCAGGCCAGCGTTAGTGTTTAAAGTACGGGCTTGTCTCGAGGAGAACAGTGGACTGCGGTTAATGATTTGTCCACTGATAAGATCCTTTACAGCCACAGCACAGGTCGTTTAGTTCCTCAATTAAACAACATCAAACTGAAAGAAAATGACTCAGTCAGGAGAACATAAGCATAAAAACAAGATATGTTTCATATTTATAGCTTTCTAGAATATTGTATGAAATAACCATCATTTGAGTCCGATTACAACAGGACCATGTGTCCAAGACCCCAACTCCTTCTATTTGTGTTCTGTGTTTTCCTATGATATTATATACAGTCAATATACCAAACACACAAATAAACTTTGTTGATGTCTGTATGATCACATTCACTAATATGAAGTAATAATCATAATAACAATTACAATAATAAGTTTTGTTGGATCAAATTTAGCTAATCTTGTTCTGAGACCAATATCAAAGTAAATGAGTGTATGTGGACTAAAGCTCCCACTATTTGTGTTAATACTGGGAATTTGGGTTTGAATGGCCAGAGGAGGAGTTTGCTTTCCACAAACAGACACAAAAGACACTGTCGTAAAACCTTTTTTTTTTTTTTTTTTGAAGTTTTAGGGAAAAAAATGCAATGTTTTAGTATTTTCTTTCACTAGAAATATATTCTTCGCAGTGTGACGGGGCCTTTCAAACATATGGTGTACATACAATAAAACTGCACAGTTGAAATACAGAACAAACAACAGCATTAACAATAATAAGAATGATATTAAAAATGCCCCTTTATTGTGGAATGTGTACATATATATATATATATATATATATATATATATATATATATATATATATGTATATATATATATATATATATATATATATATATACACCTGTCCTTCACTATGCAGGTGAGGTCTCTGTTGCTGTGTGTGGCATCGCTACGTCACAGCCCGACACTGATGAGACAGTGGCGTGAGGGGTATCCTCCTGTGGGTTCATCGTTGCCATGGCAACGGCCACCTGCTCCGTCTGCGGGGGTCCCCCAGCCGACCTCTGCGCGCGTGTCCTGTGGGTGCTGGACGGTCCTCCGTTCCTCCGAAACGAGGACCTGATGCCGCCGGACACGCGGCTGGAGAGGCGCCTCATGACGCCGCTGAAGCCGCTCAAAGCGCCCTTGTCCTTCTTCAGCAGCCCCACATCATCTTCCAGCTCCGCCGGGGCGACCTCGATGTTCCCAGAGTACCAGAAGACCCACCAGATGAGACTGAGGAAGATCACAATGGCCCCCGCGTAGATGAGCAGGTCGTAGAAAAACACGTTGACGAACACCCCGATGAGCAGCACCAGCAGCCCCACCACGTCAAAGGCTACAGCCAGCCAGAAGCAGCACACACAGCGGCCCAGGCCCCGGTAGACCGGATCCATGTCCGCACACAGCGGGCCTCTAGGACTCCCTGACAGTGAGCGCCTCCTCTGCGGCCTGGCATTTAGTTTCAGAGCGGCTGTAAGGTGAGCCAGGTGAGGCAGGTGAGGCGCTCAGTGTGGATCACAAGCTGCCTGCAGAGTGGAGGGGCGGGGTGCCCACAGGAGGAGGGGCTGAATTTACCTGCTGTGTTTTTTGCTGGATGGATTATTTGAGCCAGCTGTATGAGTGAGTGTGAGTGTTCCTCACACTGGCCTTCACCTGACTCACATTTCACCAAATATGAAAGAAATATGAATTAAACCAGTCAAGGAAGTTAAGGAGGTGGATTATACAAGAGTTTATTACATGATATTATGATATCCTCATCATATATATCACCATGTCTATGCTGAAAGTACTTTTTAAATCATCCTCATCGTCTTCAAAACATAAGTACGACCTATGACCTTTGTTGCATCATCCTTCCTCTATCTGCTAAATGCTCTACTGTATTCACCAGCTCTTCTCTCACTCTGTCTCTTTGCTGTTTTTTTGCTGAAAACAGCTGCCTACTTTTGTAAAATAGCCATCCATCCATCCATTTTCTACCTCTTATCCTCTCATAGGGTCTTTGGGGGGGCTGGAGCCTATCCCAGCTGTCTTAGGGTGAAAGACAGGGTACACCCTGGACAAGTCTCCAGTTCATCACAGGACACATAGAGACAGACAACCACTCACACTCACATTCACACCTAAGGTCAATTTAAATTAACCAATTAACCTAATCCCCATGCATGTTTTTGGATGGTGGGAAGAAGCCAGAGTACCAGAGAGAACCCACACAGACATGAGGAGAACATGCAAACTCCACACAGAAAGGCCCCGGGCCGGGAATCGAACCCAGTACCTTCTTGCTGTGAGGCAATAGTGCTAACCACTACACTGAAATACATGATTATTATTACTTATATTCAGACTTTGTTTTTTTCAAAACATTCATGTTCATGTACCTTCACAATAATGTTTTTTACAACTGATTATTTGTCAAATTCTGTAATTAATCAATTTGACTATTAGTATTCATTACTGATATTTATTGTGGTGGTAGAAGTACTTTGATCCTATAAGAATACCACTATGCAGAAAAATTTCAGTGCTGTATTGAAAATGTTGCATGAGTAAAAATATGAGTGATACTATTATATTACTGAATTATTACTGGTGGATCAATGTTCAGATTCTCTGTTGCAGTTGATCGAGGTGAATCAAATTTCAACCACTTTAGGCTATATTTATCTATTTTTATCCATCACTTTAAAAACTAAACTGCATTAGCACCGTTGCATTAATGCAATAGTAATTAAGCTGTAAATCAGCTTTTATTATGGAACAGATTGTTGTTGCCTTGGTAATATTTCGATGACTGTTAGTGATGTTTGTTAAGACGTGTTGGTACTGAGTGTCTGCACAGCCCTTCAACAGAAAACAGGCAACATTTACACCCTTCATGGCGAAGAAATAAATAACAGAGAACAACAACCAACAAGGACAGAAGGAGACAGACAGGCAGCAGAAAATTACCTGTATGGTATATTCAGCAAAGAAAACACAGGAGATACAAGCATTTTCCCTCAGAAGCTCTTTTTCACGCTGGGTCAGAGCTTTGTAGGTGGAATTAAGAACAGAGACGTCATCTTGGAGTCTACAAGCATGAATAAGATGAACTGACTGATAGAAACAACAACAACTCTTTAATCGACATAAGTCCAGCAGCTCGTTAAAACGGTTCATTTTTACAAGGTATTTACAACTTTTTGCAAGTTGTAACCTGAAATACATGAAAATTACTGTTTTATCAAGGCAGTGAAGACGGATGCCAATGAGATGCCAGTTTATAACCTGTTAAGATGCAACCATTTTTTTATGTAAAGATCTGGCTTTGCAACTGTCACAGCTTGCAGGCTGAGGACACTGAGATCATGTCCTTGCATTCACTGTTAATAAAGCGTTTATCCCATTGTTTGTTTTTTAAACTCACATCTATTTCCTCACCAGAATTTTATTTGTGTCATTGTGATGTTCATGGAAAACCATTATTCAGACACATATAAGGATTAAATGGATGGAGTATATTATGTTGAAATATACTCTTGATCAAAATTTTATGACCAGTTGGGCTGATTACAGTAGTATTCTTTTTTTATCACATGCTGCTGTTTCTATGACACATCCTCACTGGAAGGTTCCTGCTCTGTACTACAGTCATGAACGACAGCAATACACTTCTGAATTATGATGGTTTTATTTTGAAAACTCCCAGATGATCCACAGACCTGAGAATGAAACTAAATGAAGAAGTTAACTCCAGCTCTTGTTAAATGTGTCAGCTGACTGCAGAACAGTCAACATCATGAAGACTGGCTGGTTGTCACCTGACATCACTGATTAGACAATCATTGATAAGATGATCTTGAAAAGTGATGCGAAATGATCAATAATAGAGTTTAAGATGAACTATTGAAATTCTCTGATTAATCACAGTTAAAATACAATAATTGTTAAACAGCCTGAGTAATAACATCTCCTTTTTCATGTTTGAGCTTGGAATTTAATTTATTATTTAACTAAAAGTCAACCTCCTCTCCTGCACGAGGCCTGGATATATACATACACACATATATATACACCATGAGATGGAGAGGACTGTAATTTCATCTGTATATCATGCATATATATATATATATATATATATATATATATATATATATACATGTATATATACAGTATACTGTATATATACGTATATATATATATACAATATACGTATATATATATATATACAATATATGTATATATATATATATACGTATATTGTATATATATATATACGTATATACAATATAATGTATATATATATATATATATACGTATATATATATATATATACAGTCATGGAAAAAATTATTAGACCACCCTTGTTTTCTTCAATTTCTTGTTAATTTTAATGCCTGGCTCAACTAAAGGTACATTTGTTTGGACAATTATAATGATAACAACAAAAATAGCTCATGAGAGTTTAATTTAAGAACTAAGGATTATTCATTTTCCATGGTTTTCTTGATAATAACCAAAATTACTTAAATTCTTACATCAATAGCTATGGCATTGTACCGCCAAAAACACTACTTTTAAGCATTCCATGTTTTCTTTTCTGTTTGCTTTAAACACATGATACACACAAGAGTTAATACTTGATTGCATAACCATTGTTTTTGATGACTGCAGCCATGCGTCTTGGCATGCTCTCCACCAGCTTCTGACATTGTTCTGCTGTCACAGCAGCCCATTCCTGTTGGACAAATTCAAAGAAATTTTCTTTGTTTTTGGGCTTGTGGTTCTCCATTTTGAGTTTGATGATTTTCCACAGGTTTTCAATTGGATTAAGATCTGGTGATTGAGCAGGCCAAGGCATGGTGCGAATGTTGTGGTTCTCCATTCAGGCTTTAACTGACCTTGCCGTGTGGCAAGGGGCATTGTCTTGTTGGAAAATCCAGTCATTCGAGGCAGGAAAGAGTTTTCCAGCTGATGGAAGAAGACTGTTTTCAAGGGTAGTCCTGTACTTGACCTGGTTCATTCGGCCTTCACACAATTGCATTTGCCCTGTTCCACTCAGACTGAAACAGCCCCAGATCATGACTGATCCACCCCCATGTTTTACTGTAGGGGCAAGACAGTCTGGGTTGTAAGCTTCTCCAGGCTTCCTCCTAACCAGTAAGTTGGCTGGAGTGGGCATCAATTCAAAATTGATTCATCACTGAAGAGAACCTTAGCCCAATCATCAACAGTCCAATCCTTGTGGTCTCGAGCAAAGAGTAACCGGGCCTTCCTCTGCCTTTCATTGATGAAGGGCTTCTTGCGTGCTCTGTGTGACTTCAAACCAGCTTCAACAAGTCGGTTTCGAACTGTCCTTGCCGAGCAAGTCACATTTCTCGACAGTGCCCACTCATTTTTAAGGTCCCTGGAGGTCTGACGACGATTCCTGACACAGGAACGGATGAGTGCACGGTCATCTCGTGGGGTAGAAAGACGCTTCCTGCCACGGCCAGGTAGCAATTTGGTAGTGCCATGTTCAGCTTGTTTTTTTGTTGTAATGAACGGCTGTCTTGGAGATCTTCAGTTTTTTCGCTACCTGTCTCTCACTCATGCCAATTTCCAGCAGTGCCAAGATGGCTGCCTTTGTTGCTTCACATAATTCTTTTGTTTTAGGCATTATGTGAGAGCTGACAACTTCTGAGTTGTGCTACGGCTTGAATGTAAGCAGGAAACCACTCTAGGCCTTTGCATGTGCAGTGCTGCTTGTGACATGAAATGGCCTCTTATATACCCTGGGAATCAATTAAGCTTAAGAATGTCAAATAGGACATAAAGTATTATGTGACCAGCTGCATTTTTTGTTGTGTTCATTGTATTATACGTTTAGTGGTACCAGATATTAGAATGAACAAGAAATTGAAGAAAACAAGGGTGGTCTAATAATTTTTTCCATGACTGTATATATATATATATATATATATATATATATATACAGTATACATATATATACGTATCGTATATATATATACGTATACGTATATATATATATATATATATATACGTATATACGTATATATATACGTATATACGTATATATATACGTACATATACAGTATACTGTATATGTATGTATATATATATATATATATATATACGTACATATACAGTATACTGTATATGTAATGTATATATATATACAATATATATATATGATATATATACGTATATATATATATATATACGTATATGTATATATATATATACATATACGTATATATACAGTATACTGTATATATACGTATATGTATATATATGTATATACAGTATACTGTATATAAGTATATGTATATACGTATGTATATACATATATATATATATACAGTATATTGTATATATATATATATATATATATATATATATATACATATATATATATATATATACGTGTATATATATATATGTATACATATATATATATATATATATATATACGTATATATATATATTATATATATGCACTGTCGCCTCGCAGCAAGAAGGTACTGGGTTCGATTCCTGGCCCGGGGCCTTTCTGTGTGGAGTTTGCATGTTCTCCTCATGTCTGTGTTGGTTCTCTCTGGTACTCTGGCTTCCTCCCACCATCCAAAAACATGCATGGGGATTAGGTTAATTTTTCATGTTTGAGCTTGGAATTTAATTTATTATTCAACTAAAAGTCAACCTCCTCTCCTGCACGAGGCCTGGATATATATATATATATATATATATATATATATATATATATATATATATATATACGTATATATATATATATACATACACACATATATATACACCATGAGTTGGAGAGGACTGTAATTTCATCTGTATATCATGCATATATATATACGTATATATATATATATATATATATATATATATATATATATATATATATATATATATATATTGTATATATATATATATATATATGTGACGTCCTGTGTGGAGATGTGTTATGGGCTCATGAAGCTTCACTCCAAGTCCATGAGATCTTTGATGAGCATCACATGGGCATTTACAGTTGCTTTCTGGACCTGCTTCCCTGTCTTCTTGGACACCACCTTCCTCTGACTGGCTTTTGTTTCCCTCTCAGAGTTTGGACCAATGCAGCACCTAAAATGTATAGCAATAAGAAAGAAAGCATATCATTTATTATGTGCTTATTCAAACATAACACACAACCAATTACAATAAACATATAACCTGTAGAGTTATCTTGAACTAGAACTTGTTTTTGTAAATTTCTACTTTAAACATATTAACACATGATAAATTTGTCAGAAAAAAAACAAAGCACATGAGAGCTTGTAAGAAAAAAGTGAGCTTGTTTTGTAATTTGGTGTGGAAATCTATGTATCAAAATTCAAATTCAAACGGATCAGTTCAGATTTTGCTTCTACCAGTCACATCACGTCACGGTTACAAGTCACTTATCCAAACTGTATTTTAAACTAGCAGAGGATGTACCTGTGAGCCCTGCAGCTTCTTCTAGGTATTGACAGGATGCAGCTCTGTGGTGAAGCATGGTTCACTGATGGGAGGGGAGAGGCAGCACAAAACATAAGTTTATGAGACAGAAAGAGAGAAATTAGACTTTTTATTGAATTAGAATCTATACTTCATGACATGTTCATGTGATACTCACTCAGCAGGATCAGTCATGGACTGACTGAAGGGTCGAGGTGTCACGAAATGGACAGACAAGAAGTGTAGTTTATAACTTTTGCTGAAAGAGCTGAACACATTACATGCATTCATTGCTAAACTGGATCTGAATCTCTTCCTTACTGATGCTGCCGCAGCGCGTTACTTATACCACAGTACAGACTGAGACCCTATCAAAATAAAAGCTATGTCTCATCACATCTCCCACCTTAAGTTTGTTTCTGAAACAATGAATAAACAAATAATTCTAAGTAGCTCTGCGCACTGCTCATTATTTCTATACCCAAGTTTCTCTTAAACTGACTGACTGTACTGAAACATTACAGTACAACTTCCTGTGAAGAACATACTCTAACTTATTCTATAGTATTTTCTTTTAACTACAACTTAAACGGTTAATTTCTCATTTCTTTAAACTAGGCATTCATTGGACAAAGTCCTTGAACTTCACAGGAGTCTTGATAGTTCTTCCTGATGACCTCTTGACCATGGGAACTGGTGTAGACGGCGACTGGACCGGCACTCCCTCTGGTGATGCTTGGTCTGGAGCCTTTGGTGCTGATGCGGGCTGAGCTGGCTCACTCGTGGTCACACCAGCTGGTTGGGCATGGTCCTCTGGTGGTGTCTGTTTGCTCTGGGACGAGCTGCAGGTGACATTGATTTCGACGTGTGACTGTGCCTTGCTCAGTCCTCACCACGTATGACCGTGGCTCTGGTGCATTGGAGACGATCACACCAGGAATCGTCCATCTCTTCTCCCCATCCAGCTTGACCTTTACCTGCTGACCAGGGTGTAAAGCTGGAAAGTCACACGCAAAGTGTCTCCTGTTCTAGAACAATCTGTAGGCCTGCTAAAATAAATGTCAGCTGCAGTGGACGATATGTGTTGAACATGGACAATAGTACACAGATTAAGAATTAAATTATATATACACTCGAAGAAAGTTATGCTAAACAAAACATTAGCATTTTATAAATGCATAAAAGGCAGTTTCCTCCCTCGGTAGAAAGAAAAACGTCCTGCAAAGTTTACTGGAGAGAGAGTAACTGGAAAGTAGAGCCTCAGCTGAGCTTCTGACACGGTCACAAACACACAGCAGGCATCACACACATTACCTTAAGAAGGGAGCGTGTCCATGTTTGTATGAGACCCTTGTTTAAAAACAGGGTCCTATGTTCCCCGATCTGTTACCTTTTCCATCATCACTTCCACATTCCAATTCTATATGACATGTCTAAAAAAATCCGATGATAAGCGTTACCTAGCAACGATCATGAAACGTACCCTGGTGTTGTTTTCCGGTGTCATGGAAGCGCTTCAGCTCATTGGCAAGTCAGCGTCCAATCAGACAAGCTTGCGCCGTCACATGATGTGTCAATGTCCAATTGTACGGCTTTGTAGCATCACGTCACGTATCAAAGAGTAGATAGTAGAGAGATATTGACTCCTCTGACACATAGTTGTTGTTTCCATGATTAAAAATGTGCTTGAATGCAATAATTTACATAAAGAGGACCGTTATTTCATATAGACAGTACGTAATTGCACACACCAGTGTTATGTATGTTCCTGATAGATATTTTTGATTGTAAACATTTTATTTGACTTGTAAATACTACCACACTGAACCGGAAAGACGACAAAGACGTTGGGGACATTTTTGGGGGTGCTTCTCTCTCAGAGTTGAGCTCACAACTTTGGCTCAAAGTGAACAGCAGTCTGTGGATATAGCGCACCTTGATTTTTTTTCTTTTTTATCTTTCCCAAACAAATATTGCAATGGTAAAAAGGTTATTTTCAGTACATGAAGCTCTAGAAAGTACACGGCCACTAAAATCCAGAATCAAAATCAAGGAGCACAAAACCGACTCCCCCAAACCATGTCCATGTCTACGTCCATTCTTTTTACAGTCTATGCTCCAGCCTCACCATTGTCTGCAGCCTCAAACGACTCAGGTCCACCAGCAACTGGATCAGGCTGATCCGCATCACCACAACACAGCAACAGGCTCAAGGAGCCCTGCAGCACCGGGCTTTCTGGCGTCAGGCTCAGCGATCCCCACTTCTGTAGAGGTTGAAAGTAATAACAAGCCAGTTTTGGGTGCTTGACTGAATTCTTAGAAATGCGTGAGGAATGGGAAGTGTGCTCCTCGGTATGTAAAAAAAAAAAAAGGGTTTTATGTTCCCCGAGCGGTGTGGGGGAACAGATGACCCTTTATTAGAAAAAAGGTCCTATGTTCCCTGTAGGAATACATACCGGGGAACATAGGACCTTTTTTTCCTAAAAAAAGGATCCTCTGTTCCCAGAGTGGGGAACATAGGACATAAGGATGACCCCTTCTCAATAGTGTCCACTCAGCAGCTAAAGGAGAGCACGCTAAGCTAATGTTAGCTAAAGTTAACTGAAAGCCTTTGCATGTCTAGCATCATGCTAACACACAGGTTAACACACAAGTACCTGTAAAAATCAGTCAATATAAAGTGACTTCAACATAAAAAGCTGGTAAAGCTGACTTTGCTCTGATACTTATACTTATCTTAGTGTTAAGGGATCCTCAGGAACAGGAGCTGTGTTCTGCTGAAATTCAGCTTCATTAGTTGCTCCTCTTCTTATTATTCCTCCTTCAGTCTTGAATGAAATAAACACTCTATACTTGGCGCTTACTTATAAATTTCATTGAGTTGAGTTCATTGGTGTGTTAAATGAGGTATGGACATGATGTAATGAATTATGGGCAGACTCAGAGTCCACCTGACTGAAAAAGAAACAAATACTGTGGTTTACTGTAAAATTACACAGTAAGATTACACAGTAGCATACTGTTACAATTTTTGACGTCAAAGTCATCAGCATTTACAGCATTTAGCTGTATTTACTGAGAACAGCTCTTTACTGTATTGGTTACAGTGTAGAAACCAAACAAACACCATTTAAATGTCTTTTCGGTGCTGACATGGTATCTTGCTTTAGTGATGGACAAATATGCCTCAAAGATGATTCAAGTTCAAGTATATTTTAAACAATGTGACCAAATGCTACTTTTCCTTTGCCTTACAAGGCAGCTGACTTTAGTATTGATATGTGAATATGGACTGTAAATACACTGTGCAGCAGAGATGTTAATGTCAGTGGTAGTTGAACACAAACTTTACTGGTGGTGACCTGGTCTTCAAATAGACACAAGCTTTTTTGTTGGTTCATTTTTATTGATCTGATTTTGTCAGAGGAAAACAAACAAGGCATCAATAATTCAGCCTCCTACAATATAAAGACTTAAAGGTCACCTATTATGCAAAATTCACTTGATAAAGGTAGTATAACAGTAGTATGTGTCCCCATAGCCTGTGTATGAGACCCCAGGAGTGAAAACAGTCTGTCCCCTCCTTCCTCTGCTTGTTCCTCTTCTTTGACAATGTGGGCTGAAACAAGCGAGTCTAAAATCTCCCCATTGTTGACATCAACAATGGCAATGTCCCTCCCTCTAGTAGAGGACACTGCCTTTGAGCCACCATCCCCTCCAGATAGACAATATGGATCTGCACCAACTGTCCTGGACACAGCTACAAATGTGGAGCTGTAAGTTATTTCATTTTGTGTTGCTTCACTGTGTAGCTCTACTTAGCACGATGGCCTGTAAACATGTCTCTGTAATGTTAACACTGCAGCTAACAAACAGCAGCTCACCCACCCCGACGGAGTTTTTATTGTTGCCGGTGACTTCAATCAAGTGTGCTGAAAGACTGTTCTCCCCAAATTCGTCCAGTATGTGAAGTGTTCCACCAGAGGGGATAAAACCTTGGATCATGGTTACACTGCAAAAAATCAAAATCTTCCCAAGAATATTTGTCTTATTTCTAGTCAAATTATGTCTATACACTTAATTTTAGACAATATCACTTAGAACAAAGTTTGCACTTGCTTAATTCAAGCAAAAAAAAATGCTTGAATTCAGCAAAAAAATCTGCCAATGGACCAAGTGAAAATGCCTCAATAAGATTTCTTGAAATAAGCCATAATTTCTGAGAAACAAGGCCCTCCATCTTAGTGCACATTTTATTCTAAGTGATATTGTCTGAAATTAAGTGTAAAGACATAATTTGACTAGAAATAAGACAAATATTCTTGGCAAGATTTTGATTTTTTGTAGTGTACTCCAACATCAAGCATGCATGCAAGGCCACCTCCCTCCCCCACCTTGCTGGATCCGACAATCTCTGCCTGACCCTCACCCCCTCCTATACCCCCCTCCAGAGGAAAACAAGGCCCTAAACAAAGACAGTAACAACATGGCCTGAGGACGCTCTGTCTCAGCTGCAGCACTACTTCTCACGCACTGTTTGGGAATTATTCAAAAACCACAACCTCTTTCCTACATCAAAATCTGTACACTGTCACTGTCAGTTAACGGATCCAGGTTTTCCCCAGTTAAAAACCCTGGATGACCAGTGAAACACAGGCACTCCTCAAATGCCGCAACGCTGCCTTCAGGTCAGTGCTGCCAGAGCTGACCTGAAGAGAGGCATCAAAGAGGCCAAGGTGGCCTACAAAAGGAAAATAGAGGAGCACTTCACTGACAATAACTCTAAAAAGATGTGGCAGGGAATACAACATATCACAAACTACAATAACAATAACCAGGGGTCTGCTAAAACAGACGCCTCGCTGGCAGAGGAACTAAACCGGTTCTTTGCCCACTTTGAGACTGACAGAGCAGATCCAGTCTCATCACATCCACCACCCTCCAGCAGCACACTGACACTTCAGGAACATGAAGTGAGACGTGTGCTGAGGACTGTTAACACCAGGAAGGCTGCCGGTCCGGATGGAGTACCAGTAGTCAGAGCCTGCGTTGACCAGCTGACTGGTGTCTTCACACGGATTTTTAACTGTTCCCTGCAGCAAACCACCATCCCCTCCTGCCTGAAGTCTGCCACAATCATCCCCGTCCCTAAAAAGCCAGCTACTGACAGTCTGAATGATTACAGGCCTGTGATCATGAAGTGCTTTGAGAGGTTGGTCGCGAAACACATCAAGGACTCACTTCCCCCCTCAGTCGACTCTCACCAGTTTGCTTACAGAGCAAACCGGCCTACATGGCCCCGCCTTATGCTTGCTTGCTTACCCTCTCCTGTCCCAGATTTATGTTGCAAACAAAAACATAGAGTGCTTATTTCCCCTAGTTTCATGTGAAGATTAAATCAATTTGGGGCTTTTATTTAAAAAAAATGTCTTTTATCTGAGCCTGAGCTTTCTGTGTGTGTGTGTGTGTGTGTGTGTGTGTGTGTGTGTGTGTGATCAATGATTTCATCCAATCTCTGCATCATTAGGCTTGGATAACTGGATAAGTCTTATCACATCATCACCTAAACTCTATGTATGTGTCTATGTGGATCCCCCCACCTGACTTAGACAGACGCACACACCCAGCTGGGACATTTCCATGGAGACAGCTCATGC
Organism: Synanceia verrucosa; assembly: GCA_029721515.1. Classification (NCBI taxonomy): domain Eukaryota; kingdom Metazoa; phylum Chordata; class Actinopteri; order Perciformes; family Synanceiidae; genus Synanceia; species Synanceia verrucosa. The sequence goes on from CM056563.1 coordinate 2,726,479, forward strand.
AGCATTATTCTCTGCCCCACTCAAATTGATTTGAAGCTGAGTCGGACCAAAAAAATGATGCTATGTTGATGGAGGCACATGTATATCACCGAATCCTGCTGGCCACCCCTGCATGACTTGGGCCCCACTTGGGCCACCCCTATGAAAAAGTCTAGACACACCACTGGTCTGTCTCCCACACTGGCTCTCACTGACTGCCACTGATTTCAAGCTGAGTAGGACCTGTCAAAGTCGTCATAATAAATCAAGCATTTTGCAAGTTGAATGGAGTTTCTGGGTGAAAGCATGAGGGAGCCGTGTCTGTTCGTTCGCTGAAGGTAAAAGTTTGAAACTGTCTGAAGTCTGACCCCACTCCCATTAGCCGGTTTCGCACTATCGAGCCAGGCCGGGCTAGGGTCATTAGGGGGCTGCCTCAGTGTTAATAGCCCTGGGCCACAAACCCCATGCTCTGAAACCATTTGTGTTCAGAGTCGGGCTACTAGCCCTTCCGGGTTCCCTGTTTGCTCTGCTGACTTGGATCGTCCTCATGATGATCATGTCCCAATGGAGACAAGATGATGAGTTTGATAGTTACAGAGGCTACGTGCAGGACATAGGCAAAGAGCAATCAAATTACAACAGCAATGACGACTGAGAGTCAAAGCATGGAAACACAAAACAATTGAGGTATGTTAACCATAAAACAATAATGCCAGCTATATCATATCCTTACGAGGCTGTGTAGAAGATAGCTCACTAACTGATAGGCTATTTGATTACATCGATAGTAGTAGGCTACGCAGATAACAGCAAACAGGACAAACTTGGCGTTACTGCTTTACTTGGCATGAAACTGATGTAGCTTTTCCTTTTCCTTGACACCGCCTCTAGCCCTGCTTTGGCACCACTAAAGCCTGGTTTATGCTTCTGTGTTGTGGCGACGGCGTAGCTACGGCGTCAACGCGGACCCTATGCCGTAGCCTGACGTGCACCTCCAAAAAATCCTGACTATGCGTCGCGTCAACGCGTTGAGACACGAACGGCAAGGACTGTGATTGGTCCGCTCAGAACATAATTTCCGGCGGTTGCTATTCCGGTCAACAGCTCAACAACACCGCTATTTGTGGAGCGGCACGAGCGGTATGGAATGGTCGGACAGACTACCTCCGTAAACGTCTTCTGTGCTTCAACATTTGTAGTAACAGCATTTCTTTTTCAATTTTATGAGCTCCATCTCCAGAAACACCCGCTCCATCTCAGTTGTCATTGTTTGCTGTCGGAAGAAAACCAAAGAATCCGATATGAGCCCCCAGAAGCCACACAAAGACACAGCCACACCCCCCTAGCAGCTTGGCGGTGAATGGCAGAGCCAGCCCTTTCCCTTGATGCAGAGCTTCGAATGCTCAATGACGGCATCGGGTCTACGCCATCGCCGTGACGCAGAAGCATAAACCAGGCTTAAGACCATGGTTTAGATCGGGCCAGAAATCACGGTGGCCCACAGTTAGCACTTGGCCCTGCAGTGAGAAAGCACTTAGCACCGGTAAGCCCGGGCTGGCTTGGCTTTGGCTCAATAGTGTGAAACTGGTATAGAAACAGAATTATATTGTAATGATTTTATTCTAATTATTGGTAAAAATGATTTTCCCCTGATCACACAGTCATTTGTATACACAGAACAAACTCTTTATCAACTTAGAGTAAATTAAGGTGCAAGATTTCCCAAAGGAACCCTTGTGGTGTCCTTCCTTCCAGGCAACTGTTTAACATACAGTTGAGAGACAAATGTCATTTCCTTATGTGTGTCTGTATCTTCAACCCACCTGGTCAGACGCCCCATCCACACCCCCTCAGGGATTTAATCACAATACACGTTGGGTGTTGGTTTCATTGGCTCTCCCCCCTTCCCTTGCTCATCAAAGACATCCAGCCCTCATCTTTTGTTTAACCTGTTGTCCCGTGTACAGTGTTGACCACAGAATCACTCTGGTCTGAGAGAATTCTACAGGCTTGCTGTGAACTTCTATCTCCACTGCGCAGTGAATAAAACTCATCTGAACCAGCCAAAGTATTGGACCTAAAGGAATCTTTTTTCTTCCACACCAGCTATTCATCCATCCATTATCTACCTCTTATCCTCTCATAGGGTCGTGGGGGGGCTGGAGCCTATCCCAGCTATCTTAGGGCGGAAGGCAGGGTACATCCTGGACAAGTCTCCAGTTCATCACAGGACACTTATGGTGCTTTTCCACTACACAGTAATGGTACGGCACAGTACAGCCTAGTTTTGTTGCTTTTCCATTACAACTGAGTACCTCCTCGGCGTGGGCGGGGTCGTCATACGGCAGCACGAAACTGTCGTAACTTTATTTGCATGCGACACAGAAAACCAGGAAGAAGAAGAAGAATATCAACAACACAAACAATGGAGGACAAGGAAGCAATCATGTATTTGTTGTTCGCTCTGTGACTTTTTGTCACGCACAAAGTGAAAGAAAAGAGACAGAGAAGACTCCAGGAAGCGTAAAAATAGAGAAGCAGTTGCCGGTTTTAAAAATGGCGAGTTGTTTTTGGCTTTTACAGTCCAATTGGACATCCCGCATCCAATGACGCTTCCAGTGATGACACTCGTTGGCCAATCAGTGGAAGGCAGTCAGCTGACGTCGTGATGCAGTGGTGTAAAGCACGCCACCACTGGACTCTAGAGCAGTGGAGACGAGTTCTCTGGAGTGACGAATCACACTTCTCCATCTGGCAATCTGATGGACGAGTCTGGGTTTGGTGGTTGCCAGGAGAACGATACTTGTCGGACTGTATTGTGCCAAGTGTAAAGTTTGGTGGAGGGGGGATTATGGTGTGGGGTTGTTTTTCAGGAGCTGGGCTTGGCCCCTTAGTTCCAGTGAAAGGAACTCTGAATGCTTCAGCATACCAAGACATCATGAATTAGAGCAGAGACTGAGAGCCAGGCCTTCTCGTCCAACATCAGTGTGTGACCTCACAAATACACTTCAGGAAGAATGGTCAAAAATTCCCATAAACACACTCCTAAACCTTGTGGACAGCCTTCCCAGAAGAGTTGAAGCTGTTATAGCTGCAAAGGGTGGACCGACTTCATATTGAACCCTATGGATTAGGAATGAGATGTCACTTAAGTTCATATGTGAGTCAAGGAAGGTGAGCGAATACTTTTGGAAATATAGTGTATAATAACAGTTTGAAGAACACCTTAATTTCATTTTGTCTAAATATTAATTAATAAGGCAATAATAACAATGGTCAGTTTATCTGGACAAACCTTGTGCCATTTATGAAGCAGGTCATCTCAGTAGGCTAACTGTCCTCATGAAAAGATAAATATATGAAAATAATGTTGGTGAAGTAATTTAGGCCACATACATGCTTGCAAATATATAATTTATTTGTAGTTATTTGTTGATTGCTCTTGATAATTATGCAACAGTGCTGCTCATGAGTTCATGTTGATTCATGTGACTGCAGTAGGAAAAATAAGCTTGTGGAAATGTATTTCAGTTTGTATGTAGCCTAATAACTACTATTCAATCAAGATGGCGCCGTGAGAGTGGGAGCCTTTACAGCAGCTCTTGTACTTTTCTAAGTTTCTTCTTGTTTTTCTAGTTTCTATCTTCTTTTCTCCAAGTCTTCTTTATATGACTTTGTTTCCCCAAACTATGGGAGGGAGATGGGCATATTCGTTTTTGCTCATCTCCATTATTTTCTTTTTAATGACCACCGTGTCCGGAGACCCCGCTCGCACCCGTGACCCTATTGTTTACAGTAGGGACCAGCTGTTAGTTTTGCGGGCTAACAGCTGGCTACCGGCCGGCGAAAGACCAGACATTCCCCGCGGGCTGAAGAGGAGGAGACGGGGTTGTCGGGCCGGGAAGGAGCGCCGCAGAAGGAGGAGACGATACAGACACGTCCTCCCGTCCATCATTATGGGGAATGTAAGATCTCTGCCCAATAAGATAGACGCGCTAGCGGCGCTAACCCGGCATCAGAGGGAGTTTCGCGAGGCCAGCCTGCTGCTATTCACGGAGTCATGACTAACAGCGGTAACTCTGGACACTCACGCCGAGTTAGATGGCTTCCAACCCATACGGGCGGACAGGACGGCAGAGAGCGGTAAGAGGAAAGGAGGGGGACTGGCTGTGTTTGTCAATGAGAGATGGTGTAACCCCCGACACATCACCATTAAGGAGCAACTTTGTAACCAGGACATTGAACTGCTAGCCATTGGCCTCAGGCCGCACTATCTCCCGAGGGAATTCTCCCACGTCATCGCGGTGACTGTGTATATTCCCCCGTCGGCCAGTGGCGATGCAGCGTGTGATGTCCTGCTCTCAGCTGTGAATAGGCTACAAACACAGAGCCCCAACGCCCTGCTGCTCATCTCTGGGGACTTTAATCACGTCTCTCTGTCGTCCTCTCTGCCCACCTTCACACAATATGACACCTGTGCCACCAGAGACAATAAAACACTGGACTTGTTTTATGCCAATACCAAGAAGGCATATACATCCCACCCCTCCCCCCTCTGGGCAGAGCAGACCACAACATGGTGCATCTCCAGCCTGTGTACAAACCTCTGGTACACAGGCAGCCAGCTGTGACCCGCATGGTCAGAAGATGGTCCACAGAGGCTGAAGAGGCTCTACAGGACTGTTTTGATTCGACCATGTGGGAGCTCTTCAGTGAGGTGCATGGGGAGGACATTGACTCACTCACTGACACCACGGACTACATAAACTTCTGTGAGGAGAACACCATACCCACCAGGACTGTTCGGTGTTTCTCCAATAACAAACCATGGATTACTCCTGACATAAAGGCCCTCCTGAAGGAGAAGAAGAGGGCTTTTGTGTCAGGAAACAGAGAGGAACTGAAGTCTGTGCAGATCCAGCTAAGGAGACAGATCAGAGAGGGGAAAAAGGCCTATAGGGAGAAGATGGAGGAACAGCTGCAGGCCAGTAATGTCAGCTGTGTCTGGAAGTGCCTGAAAACTATCTCAGGCCACAAAAGCCCAAAGACAGAGGCCGATAAGGACAAGGACTGGGCAGATGATATCAACCAGTTTTTTAACCGGTTTGATCAGGCCCCTTCCCCCAACCAGCTCCCCCTGCAGCAGCCCCTACTACCTCCCCCTACTGTGGACCCCTCCTCCTCCCCTCCTCTGACGACTGGCTCCCAACATCAGACGACTGCCCTCTCAGTCGACCCCCCACCTCCAACCCCCAGTCTGCCTCCTCCTCCTGGCTCCTGCCTGTCTGTTACTGCTGTGCAGGTGAGGAACCAGCTGAGGAAGATGAAGGTGAGGAATGCAGCAGGTCCGGACAACATCAGCACCCAGCTCCTCAGGACCTGCTCTGACCAGCTGTGTGACATTGTCCAGCACATGTTCAACCTGAGTCTGAATCTGGGCAGAGTCCCACAACTGTGGAAAACATCCTGCCTTGTCCCGGTGCCCAAGACCCCCCACCCGAAGGAGCTCAACAGCTACAGGCCAGTGGCGCTGACGTCTCATCTGATGAAGACTCTGGAGAGACTCGTCCTTGCTCACCTGCGGCTGCTAGTGAGCTCATCCTTGGACCCGCTGCAGTTTGCCTACCAGCCCGGCATCGGCGTGGAGGACGCCATCATCTACCTCCTCCACTCATTGCTGTCACACCTGGAGAAGGCTGGGAGCACTGTGAGGATCATGTTCTTTGATTTCTCCAGTGCCTTCAACACCATCCAGCCTACATTGCTGGGGGACAAGCTGCAGCATGCCGGAGTGGAACACCACCTCACCACATGGATTACAGACTACCTCACAAACCGACCACAGTATGTGAGGGCACAGAGCTGTGAGTCAGACATGCTTCTCTGCAGCACCGGGACTCCGCAGGGAACTGTCCTGGCTCCATTTCTGTTCACCCTTTACACCTCGGACTTCACCTACAGTTCCCCAACCTGCCACCTGCAGAAGTTCTCAGATGACTCTGCGATCGTCGGTCTCATTACTGATGGAGATGATCGGGAGTACAGGGGACTGACGCAGGACTTTGTGGACTGGTGCCTGCAGAACCACCTCCAGCTCAACCCTGGGAAAACCAAGGAGCTGGTGGTGGACTTCTGTAGGAAACATTCTCCACCTGCACTGATGAACATCCAGGGTACGGACATAGAGAGGGTGACCACTTATAAGTACCTGGGTGTTCATCTGAACAATAAACTGGACTGGACAGACAACACGGACGCTCTGTTCAGGAAGGGGCAGAGCCGGCTCTTCCTGCTGAGGAGACTCAGGTCTTTTGGAGTTCAGGGGACACTCCTTAAGACCTTCTACTACTCTGTGGTGGCCTCAGCCATTTTCTATGGAGTAGCCTGCTGGTCAGGCAGCATCTAAGCCTGGGACAGAGAGAGACTGGACAGGCTGGTCAGGAGGGCCAGCTCTGTCCTGGGCTGCTCTCTGGACACTCTGGAGGAGGTGGGCAACAGGAGGATGCTAGCTAAGCTAACAGCTATGCTGGACAGACCCTCCCACCCCCTCCAGGGCACTCTGACAGCACTGGGCAGCTCCTTCAGCCAGAGACTGCTCCACCCTCGCTGTAGGAAGGAGAGGTACCGCCACTCGTTCCTGCCTGCTGCTGTCAGACTGTTTAACCTTCATGTCTGAACTCTGGACTCTTAATCACTTGAACAGCACAGCCACTTTTTCACCTGCTACATCTGCCATTATGCCTATACCTACGTATATGGATGTGTATATATATATTGATGTGCACATATATTGTGTGTATGTATGTATGTATGTATGTATATGATATATATAGGTTTAGGCACTGATGGATGTATGCATATATTATCCTGTACTGTGTACAGTTTAATTTCTTATCCTGTACTGTTATACAGTTAAGTTTAAATTTAAATTTCTTACTTTTTTTATATATTTTTTTCTTAATATTTATATTGTGTGTTGATTTTCTTTGCAGTCTGTTCTGTCTTGCTGCTGTAAACTGAAAATTTCTCCATTGTGAGACAAATAAAGGTTTATCTTATCTTATCTTCTTTAACCACTTATCACCAGTTTGACACAGGTTCTGCACATTGAAGCTCTGTTGTGGTAACAAGAGCAATCATAAAATACTGTAATAGTAATAATAAAAATCTAAATACGTTGTCAGTAATATGAATTTATTTTGGGGGAACTTGCTGACTGTGCATAATGATTGGCATAAATGTAAACGTGTGTGTAGGGACATTTCAGGTTTTTTCCCTGGATATTCACTGTATTGACTGAGTTGCTTTAACTTGTGAAGAGGAGGAGGAAAAGGAGGTGAAGGAGAGGAGATTGAGGAGGAGGTCGAGGACAGGAGTTTGAAGAGGAGGAGGGGAGGAGGTTGAGGAAGAGAGGAGGAGGGGGAGAGGAGGAGGAGGAGAAGAGGAAGATGAGAAGGTGGAGGAGAGGAGGTTGAGGAGGAGAGCAGGAGGATGTTCCACATTTCACTTCAAACCCTCCATGCTGCTCATCCACTGTATTGTCATCATGTACAGTATAAACTGAATATAATCATCAGTCCGTTTCCCATTCACATTCATGGTTAGTGCATTGTGTGTTTGTTAATAGTCACGTTTCTTTATACCTCATTCTACTATGTGTGGTGTTACGTTTGAATTTTTAAGCTCCATGAGGATATATATTAATCTTAGCCAGTTTAAATATTATTGTAATCAAACCATCTGGTCAAAATGATGTGTGTTCAGCAGATAGTTTCCTGTGTGGTCAGTGAAGTAGAGTGCTTTACTCTTTATTGAAACCATGAAAGATCTGCAGCTCCATCTGTACTGCAACACAGCTTACTTTACTTTTTGAAGTTTTCTGTTTTTATTAGTATGAAGAAGCAACAGGATATGTATGGATAATACTCACACTACAACACAACAGAGGGAATAAAATAGTACAGAGTTCTACATCTGTCCTGGTTTATCTCCAGCAGCTTTTTTTTATTGTTTTTGTGACTTTAATTGATGTGTTTTATTGACTAGTGATGCGGTGTTATTTAAATGACATAATCAGAAAAAATAAAGCTTCCAACCAAAGTTTTTCATTTTATTTTAACAACAAACAGAATTTATAATTTATTATATGTGTGTGTTATACATTATATATCATAAATACATATTATCTTTCTGTGCAATAGCGGGTAACGACAAAAAAGCAATAATTCAATTTCTGAAAATGTGCAATAACATTTTCGTAGGATAACTGGGTCTTTTTGCTGTAAATAGCATCTTATTTTTACATTTATTTATTATTTTAACATTAAAACAAGGACAAAAAGACTGAAAAACAGCTTCTTCCCCAGAGCTGTGAAAGCAATAGCCCCCCTGTAGTTCAACACCTACATGCCCTCCCCCTACAGTAACCCCCCCCCACACACACTCTAACCATTTCACACACACATGCAGATTCACACCTCTTCTCACACCCACCCCTGCTGACAATCTAGAGCCCACCAGTTAGATGCACTTTATCTACTCCTTCTCCACATTTTCTCTACAAGTTTACATTTCTGTTGTAAATATTAAATTATTCGTGCAATATCACACTGCCACTGGAAATATCAGATTTCTGTTGCAAGTTTACATTTCTGCTGTAAATATAGAATTTCTACTGCAAATATGACATTTATGCTGCTAATAGACATTTTCATTGCAGGTATTACATTTTTACTGTAAATATTTCATTCCTATCACTAGCATTGCATTTCTATTACATATATCACTTCTCTGCAAATATGGGTGTTTTATATTCTATATTTTTTATATCTTTATTTTATTCCTTCCTAGGCGTGCGTCATGACAATAAAGAATCTTGAATCTTATTTCTTACAAAACTTTATTTACATCTTTTCTATTTTATTTTATTAACCTGTACTATTGTTTTAAACATTTGAGCATCATGTGGAGCAGCACTCTTAATATCATTGTATGAACTGTCATATCATGACAATAATGGCTTTTGATTTGATAAATAGATAAACAAAGAACATATGTACAAAATGTTTCCCTCATTCGCCTCCACCCTTTGGTCCACCAGAATTCCTTTCATTTCCTCCGTCCACTCCTTCACAGTCACAATAGGACATGCCTGCAATGTGAGCGTGGTCAGTGTCCAGTCTCTCTGAGCACACTTTGCTTTGCCTCCTGGTGGAGGCTCCTTTCCTGCAGCCGTCAGCTCGGCCTCCTTCCTCGGTTCTGAGAAGAAACAAGAGAGAAAAACAGTCAGTGAGGACAGAGCTGTGAAACATTTGTTTATATCAAAATATAATTGTTAGAAACACCACAACCTCATTGCTGTCATCAGTTATCTTACCTCAGTGTGTGAGGAGGGCTGCTGGGAAGCAGGATCTTAACCGTGTCATGCCTAAGGAGGGGCAGCTGGACCAGATGGCTCAAGCCCCTTTCACAGCGCATGAAAAACTTTTGTGCACTGGCATTTTGACACGGGTCAACGACTCGGCAATCGACCCGGGAGTTTATCGGATCGGCTACAGTGTGAAATTCGAGCCGCGTCGACTCGCTATTTACCCGATGATGTTGATGTATCTGCCTGTCGTATTCTGCTTTAGTCACTGAGCAGCCTGTCAGGTTGTCACTGTGAAGCTCCAGAGCTGCAGAGCTGATCACTTATAAGATCAGACTATCTATCAAGTGATTGATCTCTGAAGGACAGAGATTTAAGTTAATCAAACAAATCAAATGTGTAGTGACATCATCTTTAATAGGAGCTCATATGTGATTTAGTCGTACGTCATTCTGGAGAAATCCCACCGATCGGGGAATCCTAGTGTGAACTATGTGATTATGTTTCTGTACACAGCTTGTACAGCGATTTGACACACCTTTTTATTGATCATGACAGTATGCATTAGTTCTAGTATTAGTATTAGTACTGCACTGGGTCTGTACACAAAAGGGACAAAATTGTTACGCATGGAACAACAACGTTAAAATGTGACTCTCTCATGTTCATGCTGTCCATTGTTTACCTCATTGTGTTCGACGCTCTTAAATCTGTAATGATGACGTTGTCAACGTGATGACACATGGGAGGGAGGAAAAAACATGAAGGCAGCTCTCACAGCTGGAGGTCAGAGCTGCTTCAGCTGGTACTGTGAAAGAGCCCAAATGCCGATCCGAGCCATGCTGACGCAGGTAAGAAAATACCGCATCAACGCGCTAATTTCAGTGTGAAAGCTGTATCAGACTGGGATGCACCAACTGGCTCACCTGACCTAGCTGCTGCCGCTGTGCTGGTGGAGTAGGTATCAGGCTCATAGATGGTCGGGTCCTCTGTATCCTCCATGATACCCTAGTCCTTCACCAGCGTCTCAATGGCAGGAGCCTCTTCTGGAGCGTCACGGTCCAAGATGAGCTCCCCTGTCACACAGCAAACAGAAAGCAAATGCTTTGTTAAACACTCCTTTTCCTCACTGTTACCATGTTGGAATAAAGTGTTTTCACATCACATACCTGCACACTGAACAGGCTTGATGAAGTCCTTCACCATCTAAAGGCCGCCTCCACCTCCTCTTCCTTCTGTGCCCTGTACGGAGCATGACCAGCTGTCTGCTGAGGCCTTCAGGAGAAGGGCCCCATTAGAGGCCCTTCATCAGCATACATCAAGTATCTGATGATGATAAAAAGAAATGCTGCTGGTGATGAACAGATGACACCGGGTGATTTCAAAGCCCACAAACAGTTAAATAACAAACGAAAACGTAAGTTACGAAGGTAACTGTGGTTCTGTGAATTCCTGGATGACTGCCAGTGGCAGTGAACAAAGTGGATATGTCTCCTCGCGCTCCGCGCAGGTCGAGATGTTATGTAAACAAAGTCGCGTATGTGACGTGTAGGCTAACTGCATCAGAGCCTATAAATACCACCTGGTAGCCTACACCCGGCCTCTCAGAATCTTCTCGCCCGACAGATTCCGAGTGACCGGCATGACTGGCAGTCATCCAGGAATTCACACCACCACAGTTACCTTCGTAACTTACGTTCTGTTTCATTCCCTCCTGACTGCCAGTGGCAGTGAACAAAGTGGATGACTCATACCAGCGGTGTCACGAGGAAGCAGACACCTACCTACTGGTTGGCCATCGACGCCAGTGGAAGAACGGCTGCTGCCAGTGTGGATCCAGAGGCCACATTAAGCCGATAAAACCTAGAAAAGGTGCATGGCGCTGCCCAGGACGCTGCTGCACATATCTCAGAGAGTGGCATCCCTCTCATTGCGGCCCAGGAGGTTGCCACACCCCTGGTAGAGTGGCAAATGATATCCAAGGGGGCAGGTTTTCCTGCTGCCTCATAAGCTTGCCTGATTGTGTCAACGACCCAGTGAGAGAGCCTCTGCTTAGACAGCGCATCTCCTTTACTCTTTCCGCCATAGCAGATAAACAACTGCTCTGAGCGCCTAAAGTTTTGTGTTGCTCTAATGTACAGGCTAACGCCCTGACTGGGCACAGTCCACTAGCCCTCTCCTCGATCTCGGAGTCGATCGGGGGAGGATGGAAAGCCTCCAGCTCTATGGCCTGATTGACGTGGCTGGGGGGCAGGACTTTTGGCAAGAAGGAAATATTAGGCCACAGTGTGACTCCCGACCCATCTGTCTTCCACCGTAGACAGATAGGGCTAACTGACAGCGCGTGAAGTTCGCCAACCCGCTTGGCTGTCGAAACTGCCAATAGAAATGCAGTCTTCATTGATATACACCTCAGAGACCCTTCTTCCATGGGCTCAAAGGGTGGCTCGCCTAAGGCCTGCAGGACCAGCGGCAGGTCCCATCCGGCAGCCCGCCTCACCCTAGGAGGCGCAGCCGCCTGGCACCACGCAGAAACTGGGTCACCCAGTGATGTGTACCAACTGACCTCCCCTCAATGTGGTCATGGTATACTGAGATGGCTGCCACATGAACCTTCAGGGTTGAAGCAGCCCTGCCTGACTCGAAGAGATCCTGCAAGTACTGCAGTATGTCATGCAGAGGGCATGATACTGGGTTCATACCCCTGTTCGTGCACCATGAAGCGAAGGCAGCCCAACAGCTTCGATACACCACTCTTGTGGAGGGAGCCCTAGCACTCTGCAGGGTTTCACAAACCGAGGGCTTGAAGTCAATCAGGAGTGACCGGCACCCCCCAGTGGCCAAACCCAGAGCTGGAAGAGGCTCGGGGACGGATGCCAAACCTCCCCGTCCAACTGGGACAGGAGGTCCACCCTCACTGGGAGCTGCCATGGTTCCCCATCCAGCAGACTGATGAGTGTGGAGAACCATATCCTCGATGGCCACCTGGGGGCGACGAGGAGGATCTTGTGACCCGATAACCTCACTCTGTGAAGCGTAGGCGCTATCAAGGGGACCGGGGGAAACGCATAAAGAAGTCCCCTCGGCCAGGCGTTGGCGAGAGCATCCACCCCCAGTGGGGCGCCGGTCTCGTTCAGTGAGAACCACAGGCGACAATGAGTTGTGCGCTCGGAGGCGAACAAGTCGACTTGTGCTCGGCCGTACCGATCCCATATCATCTGCACCACCCGAGGGTGCAATCTCCATTCCCCTGGGCCCAGCCTCTGGCGTGAGAGGGAATCTGCCACCAAATTTTCCCTGCCTGGGAGGTGCATTGCTCTCAGGGAGGCCAATCGAGGGTGAGCCCATCTCCACAGTCTCTGAGCCTCCCTCAGCAGCTTCGCCGATCTGGTCCCCCCTTGATGGTTGATATGATACACGGCAGAAGTGTTGTCCGTTCGGATAAGCACATGCTCGTCCCTGAGAAAGGGCGAGAAGTGCTTCAGCGCCAAGTAGACGGTCCGAGTTCCAGAACATTGATGTGCTGACCCCTCCATGGAGGGCTCCACAGACCCTGGACCGACCTCCTCTGCCACACCGCCCCCCAACCCTGGGGCGAGGCATCTGTTGTTATCACCTGTCGCCTTGCAGGAACTGAGCCCAGAGGAACTCCCTGCTGTAGAAATGTGCAATCCCGCCACTGGCGGAGATGTACAAGGCACCTGTTTGTCACTGTCACCTTGTTCTGCCTCTGTAGAACAGGGTCCATGTGGAGGCTGTTGTACCACCTCTGCAAGGGTCGTAAATGCAGCAACCCAAGAGGTGTGATTGCTGATGCTGCTGCCAGCATACCCAGCAGCCGGAGCCATGTTCGGACTGGCACTCTTGCTCCGAGACGGAAGGACTGTAACAGGTCCTGAATCCTGTCGATCCGCTCCATGGTCGGACTTGCCCGCATGGAGACAGAATCCAGAGCCAGACCAATGAAGGTGGTTTGCTGTGTCGGATGAAGAGAGCTCTTCTCCAGGTTCACTGACATGCCCAGTGCCTCGAGGTGAGCAAGGACCTTGGCTGTTTTCTGCCTCGCCTCCTGGAACGAGGGGGCGCAGATGAGCCAGTCGTCCAGGTAAGGGAGAATCTTTATTCCACCCAGTCCTAGAGCTGTTAAGGCTGCCCTCATGCATCTTGTGAAGATGCGGGGGGCCAGGGACAGGCCAAATGGCAGGACAGCAAATTGATATGCCCGGCCTCGAAAGGCGAAGCGAAGAAATCTCCTGTGCTCTGGATGAATAGGGACGTGAAAGTAGGCGTCCTTGAGATCCACAGAAGTGAACCATTCTCCGGGAATGATAGCCTGGAGAACGCCGACTGCACGTAGCATGCGAAATGGGAGGACCCTCAGATAACCATTCAACCTTCTCAGGTCGAGTATGGGCCTGAAGGAGCCGCTTTTTGGAACCAGGAAATATGTTGAGTAAAACCCATCGTTCTGTGTATGTGGGTCCACTATTGTAACAGCCTTCTTGTCCAGGAGTGTAGCAATTTCCTGGGACAGAAACTGGGCCTTCACTGGGTCTGTGACTGAGGTCACCTTGACCCCTGAAGGTGGTGGGGGTCGGCGGCAGAACTGCATCCTGTAACCCTGTGACATGGTGTTTAGAACCCATGCGTCTTGGGAATGGGCAGCCCAGTAGTCCAGATGCTGCTGTGAAAATCTGCCCGCCCGCCGCCCCCGACCTTCAGCTTTTGCCTTGACGGTTGCTTGGGGGCCTGGGGGCGCTGAACATGCACTCGCCCCGCTGGGATTGGCGGGGAGGCTGCTCCCCTCTGGGCTGTCGCCAGCTAGTTGCCGCTGCCTGGTTGTGCTGCCAGGGCTGTGGCAATGGATTTAGATGACGTGACCGGCGCGGGTCTCGCGCTCCACGTTTCTTAGAGTGCTGAACTGGGGCACTCATACCCTTACCCGGTCTTCCCAGGCCTCAGAAGCCTGGCTAGACTGCTTCCTGCGCTCCAGCGCTGTTTCTGCCAGTGGCCCGAACAACTGGCCTGGCACCACTGGGAGCTGGAGGGCATGTCTGCAGTCATCAGACATAGGCGCCTGGGCCAGCCACACCTGACGACGTGTCACGACAAGGGTGGACATCAAGCGACCAAGCTCTCTGGTCATCAGCCCAAAGGCCTGAAGGGCTGCATCATTTATATCAGCCAGTTCTGCTCCTCATGCCCTGGCTGCATCATGGCAGACTGGGCAAGAAGGAGCACCGACAGCGAGTTTCCAATGCGAGCCATATGGCCCGCTACGTCATAAGCCTTCGACAGGAGGCTGTCAGTTACCCGGCATTGTGGCCTAGGGCAGCGAGGCTTAACCTTGAGTGCCTCATCTGGAGAAAGAACCAGTGCGGCAATGCATTGATCCACTGGAGGCATGTGAATCAGGCCATGTTCTTCTGCACAGCGCATGGATGCCAAAGTTCTAGCATCTCTGCCATGGTGAGGCGCCATTCCTGGGTTTGCCCAGCAACGCTTCAGCTCCTCCAAAAAGGCAGGCGAAGGTGGAACCTCAAATGGCGGGGCCACTGGAGCTCGGCGGAAAAATGGGTTTCCAACAGGGTGTGCTGCCGGTGCATCATCCAGCCCAATCTTTGCCAAGGCCGCCCGCAGTGTTGCCCGCAGCGGGCAGGGGCCGCCCCCCAGTTCAGAACTCACGGAGCTCCTGAGGGAAGTTTCCGAGCCATCCTTGGCCTCAAGGCTCACGGGCTCCGCCCCCTGGACTGACAGTGCAGGGGAAAGACCCTGTCTGGGGCTAACCTCCAGCTCACCCATTTGAAACTGTGAGTTTGAAGCCCTGGTTGACATGGCGTCGTCCATGTCCTCTGCTGAGTCCCAAGCAACTGCCCCTAGGGCAGGTGGAGGAGGTCGAGCCCATACGAGTGCTTTAAGTTGCTCCATCTCAGCTCTTAGAGCCTCCATCTCCTGGCGAGCGGGAACTTGCTGTTTTGCCCTCTTGCGATCTGGGCTCCCACGCCCCTTCTGTGGCCCGCCTCCGCGCTTCTCACGCCGTCTGTGGGGGCCAGAACCTCTCCGAGCCACCCCAGAGAGTGGAAGATCCTCTCCCAGCAGGAGGGTCTCCACCTGACGCAGCCTTTCCTCTCTCACTGAGAGCGGTAGGATGCTACAATTAATACATGGGTCAGACAGGGCCTCCCTGAGATGACCGACCCCCAGACACCTGGGGCACATCTCATGGCCGTCCTCCACCTCAAGCTGAGCCCCGCAAGAGACACACAGCAACATTATGTCCCCCTAAAGCAGGGCTCCGGTCCGGAGATCTGGGCGAGAACTGCTCTGATCAAACCACAGGTCGCGAACCAGAATCTCCAGCGGCCGTGCTAGCCGGTTCAGGCTAACTTACCTGAACCGAAGTGTAGCCAGGTAATCCAAGCGAGAACTGTGGACAGATCACAGAACGCGACCGGAACTTCCAGCAGTTTCCGCTCCTCTCCTTCTCTGAACCAGAAACCTCCAACGGGTGCGTTAGCCGGTCAGGCTACACCCACCAAATAGTAGTGTAGCTAGGTAATCTAAGCGAGAACCGTGGGTAAACCACAGCACGCGATTAGAACTTCCAGCAGTGTCTTGTTTTCTCACGCTAGCTCTACTAGTCCTCCACCGGAGGGGGGGTCCAGGCTACACAGACTGCGACGCAGTCGGCGT
>CM056563.1:2743017-2767017 GCA_029721515.1 Synanceia verrucosa
TTTCACCATTCAGCTTTTAAATTCAAATTCATGGATTATACATTCATAATTTTTCAACATTCATTCTGCTTAACCTTCATACTACTACATTCAACCCAGCATTTAGCAGTTTGCTTAGGCTTTTATTTTCAAAGTTTCTATTCATACAATTCATTCTCATTCAAACATTCAACCCAGCGTTCAGCAGTTTGGCTTCAGCTTTCATTTTCAAAGTTTCAATTCATACAATTCATTCTCATTCAAACATTCAACCCAGCATTCAGCAGTTTGGCTTCAGCTTTCATTTTCAAAATTTCAATTCGTACAATTCATTCTCATTCAAACATTCAACCCAGCATTCAGCAGCATTCAGCAGCATTCAGCAGCGTAGCTTCAGCTGCGGGCATTCACACCCCGCAATTGCTTCAGCAATTGCTCTTCTAGTTATTATTTTTCTTCCGCTCACTTTTTCGCCGCGCTTCTTCTCCCACAGTTTTCAAGCTAGAAACTTCAAACCAACTTCAAAACGTGCGGCTTCATCGGGAATAGTGCGGATGTATTCAGAATTTTGATAACTTTCATAATCTCCGAGTTATTAACAATAATTCAGAAAAAATTTCCCATTGGAAATGAATGGGGAGAGCTTCAAATCCAGAGATTTTCAAACATTTTCCTTCAGCGAACAAACCTTCATAACTCCTTCATACTTTCACTTAGAAACTTCATTCAACTTTCAAAACGCAGTAAATTTCCCTGGCGACATATTCACAAATCATTGTCAATTCAAAAAATGTACAGTTCATTCACAATTTCCACTTATGTCAGACCATGAAATCTTCAAAAATCAGCCTTTAACATGGGTGTCTATTGCGTGCACTAGAGTGGGAGAACTACACACCTAGAGTGGAGAGCAGTGTCTGAAGCGTCTGAAAAAAATATTTTTAAATCGCGATTGTGAGGGCTACGTACATCCCACGGACATAATTTTTACATCAAAACGTTGGAAATCTTGTCCCGATCGTAGCGATGTGTCTCTTATGTCTGTGAGATTTATAGTTTTGGCTCCAGACCCTTAATTAGGGCGGCACCTCCAGAAATCCCTCCATAGACTGCAATGTTAATTTTCAGAGGAAAAGGCGTGAGGAAGCAGAGAAACCTCTTGTGTTTAACCTGCCGCTGTCAGCCTTCTGAGTGGGCTAGAGACATGAAATTTAGACCGCTGCGATCCTCGGGAGCTCCTGCCGCCCACGGTCCAAACCTCAAAGCTGTACTCCTCACGGTTTTGGAGTTATTTAGAGGAGTTTGGCAGGGTCTGACTCAGTTCAAATGAATGGCAGCCTAAGGGGGCAGAAGGAGACAGAGGCTGGTGCAGGGAGAGGGAGTGAGAAGGGAGGGGCCGTCTCCATGGAAACGGCCCAGCTCTGTGTGTGGCACTTAAGCTGCAGTGAGCATGTCTGTGATACAGGCTTCTGATTGGTCAATGCTCATGATAAAGACAGTGGATGCCATAATCAATCATTCATATACAGACTGACCAGGGGTGCGTCTAGACTTTTTCATAGGGGTGGCCCTGGCCCAAGGGGGGCCCAAGTCAATCAGGGGTGGCAAGCAGAATTAAATTCAAACATTTTCAAATGTGTTAAATTCAAACATTTTCACCATTCAGCTTTTAAATTGAAATTCATGAATTAAACATTCATAATTTTTCAACATTCATTCTACTTCACCTTCATACTGCTACATTCAACCCAGCATTAGCAGTTTGGCTTCAGCTTTTATTTTCAAAATTTCAATTCATACAATTCATTCTCATTCAAACATTCAACCCAGCATTCAGCAGCATTCAGCAGCATTCAGCAGCGTAGCTTCAGCTGCGGGCATTCACACCCGCAATTGCTTCAGCAATTGCTCTTCTAGTTGGTGTGAATGCCCCAAGGCATTCACACCTATGTTCTCCTACCTTTATTATGTGCCTGCCGTCGAGCAAGGCTGGCGAAGCCAGCCTTATGCAGCACGGGCGGCACATATTACTATTCCTTTTGGGGGTTCCCCAGTGTCTTAGCATTCATGGCAGGCGAAGCCTGCCATGAATGCTTGTAGTAGGTCCAAAACACACATATATGATGTAAAATGATAAAAAATACCAAAAATACCAAAAATCCATCCCAAAATCATAAAAACACTGTATTTTAGCCAGCAACGCTTTATTAGTATTCAGGACGAGGGTTTATTTTTTTTATTATTTTTATTATTATAGACAAACTTTGACACT
Organism: Synanceia verrucosa; assembly: GCA_029721515.1. Classification (NCBI taxonomy): domain Eukaryota; kingdom Metazoa; phylum Chordata; class Actinopteri; order Perciformes; family Synanceiidae; genus Synanceia; species Synanceia verrucosa. The sequence continues at coordinate 2,745,269 of CM056563.1, forward strand.
TAATGCGGCTCGTACCGTAAGGTGCACCCAGGCATGACATATATCAAAACGTGCGTCTCGGTCGTGGGAGGGGTGCTATTACTTTTCTCCGTCAAAGCCGTTACCATGGCGACGCTAGACCCCAAAAACCGCCGAAAAAAGTCCCATAGGAATGAATGGGGAAAGGGTCGGATTTCAAATTTTTTTCTTCATCAAACAAACAGTCACAGCTCCCTCATGCTTTCACCTAGAAACTCCATTCAACTTTCAAAACGCAGCAAATTTTCCTGGCAACATATTCATAATTCATCTTCAATTAAAAAAATGTATAGTTTCTTCAGCATTTCAACTTTTTCCAGACCATGAAATCTTAAAAAATCAGCCTTTAACATGGGTGTCTATTGCGTGCACTAGAGTGGGAGAACTACACACCTAGAGTGGAGAGCAGTTTCAGAATCGTCTGAAAAAAATATTTTTAAATCGCGATTGTGAGGGCCACGTTCACTCCACTGACATAATTTTTACAGCAAAACGTTGGAAATTCCGTCCCGGTCGTAGCAATGTGTCTCTTGTGTCTCTGAGATTTATGGTTTTGGCTCCAGACCGTTAATTAGGGCAGCACCTCCAAAAATCTCTCCATTGGGCCCAATGTTAATTTTCAGAGGAAAAGGCGTGAGAAAGCAGGAAAACCTCTTGTGTTTAACCTGCCGCTGACGGGCTTCTGAGTGGGCTAGAGACATAAAATTTACATCGCTGCGATCCTCGCGAGCTCCTGCCGCCTCTCGTCCAAACCCCAAAGCCGTACTCCTTACGGTTCTTGAGTTATTCAGAGGAGTTTGACAGGGTCCGACTCAGCTTGAAATCAATGGCAGTCAGTGGGAGCCAGTGTGGGGACAGACCAGGGCGCGCTAGACTTTTCCATAGGGGTGCCCCATGGGGTGTTGAAGCCATGCAGGGGTGGCCAGCAGAATTAGGTGATATGCATGAACCTCCATCACCATAGCATCATTCACATGCAAAAATCTAAGCTCTACTGCTTATAGTTTTTTTTTAAACGAGAGGTGATTCGACAGGTCAGCTTATAATCAGAAGCATAGTGTGACAGAGCAGCTGTGTGTGTGTGGTATTTGAACTGAAGGGACCCTGTCTGTGATATGATGCATAGGTCAATGCTGATGATACAGAGAGTGGGTGACATCATTGATCACACACACAGACAGGAAGCTCAGGCTGTTTCCTTCAAAATAAAAGTCTGTTTTTTCAAAATGAAAGCCCCAAACTTTGGAGGGGTAACTTTTTTTCCTCACAGGAAGCTGTGGAGATGACTATCCTTTCAAAGTAAAAGCCCCAAACTCTGATTTAAGCGTCACAGGAAACAAGGTGTGTTTGTTTTCAACAGGAACCTGGGACAGGCACGCACGGCAAGCGTGCTGGGTGCAGGAGAGGGTCAGCATGCATCAGGCTGGGCCTACATGGCCCGGCGTCGCGTGGGTCCGGCGTCATGTGTGCAGGCACATATTAAAATTTCTTCAGGAATTTTTTGTCCAGTTATTATTATTTTTCTTCTACCTCGTTTTTCGCCGCGCTTCTTCTCCCACAGTTTTCAAGCTAGAAACTTCAAACGAACTTCAAAACGTGCGTCTTCATCAGGACATTATTGCTTGTATTTTTCTAAGCCATAACCTTCATAATTTCCGAGTTATTAACAATAATTCAAAAAATTTTCCCATTGGAAATGAATGGGGAGAGCTTCAAATTTAAAAAATTTTCAGCCTCGAACAAACCTTCATAACTCCTTCATACTTTCACTTAGAAACTTCATTCAACTTTCAAAACGCGGCAAATTTTCCTGGCTACATATTCATAATTCATCTTCAATTCAAAATGTACGGTTCATTCACAATTTCAGCATATCTCAGACCATGAAATCTTCAAAAATCTGCCTTTAACATGGGTGTCTATTATGTGCACTAGAGTGGGAGAACTACACACCTAGAGTGGAGAGCAGTGTCTGAAGCGTCTGAAAAAAATATTTTTAAATCGCGATTGTGAGGGCTACGTACATCCCACGGACATAATTTTTACATCAAAACGTTGGAAATCTTGTCCCGATCGTAGCGATGTGTCTCTCGTGTCTGTGAGGTTTATAGTTTTGGCTTCAGACCCTTAATTAGGGCGGCACCTCCAGAAATCCCTCCATAGACTGCAATGTTAATTTTCAGAGGAAAAGGCGTGAGGAAGCAGAGAAACCTCTTGTGTTTAACCTGCCGCTGTCAGCCTTCTGAGTGGGCTAGAGACATGAAATTTACACCGCTGCGACCCTCGCGAGCTCCTGCCGCCCACGGTCCAAACCCCAAAGCTGTACTCCTCACGGTTTTGGAGTTATTCAGAGGAGTTCGGCAGGGTCTGACTCAGTTCAAATGAATGGCAGCCTAAGGGGGCAGAAGGAGACAGAGGCTGGTGCAGGGAGAGGGAGTGAGAAGGGAGGGGCCGTCTCCATGGAAACGGCCCAGCTGTGTGTGTGGCACTTGGGCTGCAGTGAGCATGCCTGTGATACAGGCTTCTGATTGGTCAGTGCTAATTATATACTTCACCATGTATATATTTCACCATTCAGCTTTTAAATTCAAATTCATGAATTATACATTCATAATTTTTCAACATTCATTCTACTTCATACTACTACATTCAACCCAGCATTAGCAGTTTGTCTTCAGCTTTTATTTTCAAAATTTCTATTCATACAATTCATTCTCCTTCAAACATTCAACCCAGCGTTCAGCAGTTTGCTTAGGCTTTTATTTTCAAAGTTTCAATTCATACAATTCATTCTCATTCAAACATTCAACCCAGCATTCAGCAGTTTGGCTTCAGCTTTGATTTTCAAAATTTCAATTCGTACAACTCATTCTCATTCATACATTCAACCCAGCATTAGCATTCGGCAGCGTAGCTTCAGCTGCGGGCATTCACACCCGCAATTGCTTCAGCAATTGCTCTTCTAGTTGGTGTGAATGCCCAAAGCATTCACACCTATGTTCTCCTACCTTTATTATGTGCCTGCCGTCGAGCAAGGCTGGCGAAGCCAGCCTTATGCAGCACGGGCGGCACATATTACTATTCCTTTGGGGGGGGTTCCATATTTGTTTTAGCATTCATGGCAGGCGAAGCCTGCCATGAATGCTTGTAGTGGGTCCAAAACACACATATATGATGTAAATAGATAAAATAACCCAAAAAATCCCAAAAAATTCATCCAAACACCTTAAAAAACACAGTGTTTTAAGCCAGCAACGCGTATATTAGTATTCAGGACGAGGGTTTATTTTTTTTTCTTATTATGTGCTCAGCCGTCGAGCAAGGCTGGCGGCCAGCCTTATAGCACGGGCGGCACATATTACTATTCCTTTTGGGGGAGGCCCCAGGTCTTAGCATTCATGGCAGGCGAAGCCTGCCATGAATGCTTGTGGTAGGTCCAAAACACACATAAATGATGGAAAATGATAAAAATATCAAAAACCACCAAAAAATCCATCCAAACACCATAAAAACACTGTGTTTTAAGCCAGCAACGCGCTTATTAGTATTCAGGACGGGAGTTTATTTTTTTTATTATTATTATAGACACATTTTCGGCAATTAATGCGGGTCGCACCGTAAGGTGCGCCCAGGCATGACATATATCAAATCGTATGCCTCGATCGTGCCACGATGGCTATTACTTTTCTCCGTCAAAACTGTTACCATGGCGACGCTTAGACCCCAAAAACCGACGAAAATTTCTCATTGAAATGAATGGGAGCGAGGTCAGACTTCAAACTTTGGGGCTTCACCGAACAAACAGTCACAGCTCCTCATACTTTCACCTAGAAACTCCATTCAACTTGCAAAACGCAGCAAATTTACCTGACTACATTTTCATAATTCATCATCTTGTCATAAAATGTACCGTTTGTCCGTCAGATCGATTTATTCGGAGCCTGGAAAATGTCAAAAATCAGAGCTTAACATGGGTGTCTATTGCGTGCACTAGAGTGACACAACTACACACCTAGAGTGGAGAGCAGTTTCAGAATCGTCTGAAAAAAATATTTTTAAATCGCGATTGTGAGGGCTACGTTCACTCCACCGACATAATTTTTACAGCAAAACGTTGGAAATTTCGTCCCGGTCGTAGCGATGTGTCTCTTATGTCTGTGAGATTTATGGTTTTGGCTCCAGACCCTTAATTAGGGCAGCACCTCCAAAAATCTCTCCATTGGGCCCAATGTTAAATTTCAGAGGAAAAGGCGTGAGAAAGCAGGGAAACCTCTTGTGTTTAACCTGCCGCTGACGGGCTTCTGAGTGGGCTAGAGACATAAAATTTACACCGCTGCGATCCTCGCGAGCTCCTGTCGCCTCTCGTCCAAACCCCAAAGCTGTACTCCTCACGGTTTTGGAGTTATTTAGAGGAGTTTGGCAGGGTCTGACTCAGTTCAAATGAATGGCAGCCTAAGGGGGCAGAAGGAGACAGAGGCTGGTGCAGGGAGAGGGAGTGAGAAGGGAGGGGCCGTCTCCATGGAAACGGCCCAGCGCTGTGTGTGGCACTTGGGCTGCAGTGGGCATGCCTGTGATACAGGCTTCTGATTGGTCAATGCTAATTATATACAGAGTGGATGCCATTGTCAATCACTCACACACAGACAGACCAGGGGCGTGTCTAGACTTTTTTAAAGGGGGGGCCCAGGCCCAAGGGGGGCCCAAGTCATGCAGAGGTGGCCAGCAGAATTAGGTCAAACTCTAGAGGGGTAACTTTTTTCCTCACAGGAAGCTGTGTCTGTGACTGTCCTTTCAAAATAAAAGTCCCGAATTCTGATTGAATCTTCACAGGAAACAAAGTCAGGCACGCACGTAGTGCGTGCTTTGGTGTGTTTATGCAACATGGATCTGGGACAGGCATGCACGTAGTGCGTGCTTCGGTGTGTTTGATTGCAACGTGAATCTGGGACAGGCACCCATTTAACATTCAACTTTTGAATAAGATTCAAACATTTTCACCATTCAGCTTTTAAATTCAAATTCATGGATTATACATTCATAGTTTTTCAACATTCATTCTGGTTAACCTTCAGACTACTACATTCAAGCCAGCATTCAACAGTTTGGCTTAGGCTTTTATTTTCAAAATTTCTATTCATACAAATTCATTCTCATTCAAACATTCAACCCAGCATTCAGCAGTTTGGCTCAGGCTTTTATTTTCAAAATTTCTATTCATACAATTCATTCTCATTCATTGTTTTTTTTCACCATTTATTCTACTCCTCCTTCCCAAAACATTCAACCCGGCATTAGCATTCATGAAATTCATACATCAAACCATTCAACTTTAAAATTAAATTCAAATATTTTCATAAATCTACTTTTAAATAAAGTTTATTAAAAATTACATTCATACAATACATTCATTTACAACTATTCATATTTCTCTACTTCATTCAAACACATTTAACTCAGCATCAGCAGATTAGTTTAGCCTTCAAATATTATATATTTTTTCTTTATCTTGTATTTCTCCACTTTATTCATAAACATTAAATCCTTCAATATCAGAGGAGCCTCATCTTTAATAAAATCCTTACGGGCATCTGTGATTGGAAACTGCTTTGGTGCCACACAGTAAATCCTCAGAATGTTCCAGACCTCTAGTCTGTGGATGTAACGTTTACTGAAGCTGGGATTATCCAACAGGTTACAACAATAATAAAAATAATAAGAAAATGATAAGAAGTAAGTATTACATGATGATAGCAATGTAGTTTTACATTTTGCTACTTTCATATGGTTGCAGTAGCTTCACTGGCTTTGACATTTAGCCTCCTACAGCCTCTTAAAGACAGTAATGTTAGCCCTGGTCACGGACAATCCTGAGTGCTTCAATTTCCCAGTGTCTTTGAACGCCCCAACTGTAATTCAGCTGCGTCACTTCGATTCCCGACACTTCTGCTCCGACTCTCTGAGAGGTAAGTTGTGTCTCTCTACTGATAACTCTTTAACAGTAAATGAGTGGTAAAATGGCTTTAAAACACACAGCTTAAGTGCTTTAAAGTAATACGAAAATGTTGTGATAACTCATGTGCTTTACACCAAGGAGGATATAGCCTCAAAGTAGCATTTCTTTTTGTACTTTGTCAGCTAACGTTAGCAATGCTGCTAACGGCCTCTCATGCTAACGTTAGCAGGTTCGTCAGCAAAAAAAGAGTCTTAACAAGTTTCCCCACTAAATAAGAAGTGTTGTCTTGTTCACTCTGTCACTCAGTCACTGGTACATCACTGTGAAGCTGGAAAATAAAAAGTGAATCTGTCATGTCTGTCTGTTGTTAACTGCAATAAAGTGTCAGATAGAGACCAGCTAATCCTCATAGTTACCAAAGTCACTGTACTGTTGCTGCTGCGCTGTGATTGGTTGAAGGTCACTGTACTGTTGCTACCGCTCTGTGATTGGCCGAAGGTAAGCCTTTTGGGTAGCATGTGAAGGGGGCATGTCAATCAAACAGCAGTGAAATCTTATGATACTGAGTTTGGGCTGTTGTCTTGTTCACTGTGTCAGTCAGTTACTGGTACATCACTGTGAAGCTGGAAAATAAAAAGTGAATCTGTCATGTTGTTAACTGCAATAAAGTGTCAGATAGAGACCAGCTAATCCTCTTAGTTATCGCCTAGATTTATTAGCACTTTTAATTGCAGCCATTTTGCCATGTTATATCAAGGTGTACACTGGTGTGGCTTTACTATTAAAAAATAAATACCATAGCAACTCTAGTGAGCCAGTGTGGACTCTACCTGGGTCATAATTAATGTTACAGATTATAACTGTCTTCTCCCTGTAATGACATGTCAAATGGCTGCTGGTTAAAAGGCATTTTGCTCTGATGCTTGTCTGTGTCACTTTTTCACGAGCAGCTTTAGCTGTTAGCTGGCATTAAGCCACACAAGGTAAATACTATTTTGCTTTGAAATGATATCATAAATGTGATATATATATATATTTTAATTAAATTACCACCTTGAATTAAAACTTACATACTCAAGTATGTAATAAATATAATAACATACAATAACAGAGATGATGTGCTATTTTACACTTTTTGGTCCAACATGTTATTTTTCTCTCCAGACTGCGAGAAGAAGATCGTGTGCTTGATTGGTAAGTAAAGTACAATGCCTGGAAAAGGAGGCAAAAATGGCTCTTTTGATAGTAAAGGTTGCAAACCCCTGGGCTACACAAATAAAATTATCTTGCCTTTACTTGATCACATACAGACACTGATTATTTACTTTTATTATTTACAAAATGTTTGCATATTATACCTTATAAGAGACAGAATAATTTGAGTGGCACAGTTATTATATTCAAATAATTATCCATCCCACATTAGGTGGCTCACTCAACAGTCTTGAAGAGCTTTTTGACCTGCATTATGATAGAGGATTGGAAGTCCACACAAATATTGAATGTGAAATTCAAACCATGATTTTTAAAAATATATTTGATTTTAAAATATTCTTAATAAAATTATGGTTACATTACAATTACATTGAACACTGTGTTGTTGATAAATTATGTTTGTTTTGTAGTCTACATGTTTTCAGTCACTGACATGCAATAACCACACAGAATTATTTCAAGAAAAGTTTTTTTTTTTTTCCTTCTTTCTCACACTGCAGCCGAAGAAGACGACCCGAACCACCTGCGTTGGATCGTGTCTTGTGCTCCCAACCCCCAACCCCAATCCGTCCTGCTCTAGCTGCTGTCTCTGCCTTTTTCTCTCTCCTGTATTTCACTCTGTCGGCCCTACCCGGGTCTGTGAGAACGACCTCTGAGAACGACCTTTGAGAACGACCTCTGAGAACGACTTTTGAGAATACAATCTTTGAGAATACAATCTTTGAGACCACAACCTTTGAGACCACAACCTTTGAGAACACAACCTTGAGAATACAACCTTTGAGAGAACGCACCTTTGAGAGAACGCACCTTTGAGAGAACACACTTTTGAGAAAACACTCAACCTCTGGTTACATTGCAACAGTTTTGAAAAATCACAAACATACCTGGCTGTGAAACCCAACCTTTGAACCACCATGCCTCGAAAAGGTAAGAAATCTCAAGCTGCAAAAGTACGCTGGCAGAAGTTTGATGATTTCCTTCAGTCTACCGCATCTGAACAGACAGTGAGTACTCCATCTCAGAACAAACAAACAGTAAGTACTTCACCTCAGCGCAACAGAGAGATAAATGTACCTGACTCTTCTAATGCTAATATGACACGTGTGTTGGCATCTCGCAGTCAGGCCCACTGGAAATATGCTGATTCTAACAACAGTTCGTGCACCTGTAACTCTGCTACATTTCTTGCTTTCCTGCATGAGTTGGGACACCTCAGAAGTGCAGACCTTGATCTTGTTTTAGATGGAGGCCATGCTATGTATACACTTGTTATGAATCAACTGATTGCAGATAAACGAGCAGTTTCCAACCATTTAAACACTGAAGAGCTTCCTGAGATCGTTGTTGGCCACAGTCAGCAATACATCATGACAAAGTGTGAATCACTGATTGGAATGTTTACAGATGATGGAGCTTTCCCTAACCTCTCAAACAGACTACAGTGCTTGTCTTCAGATGTGAACTACGCTCTGTTGATCATGGCTTCTCAGTGCATCGCTGTTTTCCGAGACCAACATGGAAAGTATGGCTTCTTTGACCCTCACTCTCGACGACCTGATGGTTTACCTCATGGCCCATGGGGTACAGGTACAGGAACAGCTGTCATGTTTACCTTCACTCATCTCAGTGAAATGATCAGAAAGATTGTCACAGTTTTCAGCTTGCTTGGTGCTAGCCCAAACTCTCCATATGAGTTGATGCCTGTGACTTTTCAGAGTGTCGATGAACTTTGTGTGAATGAAAATGTGCCACATGTACAGTCCAGTGATATTGCTGATCATGCACATGTGAAAGAGCAGGAGCATCACAGTGTGCCCAGTGTTACAGAGGCTGACTTTGAAATGTCTGAAATGTGTTTGCCATCATGTTCAGTTACAGAGTCCATACCTTGTGTTGACATGGCATCAGATACTAATGAATTAGATCTGTCAAAATATCCAAAAGAGCAAAGGCAAAAGATTAAAAGAAGACTGAAGGCTTTGGAGAAGAAACAGAGCAAAAAGGATGAAAGAAACAGAAGGCAGAAAATTCAAGTGATGGCTAAAAACAGAAAACTCAGAGAAAGATATGCTAAAGATGACAGTATTAAGAAACAGAAAAAATCCTATGAAATCAAACGTTACAGGAAAAATGTTGAGTGCAGAAAGAGAAAGACTGATAAAATAACCGCTCGCTATCGACAGGATGCAAACTTCCGGCTGAGTCGAAAAGTTTACATCAGAAATCGTTACAGTAAAGACACTGGCTTTAAGCTGAGACAAAGATCATATATGACTGATCGTTACAGTAAAGACACTGGCTTTAAGCTGAGACAAAGATCATATATGACTGATCGTTACAGTAAAGACACTGGCTTTAAGCTGAGACAAAGATCATATATGACTGATCGTTACAGTAAAGACACTGGCTTTAAGCTGAGACAAAGATCATATATGACTGATCGTTACAGTAAAGACACTGGCTTTAAGCTGAGACAAAGATCACGTATAACTTCCAGCTATCGCCTGAATGCCCATTTCAGACAAACTCAAAAGTCTTACGCCACCCGTCGCTATGCCAACGACCCTGAATTCAGATCTACACAAAAACAAACAATGAGACAGCTAATGAGAAACAAATACCTTGGATTCAGAGTGAGTAATAGCATGCAGTGTGCGTTTGACATCAGAAGAAAGTACAGATGGTTGAACAGACAAAATAACCCCCGTAATGAGACTCAACAAAACCAAACTGATGACGCTCTGATCAGAGAAGCTGTGAAAGTTTTTCAATCAGAAATAAAAAAAGGTCCCACTCATGTTTGTACAGTTTGCCACAGAGCATTGTTCCCTAATCAGGTGAAATGTTGCAACAGATCTACTTATGTTAAAAATCCAGTTGTTGCTAAAACTTGTCTGACAGGTGAGTTTGTTCATGTTTGCAATGATGAATGTCATTCTCAACTCTGCACAGTACCTGATGAGAGAAAGCGAGAGTGGATCTGTCACACTTGTCATGATCATCTTAGAAATGGTAGAATGCCATCCCTTGCAACAGCTAACAACTTACAGCTTGCAGATATTCCACCTGAGCTTAAAGATTTGAACATCTTGGAGAGACATCTTGTTGCTAAGTGTATAACGTTTGCTAAGATTATCCCACTTCCTAAAGGTCAACAAAGAGCTGTTCAAGGTAACGTTGTTTGCGTTCCTTCTGAAGTCCAGGAAACAGTCAATGCTTTACCCAGACTGAGAAGTGAATCTCAAGTGATGAGAGTGAAACTGAAGAGACGATTGTGTTTCAAAGGTCATCAAGTGTTCCAAACTGTAACCTGGTCTAAACTTGTGAGAGCTTTGCTTAAACTGAAAGAGGTTCATCCTCAGTACGACGATGTAACTATCAGAGATGAAGCTGAGCTATGTGATCCAACACTTCCTGATGAAGGTGAGGATGATGATGCTGATGAGGAGGACAAAATGGATGATAATGATTATGATGCTGAGGATTTGATGGAAATTGATGCTTTTGAGAATGATGCGCTTTGTGAGGCAGTAACTGATGCTGAAATCATTGAACAGATTGTTGACAGTCAGTCTTGTGATGACCATCAACCACAGCAGCAGTCAGATGATAAAGAACAAGAAGGTGATGAACCTAATGGTGGCGTTGCTCTTGAGTCTTGTTTACAGCCGTGTGATGTTTCAGAGGAGATCTTGAGCTTCAGTGAAGGAATCTACTCTGTTGCCCCTGCTGAAGGAAACAAACCAGTCAGCTTTTTCAAAACACCTCATCTTGAGGCGATGGCTTTCCCTGTGCAGTTTCCCACTGGCCAAAACACTCTTGATGAAAACAGACCTCTGAAACTAACACCTTCCAGCTACTTCAAAACGAGGCTTTCTTGTGTTGATGATCGTTTTGCCAGAGATTCTAACTACTTGTTCTTTGCACAGTTTGTAACTGAGATACACCAGGCTACTTCCAGCATGAGGATACAGTTGCGCAAAGGTCGTCCTTTTACCAGAGATGGTCGCAGAATAACTAATGCAATGTTGCAAGACAGAGAGGAAGTTGAAAGACTTGTGCGTAACAGATATGTCACCAGATTTATGACTCCACTCAGAGGCACTCCAGCCTACTGGGAAAAAACCACTAAAGATCTCTTTGCTATGATCAGACAGCTGGGAACTCCCACCTTCTTTTGTACATTTTCTGCTGCAGAGATGCGTTGGAAAGAGGTCATTACAGTCATTAAGGCTCAACAAGGAGAACGTGTGAATTTTGATGAGCTCGATTGGTCTTCCAAATGTGAAATACTGCGAAGCAATCCTGTGACGACGATGCGTATGTTTGACAAACGTGTTGAGGCTCTGTTCAGAGATTTGCTTTTGTCACCAGCTGAACCCATTGGCAAAGTCATTGACTACTTTTACCGTTTGGAGTTTCAGCACAGAGGCAGTCCACACATTCATTGTCTCATTTGGGTTGAAGGTGCACCTGTGTTTGAGGAAGACAGTGATCAGGAGATTTGTGACTTTGTTGACAAATACATTTCAGCTCAACTTCCCGATCCAGACTCAGAACCTGACCTGCATAAAAAAGTAACTGAAGTTCAGATGCACAGCAAAAAACATTCCAAGACGTGTGTGAAACATCCTGGTGCGAGTTGTCGTTTTGGCTTTCCTAAACAACCTTGCCCACAAACCATGATACTGAGAGCCATAGAGAGTGAAGATCAGAGTGCAGCTAATGCCGCAAAAGTCAAGCTCACAAAAGTTAAGTCTTTCCTTGAACAACCTGAAAACGCCAACCTGACATTAGAGCAGCTTCTGTCTCTGAGTGAGGTCACTGTTGCAGAATATCTTCGATGTCTAGAGTTGACAACCAAATCCAGTGCTGTTGTGTATAAGCGAGATCCAAAAGACGCTTGGGTGAATTGTTACAATCGTCATCTTCTTGAAGGCTGGGATGCAAATTTGGACATTCAGTTCATTCTTAATGCTTACTCCTGCATCATGTACATCTGCAGCTACATCACCAAAGCCGAGCATGGTTTAAGTGAGTACCTGAAGTCAATGATTGAAAACATGCGTCAGGGAAATGTGAACGAGAGCGATGAGATGAAACAGATCATGCAGGCGTACTCCAAAAAAAGAGAAGTCAGTGCTCAGGAGTGTGTTGCTCGTGTTTGTGGCCTCCACATGAAAAAATGCTCACGTAGCGTCGTGTTTGTTCCAACAGATGACAATGCGCTGAAAATGAGTTACCCTCTCTCAGCTCTAGAGAACAGACCAGCAGACTCTGAGAACGTGTGGATGAGTGGTTTACCTGACAAGTACAAATGCAGACCTGAAACACCAGAATTTGAGGCAATGTGTTTGGCTGATTTTGCTGCTACTTGTAGGATTGTCTATGGTGAACAAGCAAAAGGTCCAAATGTTCTTCCTCTTCTGAATGAAATGGGCTTTGTCCAGAAGAGAACCAATGATAAACCTGCTGTCATTAAGTATCACCGTTTCTCACAGGAAAAGAACCCTGAGGACTTTTATGGCACTTTGCTGAAACTTTACCTTCCTCATCGTGCAGAGTCGCAGTTGAAAAGCAGTCGTTTCCCTACCTACCGGTCCTTTCATGATGGTGCTGCTGTTTGGCTACCTGGTTCAGAGCATCCAGAGTCAGTGCTTCAGATTGTCAAACGAAACAGAGAGAAGTATGAGAAACACAGGAATGACATTGATAATGCTATTGAAGAGTTTGAACAAACCGGTGGCATTAGAGATGAGTGGTCTAACTTGGCTCCAGAATGCGAACTGCAGAGGTTAGAGTGTATTGAGGAACTTGAAGCAAGACCACCTGACTGTGACAACGTTCAAGAGAATGTACCTGATTTAAACCTTGGTTCAGACTCCAGACCAGACTGTGCAGTAACCAGAGAAGTCCCCGAGATTGATCCTACGGTGTTACGTCAAATGTATCAGAACTTGAATCAGAAGCAAGCATCCATGTTTTACACTGTGAGAGACTGGTGCTTGAAGCGTGTCTGTGGCTTAAACCCTGAGCAGTTTTTCTACTACATCAATGGTGGTGCAGGAACAGGAAAATCACACCTGATCAAATGTATTCATGCAGAGGCATCAAAAATACTGAGCAGACTACCACGTCATGCAGAGGAAGCAGACATATCTAAACCTACTGTCTTGTTGACTGCATTCACTGGAACTGCAGCGTTCAACATAAATGGAACTACTTTACATTCTCTGCTTAAACTGCCAAGAAGCCTAAAGCCTCCTTTTCAGGGTCTTGGCAATAAACTTGATGAAGTCAGAGCTGAGCTTTCAAACGCTGAAATCCTCATCATTGATGAAATTTCTATGGTTTCAAGGTCTCTGTTTGCCTATGTCGATCACAGATTGAAGCAGATCAAAGGAAGTGTAAAACCTTTTGGTGGCATGTCGGTTCTTGCTGTTGGAGATTTCTATCAGTTACCTCCAGTCAGACAGGCTAAACCTCTTTGTGTCTACGACCCAACTCAGCTTGACCTCTGGTGTCAACATTTCAAGATGATCACGCTGACTGAAATCATGCGTCAGAAAGATGATGTCCCTTTTGCTGAGATGCTGAACAGAATCCGTGTCAAAGAAAAGACAGATGACTTGTTGAGAGAAGATAAAGCTCTGCTTTATCAGACGATCACAGATCAGACTCACTGTCCAAAAGATGTTCTGCATATCTATGCTACCAACAAACAAGTTGATGAGCATAACTCTGCTGTGTTAACTGAGTTTCACTCTGACATTGTGAAAATAAATGCAGACGACTATCAGAAAGACCCCAGAACTGGCAGAATGGAAAGAAAGGCGGTACCTTATCAAGGCACTAAAAAAGAACTACCTGACTACATAAATGTTGCACTTGGTGCTCATGTGATGATAACCAGAAACATTGATGTCCAAGCTGGCCTTTGTAATGGAACGTTTGCTCTGATTTCACAGATTGTGACTGATGTTGGTGGTCCACATGTGTGTAAACTTGGTTTGCAACTTGTCAGTGGAAATAATACTGGTGCAGCCGATAATGTTGTGTTCATAAAGAGAGAGGAGGAGAATCTGAAGCAGAAAGGAGTGGTTCGCAGACAGTTTCCATTAAAACTGGCATTCGCTTGTACAACTCATAAAGTTCAAGGTATGACGGCTTCTTCTGCTGTTGTTTCACTGAAAGGCATCTTTGAGCATGGCATGGCTTATGTAGCTCTCAGCAGAGTAACTTCTCTCAGTGGACTGCATATTCTGGATTTTGATGAGAAAAAGATACACGCTAACCCAGAGATCAAAGTGGCTCTTGCTAGTATGGCAGAAGTTTCATTGCAGGATGTTATGCCTCTTTTTCATCTCCCATTAGAAGCATTTGACAGACCAGATACTCTGACTGTTGTCCATCATAACACAGAAGGACTACCAGCTCATATCTCTGACCTTAAAAGTCACCATGAGCTTCCTCTGGCAGACATCTTGTGTCTAACAGAAACTCACCTTGTGGGATCTTTTGTGTCTGAAAGTCTTCAGTTAGACGGTTACAAGTTGTTTCATCGAAACAGAAATGTGTCGTATACAAATGTCCCTCACATGGCCAACAAAAGCGGTGGTGGAGTAGCAATCTATGTGAAAAACCACATCAGAGTACAGGAGAAGCGTTACATCCAGAACGCTACTGACATTGAGTTTACTGTTGTTAAACTTGAAGCACCATTCAAAGGTGTCATTGCAGCAGTTTACAGACCTCCAAGCTACAGTGTTCAGTCTTTCTTGTCTAATCTGGAAAACTTGTTAGATGCGCTGGAAATACTGGATCAACATCCGATCATAGTTTGTGGCGATTTTAATGAAGATCTGTTGTCTGGAGTGAGCAAGCCGATCCTAGCACTGTTTCAGTCTAAAGGTTATGGACAAATGATCAGTTCAGCTACGACAGAGAAAAATACACTGTTGGACCCTGTTTTCATCTCAAGGCCACAGTGCTGTTTGTATTCAGGAGTACTAAAAACTTACTACAGCTATCATAATCCTGTCTACTGTGTAGTGAACTTTTAAATGTTGTAAACAAATCAAAAATATAGCCGTTGTAAAATTCAGAGGTTAACACAGAGTTTGACTGAACAGAATAAATGACCAAATCCTTTACAGTGATATGATAGGGGGGGGATCGTCCATTGCAGCCAGGCTGTAACATCTTGTCCTGGCTGCTCCAGCCTCTCAGAGGCTGGGAGGGAGGGGGGGATGGAGGGACGATCCCTCCGACAAAAACAGATGTGCGTTGTTTACAGATATGATGAAAAATGGGAGATTATTATCTTCCATTTTATTGAGTGGCAAAAACTTTGAGAGGAACTTATTTTGCAGAGCATTGTTTTACAGAGCTTTATATTTACAGAGCATTGTTTTTACAGAGTATTATATTTGTATTAAATTCACAACAAATTAAATTACTCTTAGTTGAGCTGGGCCCAGGCACACAAGTGGTAAGTAACTAACTCTGTTCATTGAGGAGGTAAACAGGCTGATGACTGTCTATGTGTTTATCTTAACTGTTTCTCTTCTGTGTGAGCAAACACCTTTAAAGGCCAACAGGTCCAGCAGCACAGTTCCTCACTGCTGGACTCAAAGATCCATGTGCCTGGGCCACGTGGAGACGCCACACCAAGAGGCCTCTGCTTCAAACCGCCTGCTCCTGTGCCTGGTATCTACTGTTTAATTATTTCAATGCTGCAAGTGACTTCCAGTGATACACTCCATTCTGACCAGTTCATGTCATCTCTGCCTTCCTCTGCTCTGTTAGAGTTCCTACTGAAAGGTGAAGGCACATCCATGTGACTGAAGTGAGGCCATGCTGACAGAGGGGAGCCTGGACAACAGGACAACCAGACAGCCGGTGTGGACCTGGAGCTGGACCCAGTCATTCTGTAAGTGAACTTTACAATCCATACTTTATGCATAGCTGAAATAATAACACATGTGCACTTGTACTGACTATCAGGAAGGACACCTGTCATAACCTTTGTTTTGTGTTTGTGTTCTAGTGCCTTCCATCCCTGGCAATCAGAGATGAAAGGGGACTCCAGCAGCACTGGGACTCTACGTCTCCACTGAACAAATCTCTGGACCTGGACCTGGTATGGGACTGTGTTTTTCTCTGTCAGACTACCTTAGTGGTTCAGCATGACTCTTTAAACTGTCAATAAACAGAAAACATGTTCACACAGCAAACTATTGTGGAAGGATGTCCATCTGCATCACTGCTGTTACAATTCTGTCTCCTGTCCTCATCACAGAACTAGAACCATGTGGACCAGAACCACGAGGACTACAGGACCTGAACCATGTGGACCAGAACCACGTGGACCACAGGACTGCAGGACCTGAACCATGTGGACCAGAACCACGTGGACCACAGGACCAGAGCATCAGAGGCAGAGCAGCTGTGTGATTCTTCAGCTGGACTCAAACTAACTGTAAGCAGTCTGACTTCAGATGTTTACAGGGTGACACAGTGTGTAATATTTACTGTTTACAACATTTGAACTGGAGCAAAACACAAGAGATGAAAATAAAACACTAACATGTTATGTGTTAGTGATTATTTGTTGTATATTATCCAGTGTTGTTTTTTCTCTATAATGACACCTGTCATCTTGTTTACAGGAAAGCCTGGCTTCAGAGAGTCTTCAGCACCACAGAGAGTTCAACTCAACCCAGCTGCTTCCTGTTTGCTGCTGTTGGGATTCACTGAATGAAATGGCATCAATGTTTCCTGTGGTGGAGACAGGATCTTCTCCTGAACTTTACAAAGACTGCATGCTCAGCCGTCCTGGTAGGGGATCCCTCTTAGACCTTGGCCCACCTAAAGGTTTCTCCCCTTTTTTTCCTCAAGGAGGATTCGTGGGAGTTTTTCCTGACATGCTTTGAGGGTCTAAGGCTGATGATGCTTGATACTGAAGATTTGAAGCATCACCTGTTCTCTGCAATGAAATGATTACAATAAAGGTATTGTGTGAAACAAGAGCAACATTGCCTGTCTGATCTATCTGGAAGGGAACTGCTTATGGTAATAATTGTTTTAATAATAACACTTTAATTGAAGCAGCTCACCTTGAATATTTATATACAAATGTGTGTTAGTTTGTAAAATGAGTTAATGCTTGAAAAGGTTCATGATTTTTAGCGCTAAGATTTCTTACTGTAGATTAGCTTATGAGGCTGCTGTAAGTATATTAAGAGAGAAGCCACAGTAAAGCTGCTGCACTACAGTGAATCAGCGAAGAAGAAGAAGAAGACGGAAGAGGAAGAGATGAAATGAGAGGTACAGTAGGGTCTGTCAACACAACTGTCCAGTTTAAATTAGCTGCTATTTCTGTTCAACTGTAGCAGTGGTTCTCAATTATTTTCTGTTTTCTGTTGTGCCCTCCTTCCAACAGTAGTAATAATAAGCAAATATCAATAGCAGCAGGCACATGTTGAATCTGATCCGTGGTACATGTTGTAGTAGGTATTAGTATAAAAATATTTAAAATATCAGATAAAAACTATAATCAGTGCTGTACAATATAAATGGACGTTTGAAACTGAAAACAAATGTTGAGACTGAAACTAATATTCCACATAGTCAAATCTTAAATTACTGCACAGTGAGAGAGTTGCCGCTCACCGCTGTTAAGCTGTTGACACCAGGGGTTTGTTTCACAAAGCAGGTTTAGTGAAAACTCTGAGTCTGTTATCCCTGAAATGAGGGAAACTGAGTTTTCCGTTTCAGAAAGGGAGGTAAGTCAAACCAGAGACAGAGGAGTAACTCTAGCCTGTTTCACAGAGAGAGGTAACTGAAGCTCTCGCTCAGTTACCGTAGTAACAGACTCTATGAAACTAACCTGGTCGGGACCAGGTTTTTCCTCAATGAACCTCGAGTTTCTCTCTGTCTCCGCCCTCTTTTGATTTCCTCATTCATTCATTCAGTCAGTTAGTCAGCAGGCAAGTTTTGGCGTAGCCTAGTTCTGCCGTCTGTTAAAATGACATGTCCTTTCATCAATGATCCAGTGGATGAAGGAGCAGCATTACTGCACAGACTATTCAATATTCGTTGCCAGATTGTCATCAGATCACTCATAGATGTTCTTGCATTTCTGAGCGGTACCGTTTCACGTCACAGTCCATAATCTACAGCCAAAACCTAATCCTTCTTTACATTTGCAGCATCTAGGGATCTCCATCTCGGAATTGTTGCGCAATACAGATATACATTTTCTGAACATGCAGTGGTGCATATGTGCATTACAATGCAAGGAAACAGCTGAATAAATGTCAGGTATCGACACGCAGCAGTGCACTTCATGACAATTACTTGGGACATGCATGGTGCAAACTGCACATGGCTAATTTGCATACGGGCACGACATTGGCTGGCTCTGCTTGGCAAAAAATACTTTGTGACTATTGAATTCTGAATATTGGACATTGTGAGCTTAGAAAACATTTTAGTGGCCATTAAGTCAGAGATCTGTTAATAGGCAGTTTTCCCCTGTAATATTATTGTGATTCAAAGGACTACATTTAAACTTTACGCACTGACCCGAGCAGCAATGTTCTCCACACCGTCTCCCTCTCTTTTGCAGCTGCAGTGGTGTCGCATTTCTTTCTAAAAACATGTTCAAACTCACCATATGAGCGCATTAAGATTTCCAATTCAAGTGGGGTAAAAAACGCCGCCCTCCGCTTCCCCGTTGCCATGGTGACTCGTCGAATCGGGGCTCCATTGATGCTGGCTTTTTATCGCTGTGGTGTACGCGCTGAACTCCAGCTGAAACTACTCTGAGTTGATTGAACCAACTCAAATCAGCTGTTGTGGAACCAGAAACTCAGAGTTTTCTATCTCAGAGTAGATCAACTCAGAGTTCAGGGCTACACTCAGAGTTTGGTGAACCTGCTTTGTGAAACGGACCCCAGCAGTCTGCATACAATCACCTGATTATCAAAATAGATTAATGAAATGAGATGGCAAAAAAATTATTGTGATCATGTCCACTGCTGGGAGCATCAGCTCATCTGCTATTCTGTGAGGTTTTTTTGCATCTTACATGTGACAGGCCACTTTGTATGACGCTGCAGTGCTTTTTGTTTACTGATGCTGCGCTCACAAAACAGCCAGCCTGTTGGCGATATTCATTAAGTCATTGGTGAAAAAATAGCCCAGTGACTTATTGACATAAGTGTAAAGGCCAGTTGATACTTGTGCGGACATTACGGTGGTACGCACATACTCAAAGCAGACGCCTATAAGCAGGACGGCCCCTGACCAAATTGGGGCCCTAAGTGAAATTTTATTTCGAGACCCACACACTGTTTTAACATAGTCAATACCATGTTGGTATGGAATTTCAGATGCAGCCCACATTGCGCACAGATCCGCTGGAGTAAAATGGTATGAACTGGCCTATGCTTAAAGTATGAAAGTCTAGGGCCTTTCTGTGTGGAGTTTGCATGTTTTCTCTGTGTCTGTCTGTTCTCTCTGGCTTCCCCCTACCATAAACATGCATGGGGATTAGGTTAATTGGCCCTTAAAACGTGAGTGGTTGTCTGTCTCTGTGTGCCCTGCAATGAACTGGAGGATATTATATGAAAAGGTATTACACATATTCTGAATATAACATATTTGGTTTTATTCAACTTTTAAATGATCTACAAACAAATTATAAATTCATGCATTCTCAACATTCAGCTTTTAAATTGAATTAAACTAAGTTTACATTCACATATTGCTTAGATATTAAATCAACATTAGCTGATCAGTTCAGGCTCTTTATTTCACCTTCACAACCACTGCAGATCAGAGGGGAGGTGGTAGAGGAGGTGGAAGACTACAAATACCTCGGAGTGGTGATCAGAAACAGACTGGACTGGAAATCCAACACAGAGGCTGTGTACAAAAAGTGGATGAGCAGACTATTTCCTGAGGAAGCTGAGATCCTTCAACGTGTGCAGCAAGATGTTGGAGATCTTTGACCAGTCTGTTGTTGCCAGCGCCATCTTCTTTGCTGCTCTTTGTTGGGGCAGCAGCATCAGAGCCAGCGACACCAGCAGACTTGACAAGAAGGCTGGCTCTGTGGTTGGATTCAAGCTGGATTCTTTTCAGACTGTTGTGGAGAGGAGGACACTGAAAAAAACATATCTCCATCAGGGATAAAGAGGATCATCCTCTCCACCTCACACTGGACACACGACGGAGCAGCTTCTCTGACAGACTGCTGCAGGTCCGCCATCGAAGGAACAGATACAGGAAGTCATTCTTGCCACAAGCCATCAAGCTGTCCAATAAGACCTTTTCCTGATGCCACATCACAACACACTGCTCTCCAGTTCATACTGTTTATTTGCACTGCTACAGAATTCTAGAATTGTAATTGTCATATCATACTGTTCATCTCCAGTTCAGTGCACCTTACTGTATATTTATTTGCACTAACTCTACTCATAACTGTTATGCCATTATCTACTGTTCATCTCTACTTCACTGGACCTGTTTGCACTATAAATATCACCACGAGTCATAATTATTTATCTGCATACACACTTTATACTTCAAATATGGTGCTTCTGTATTATACTTGATTTGTAAATAGTAATATTTCTCTGTTCTTTACATTTTTTGTACTTCGAGTATATCTCTTGCTGCTGTTACAATGTGATTTGCCAGGTTGAGATCAATAAAGTAGTTCTATTTGATAAAAAAAAAAAAATAAAAATCTTGAAATACATTCACCGGACACTTTATTAGGTAACTAATCAGCCAATCACATGGTCAGCCCAATAAATTTAGCCATCAGAATGAAGAAGAAAGTGACTTTGAATGTGGTCTGAGTATTTCAGAAACTGCTAGGTGGTATGCCAGGTAGGAGGTACAACAAACTGACCCTAATCCTGAACTCTGAGCTGATTCATTGTCTTCCACAGTTACCACATTTCAGTCCAGTAGAACCTTTGGGATGTGGAAGAACAGAAATTCTCATCATAGATGAGCAGCAGCTAAGTGACGCTATCATGATAATATGGAACAGAATCTATTAGGAATGTTTCCAACACCTTGTTGAAAGTATGACACTAAGAATTAAGGCAGTTATGAAAGATCAAGGGGGTCCAACAGTAAGGAGTACCTAATAAAGTGGCAAGTGAATTTAAGTGAGCATAGGAACGGTCATCATTCACTTCTGGCATAATGTTTAAAGCTCTTATAGACTTTCACAATTCATTTTTATAATTACATAAATAAAACCCATTACATTAATTCATCCATTCATGTTTATTACTGAAGGTCAACTTGACATAGTGCTGATCTGCTCAAATTTTTTTCTTCAGGTTCCCAGCTTTAAGATGATACATAGCACATTTATGTGACACACACTGGTGAACCACTATCTGCCCCCATATACCCCTGGTTCAGTTTCATGCTACTCCCAGTGGAGGAAGCTGAGGCGATGGACTCATACAAGTACCTTGCAATCCAAAACAACAGAAAACTGGTGTGGTCACAAATCACTGATGCTCTC